>JAKLNL010000014.1:0-349312 GCA_022814505.1 Talaromyces liani
TCAGATAACCGGGTTACTGGGGGGGGCGGGTCTGTAACCCGCGGCCGTAACCCGGCGTAACTTGACCTTTGCTAACTTGATATAACAGAATACAATGCTTCAAAGTGCAACAGTTCAACTAAGTCTGATCAAACATAACCCTTACTGACCGAGCGAGCGGCAAGTCAGTCAGTCACTGGACCTCGAGACTTGCATCTGATAGCTGCAGGCGCCACATAGTCATCATACGTTGCGCGAATGACTGGAAAGAGGGAACCGGAAGACCCGGAGATTCTTACTGCTTAGTACAGTGTTTTCAAGTCACGCTGAAGAATTTGACCGTTGTCTAGTTACCGATTACCTCTGTAACCAGTACATAACGAGTACGATGTCCATCTGCTCGTACAATGTGGCTTGGTACATCGACTAATCGACGATTAAGGGTCATACTCAATATTCGATAGATTCAAGTGATGTTATTAATAGCCTCTTCAGGCTTCCACATTATTGAACGATAGCTCTACAACTAGGGCAAGTTAAAGCACGACCAGCACATCTACCGTTAACTAACTGGCTACTCCGTAAAGTTCTGAAAAAAAGGACCGAAAAGCTGAACGAACTAAGCCTGCTTTGTCGATCTGCAATTTCGTTTCTATGGATGGCCAAGACCTCGCTTGCCCTGATGAGGAAATAGCGCCAAGCCAGCCACTGTGATAACGTACTGAATCGTGACCACTTGCTGAATCTATCTCCATACGTAGGTAAGGACGATACGATACGATACCGTCTCGGGAGTCGATAGAAACTTTAGCGAATTATCAATTTAGCGTCCGTTAGTCGAGCAATCCGCTGATTCAGAGTGCTAAATCAAGCATGGTTTCTTTCATCCGGGCTTCGGATAGATGTGTGGCCGACGCATCCGAATCGCCGTTCGTTCGAACTTTCGAAAGTTTTCTCGCGGTGATTACTGATTAGTGGTCGAGTACTCCGTATGCCGGTGATTGTTCTGATCACTTGAGGGCTGCAGGTGAACTGTCGAGTCGATAGTTGTAAGTTGTAGTTAAGTTGTAGCACGAAACTAACTTGTGCATCCAAGCGCTTATTCAGCTCCCTGTAAGCATAACTTTATTATGTCCAGCTTTACCATACGCGTGTATAAAACGCGTATCTCATTCGACCAATGGCATTGCAATGAATACGTATTTTTAATTTCCCTTCAGTTTCCCAGCCTCATCCTCCATACATCCATACATCCATACAGCATACAGCATACAGCATACGTATTACCACAAACGGAGTACGTACGTATCTAGGCTTCGTTTCAAGTTGATTATCTATTCTTACTTCTGGCTTACTTATCGGTATTTAACTATATAACTACTTCTCCTGATTTCTTTCTTACCCTCCGTTAGGATGACACGATACCGCTAGACAAGGCTCCGTTTCAGAATTGTAGAACTATCAGGCCGTGCGCTGATGGGACAGGTTTCCAGCCTCTCGATTTATCGTTGTGGTCGTGTTTCGATGCCGTTGGGCTGACAGGCTGAAACTGTAGTGAGTGTTCAACGTTCGATGTTGGATGTTGGATGTTGCCAAAGATAGATTTCTTTGTGTGTGAAACTTGATGCAGTTGTTGTCACAGAGTGCTTCCGAGTCATGAGTGAGTCTACTATCTGGCACGGTACGGACGGCAGAAGGATGGAGCTCTGACCAACGAACCATATCCATGGGTCATGTCAACCATGTACCTCTATTTGGCCGACGGAAACTCTGACATGCGTCTAAACTCAATGCTGAGGATATTGGCAACGAGGCAGAACTTCAGACGGATGGTCTTTAAGTACGCGACATGTCAAACTCGATTACATATGAGGTCCTTTCATACGTTGATATGGCTCAGATCTGGCCCCTTCAAGGCACCGCTCAGATCAACAGGCCGATGTTGATCGTCGCTCTTCGGGGCTTGTAGCTGCCAGCTGGGGCCAAGATGTGTGGCGTGCACTGTTAAAGGTACTGAAGCTGTCGATATGTTGACATTGCATGTTTATGATTCACATTCTCGACGATTAAGTGAAGTCAAACAAGAATATGCTTGATCCTGGGTCTATGTCAAGCACTGCCTCCGGCATCAAGGCATCGAGGTACGCCTTGCCTGACCACCATGTTCCGTACATAGTACGCAACTTGATACGCCAGGGATCGCATGGTTGTGAATCAAGACCATTTTGACGATTCCACCGAAGCCCTAGTTGAAGAGGTTTACGACATTGGAAATTAGCTCAAGCATCTTTCCTCTTCCCTCTCTACAAAACTGTGCAACTAGAATATTCGTCCTCGCCGGAAACCTCATTCTAGAGATGTGAGAAGAGCGAATCTAGAACACAGAGAGTGCCGACATGCGGCCTATCATCAACCCAATGGCTGCATATCAATCATCGAGAAGGCGTACGATTCGAATCTGCGAGACTCCGAGTCTGCAGCAGACAATCCGGAAAGTCCTTTCACGGCTTTTCTCCATGGCGAAACTCAATTGAAGTGTATCAAGAAAGCATTGGCTGCAAGATACTCGTCCCAGAAAGGCAGGTAAGGACGTATTTTTTTGGAACTCTCTCAGTGCTCAATCCAAGATGCATCCACTCATCACCAAGGCCTGGTGTCCATGATACCTCTCCTGTAAAGTGGTGAGCTGAACGGCTTTTTACCTTCTCTTCTCGTTTTCCTGGATACAGTCAGCGGTGTCCCAGGCAATGTTGATAGTCAAAAAGTGGATGCTGTATCTGCCAGCATGAACTTATTTGAATGCGCTAAAATGGAATGATTCTTAGAAGGTGATTCCATGTCACCGAAACAAATGGAGGTCGCCTAAAGTAAGCGGATCGGGTCGTATCATGTATGGAAATGTTAGTTTACGATATAGCGATTAATGACTAGGGCTGAAGGTGATGCTGTTGTGCTTCTCCAAGGCTAGGCCGTTCGTTGCTATCAAGGTAGCAAGCATTCTACCTTTGGTGTAGGTTCACTGTATCCGTGGATTGACCGCAAGCAACCTCGTCGTAGCTTTCTTTGAATTAGACTTTGATTCGATCATGATCGACTCTGAAATAACCGCCCAAACGCCATCCGAACCAAATGCCATATACATTACATATCCCGTAAACGCCATTCGTCATAAACCTCAACTTTTCTCGACGTCGAAAAGAAAGCATGGCCTACCGAGCCAATACCTGAAAAAGCTTGACCAACCCCATGGCCGCTCCAGCCGCCACGCCACCCACAATCACCATCTGCACACCCCCATAAACTCCACCCTTGATATTCTCCCGTCCCTTCCAACCCGTCACAAAACACGTCTTTCCATACCCAAAAACAAACAACGCTACAGCCATAACGGCAATAGACCACTTCAACGCACTAAACGCGTCATCGGGACCAACGAAGAAATACGGCACAAGCGGCACAAAGCCGCCGATGAAATAACCCAACGCAATCGTCAGCGCGCATGTAACGGCTCGCGAGCCAGAAGGTTCGGGGAGAGTGTGATGGAAATTCATGAGAAATTGGGGTAGTTGCGGGGAATCGACGAGATGTTTTGTGAGATCGGAGACGGTCTGCGCGGGGAGGTCGTAGGGAGCGAAGATGTCAGAGATAATAGTTGTGGTGGCGTCGAAGTCGGTGAGGGTTTGTTCACGGGTTTGTTTGAGGGTTGCTCGGTATGATTCTCTATATCACCAATTAGTACACAAGATATTTTCCTGTATTGAAGGGAAGGCGCACTCTTCACTCTTGGCACCGAGATATCCTCCCAAACCCATGGAAATAGCACCAGCAATTAATTCAGCCATACCACCAAATACGACCACCTTTGTATCTTCCAGCGTCGATAAACCAGCCGTCAATGCGAATGGCACTGTCATTCCATCCGATAGACCGATAATGACATCTGAAATCACTCGTGCGTCGACAAAGCTCTTCTTCTCCGGTCGACTCGAAGGTACAGCAGAGGAGGAGTTGCCATCGTTGTGAAGTTCGAGGTCCTTGTCTTGTCCCAGTGGGATTTGGGCTTCTTTCTCCGCGTCGGAGAAGGAGCTCTCGGAGACGGGGGAGTATTGGGTGAGGAGGGCTTTGACCGATGAGAAGGACATTTTGCTGTTTTTCCCTTTGTCTTCGTGTAGAATGTGTCTGTGATATGGATGCAAGGAGGACAGACGTATCTCAATGCAATATATACACAATCAGACAGACGGAGATTAAAAGAGAGAAAAGTCTAGCAGTCTAGCCAGGTAGGTCCAGCTCCATTGCATCGATGAGCCACGAGGCATGGAAACAGCCGGGAAAGGCGTTGTACCCCATCGAGAAACAAGCCTTCGCCAATCCAGAGATGCTACATTCCTGCATGCTGGCTTTGGAAGTGCCTGCACGTTGCCAGAAACGCTGCATTTGATTGGCTGAAATGCCTCAATTTAAGCTGCACGACGCTAGCCATTCTTAGCGGCTGTTAGTGCCAGTTCCCCACTGCGATCGGTCTGCTGTCAGCCAATCAGACTGTATAAATTTCTCATCCAGGCGTTGTTAGTGGCTGCTCCAATCAGACCATACAAAGACTGCACGTTGATCTCTTTATCTCTCTGTGTGTGTACGCACATATACAAAGAGCACGTGCAGTTCTTATGCTCCGTTGTTTAATCAGGGACAATCTATTGGTCTGTCTAGCTTCGAGGTAACGTCGCAGTAGCACTTTCATGCATGCAATCCTTGCTTGGTTCCTCCAGGAATGTGATATATCTTGCGCTGCAACTGAATACCATTGTCCTGTATAAGAGTCACACGACCAGAAACTGTAGATGTCAAGTTCTATATACACATATCAACGAGGTTGTGGAAATCTCGAGAATTGTTACTTATTCAGGTCCTGACTAGCAACTCACGTGCCTCGTTCAGATAGGTCAAATTCATGCAGCTTTGGAATCTAACCACATCAAGCCTGGCCTGGCCATGTCTTTGACAGTAACACAGAGGGCATCTTTGTACCAGCCACTGACTGCAAATGGTGACCAGGCATAGATACTCTTGGAGAGAAAACTTGGTCAAGCAAGGAGGTGGACATTTCTTCAAGCAGGGAAAACTGCATACGACTAAACAACCCATCGCAACTTCACCTCCTTCCCATCCCTAACCTGCAGCGTCAATTTACTAATCGAATCTTCCATTATATCTACCAACCTCTTCCTCCCTTCTTCCGGCTTTTCGTTTATTGTCAACGGCAACGCCTCACACTTCGCGTGTCGAAACAACGTCGCCATGGTCGCCACAAACTCTACCTGCGACATCTTCATCCCAGGGCAGGCCCTGGGTCCACCCGACCAGGGTAAGAACGTATCTTTCGGAGGTTTGATGAGTTTATTGTTCTTGTCGAACCAGCGCTTCGGATTGAATTCGGCTGCGTCCGCGCCCCAGATGGTAGTGTCGCAGTGTATGAATTGGGAGCAGACAAAGACATCCATGGATCCGGAGAGGAGGTGCGTTTTGCCCTCAGCGCCGGCGAGTTGTTGCGTCCCGTTGACGCTGCGGATTGAATGGGGGATGGGCGTGAAGAGGCGTAGCGTTTCCCACTGTTTCTATTAGCCATTTATCCATGGTCTTAAATGGGTAAGGGACTCACCATAACAGCCAATATCCGCGGACACAACGCAAACCCCTTCTCATACTCTTCCGGCGAAACGTCAGCATCATCAAGCGCACAAAGCTCCTCCCGAATCCAGTCCTGATACTCCGGATAAGCAGCAAGCAGCGTGACCGCATACCCCATTGTATTCGCCGTGGTATCAAACCCTGCCGCCGTAAAAACCCATAAATTACCACTCATCTCATCTTCAGTCAGATACAACCCGTTCGTGGCAGCAGCCTTGTCGCGGTTTTGGGAGTATTGCAGTAACATGTCCAGCACGTTATCCTTCCTACCTTTCCCAACTTCAGGTTCCGGAGACTTTGTCGTATTCTGATGCGCATCAAAAATCTCCTTGACGTACTGTGGCACACGCTCCATCTGACGACCTATAAACTGCAACGACTCCGGCATAAACGAGAGTTTTTTGATCCAATTCGGAATCAGAACAGCCGCGATGAACGAGTCGACCACCAGAGCAATTGTCTTGAAATACGCAATTCTCCCAGTTCCCCAGTTCTTTTCGTCGGTGTTGCTATTATTTAAGCTTTCTGCGAAACCTGGAGACCAGGACTGACTATATCCATACGCAGCTGAGCCGAGGACATTGATGGCGACACTGCGCAGGCCGCCTAGTGTCTCGCCGCCAGGGTGGTGAACCAGGTAGTCGATCATAGACTTGGCTTGGAGGCAGGACTCCTTCCATACAGTGGCCATGATACTTTCGTTCAGATGGGGAGCGATGATTCTCCGCTGTCGTTGCCTTCGCTCGCCTTATTAGTAGCTGCGTCTCAAGTATGGTGGCTATCATACCAATCTTCGCCATTGGACTATACATCATTAGTTTATACACACTCTTTGCGGGGCGGGGGAAAGGTAAGTACCTGCAACACATTCGACCCAAAAATCCCAATAAACTGCTTCACCGACGGCGACTGCTCAAAATCCTTTCTCCGCGACAAAATCGCGCTTCCGAGCGCGGGATTAGAGCACCTATCCCATCCATCAGCTCATCCATCCGTTGACCAATCTTTCTTGAATAAAAGGACAGACCACATAAGCAACCCATCTGGAGAAACAACCACAAACGTATCCGCGCCCACCATCCTCTGAAACTCACCCTTTCGCCATCGAAACTCCCATCCATGAAGCAGTACTTCAATACGCATAAGCACCCATAGCGGAAGCTTATCTCTGACGGCTGGTAGGAATATAGGTGCAAGGATTTGCAATAGTATCGAACTTGAGGGAATCGGCGTGATAATCAAGGGAAATCCGGTGCGGAGACCGATTATGTAGAATCTTATGAACGAGAGGAGTTTGTAGAAGAAGTACAACGCTGTAGTGATTAGGACGAGGGTGAGGGTGTTCATTCTGTCTACCCTTGAAGAGCACGTAACTATTTTGATTATCGAGATATTAAAAGAATGGACTGTTGGAACTTTGTCAGTGTCATGGCTTGATTGTTAACTATACATTCACGCGATACTCCCTTTGTACTCCGTCGCTAATGATTGGCCAGGCCCCATTTCTTTTGAGGGCACACTTGTTTTCAGCTCAAACAGCCACAACCACATACGATACTAACAATAAGAGGTTAGTTTGTTTAATTCGCCCTTTCTAGCCTCTAGGCAAGATCTAATTGCGCAATCTTTACTGCATATGGTATGGCTAGCTTCGGAGTTTTGCTTACATTACCCACAGGCTACAAATACACGCCGAACAGTCAAATCAGCGACCTTGGTGCATGCGTACCTAGGTATGTAGTCGAAGGTAGGGCTAACAGCTAACGCGGACATGGAATAACGGGTTTATGCGTTGGTACGTACTCGTAGACGTACATAATCTATTTTCGGTTTGAATATAGGATAACTAAAGAATTGACTTAACCAGACCTAGACTTTCATGGAATCATGGCATCCCTCCCAACTCCAAATGACCCAAAGAAAACTACTAGTAACCTGCACCATCATAACCAGCAAAACGCTTACCCCCACAAACCATCCCCCCCAAAACATCCACCAAGCCCTATAATCCCTCCTATCAACCCACAACTCCCTCATCGAACCTGGCTGTCTCGAATCTAGGTACGATTTAACCTTGCGCAACCTCGGCGCAAAATATGGGAAGCGTACAAACGCTTCTGTTTCGGTTAGATCGTTTTCCATGATGGATGTTATCATGAATGTGATGTCTTGGGGGTAGTAGTAGTAGTTTGGTGCGAAACTTGGGGTGGTGGTGAATTGGTGCATAGGTGTTGAGGTTGTTTTTTGTGGGTCCCAGTTGATGGGGGATCGTTTGACTGTTTTGGCTGGGGATGCGATGTTGTAGGCTATCTGGATGGCTGGCGGGAGGGAGCAGCGGTAAAAGCTTTCGGAGAGGATGTCGCGTGTTGGGTGGTGTAAGGGGTTGATGTCTAGTTTTTTGAACAGGGTTGTGTCAACCTGTTTGACCCAGCGAGGCGTGGATCGTTGGATTGGACGGCCGTTGAACGTCACTAGTTTGTGCCAACGAATTTGCTCCTCTTCACCAGCGGTGGTGTATCGTTTCAAACGTTGGATGTTGCGGGCCGACGTTGGTCGGAATAAGAGAGCATATGTTAGGGCTAGTTCAAAGTATGTTGGTTGCGTATAATCGCGCTCGGGTCTATTCTCGGGTCAGCAGATATTCCCTACAGTTTTTTTTCCGCAGAGGGAGCGACCTACCTATGTAGATCAATACCATTACAGAGAAAAGTAGGATGAGCAAAAATCTTAATAGCGTTCCGATGCGTGTAAATTTTCAAATGCTCATCCAGACAATCCGTCCACTCGATCCTCAACCGTCCAAAGTCCTGTAAATATTGGACAGAAAAAATCTCAGGATGGAACCTTGACTCCGTACTCTCTGTTAGAGGCAGCTCGTGACGCTCAATTCCTCTAGTGGTATCGTTATGGATATTTATACGTTCAAAGAGCTGCTTGATCGAATCAGACCCGTGCCGCATGTAGAACAGATCGCATAACGGGTCTCTGATTTCTCGATACCGTCTCGTGAAGTCCAGAGCGGTGACGCAATCATATATCAGATCAAATTGTTTGGTATAAGTCTCGACGTCTCTGATATCAGGCTGAGCGAGTAAGCGGCGTTCGTAGCAACTGCGAAGAAGCTTTTCCAGTGAATACGACGAAGCGAGGTGGCCACCTTTGAGAGTCCGCGCCACAAGAGCTAGCACTTTGATTACTGTGCGAGCATCGAATGGTCTTTCCTTGAGGGGTTTTTCCATCCCACAAGCAACGATACGGACCTGCCTGTACGCAATCCGGACGAGAACTACAAGTAATCGCGGAAGACGAGAAGTCTCAAACAGCACGCGCGAGCGTTCAGATAAATCGCGGTAGTGGGACATTTGGTACGCCTCAATACTAAAGATGGACTCGAGCAACAAATCACAGGATTCCGTAAGAGTGGTCTCGTCGAACATGGGGTCCTCGATGTCGCCAGTGCCTGTCCAGCCGAGGAGATGGTATATCTCGGCGAAACGGGCGAAGGCTGATGTATAGGCTTGTGTACCGGTTTCCTTTTCTGACGGGGTGGATTCGTCGATGTCTTTCCAGAAATCTGTAAGATATGTAAGTATATATTCATTCTCTAAGAGAGCGAGTGATGTTGAGACACACCTTCATACTTCTGCGTGTACTGCTCATTCTCCTTCTCAATCTCCTCTACAGGCAGTAGGTCGACTTTCTCCCAGTCCAGTATCTTCTCCGGCCGACCATTCTTGACTTGCTCGTAGAGCGTGCTTGAGACGACATCTTTGGCCTTGAGTGCCGCTCGAGATTTACCAGGTGTTTCTGGGTTGAGGATGTCACAGAGCTCCTGGACTTTTGCAGTCAGCTCACGAACAGACTGGGCTATGTCTTGGTCGGGTGTTATTGTAGTTTCGGACATTTTTGTCGATGATCTTCTTTAAGCTAAATGGATGTCTGGTAGTCGAAGGAGATTGAAGATTAAATGGTCAAATTGTCATTGTTATCAAGGTCGAAGGATTGAACCTACCTAGGTAACAAGTGGGAAGACATGGATGCAACGGCACCGCCCCATCACCAACACATGCAACCTGACAACCTGGCATGGCTCTGCATTTAATATATTTCTTTGTTTCGTTGCATGACAAGGTTATGTGATTCGTCCATGCATGTTAGGCAGCTGTTGCATTTTCTCTATCGACTATCATATCGATGTACAATAGAGATAACGAGCTTGTCTTAGGGCTAATGCGGCTGAGAAGCCCCGGCGCAATTTGTTAGTGCTTATGTTTTTTGGCTGCTATCTGGGACTAGGGTCTTATCATGTTTCTCTGAAGGTAGTGATCAGATTGACAAGATGGAATCGAAGCATATTTCCGGGAAAGGAAAAGTGTACAAGGAGTCAATGGTGAGTAGAAGCAAAAAGCACAATCCGTCGACTGATCGACCGAGCGGACGGACAGAATAGAATACAAGCAGGGTACCGGTAGCCAGACAATGGTATGTATCTACAAGTCGAATCATTCGCGCAATGAAACAGGTATACCGAAAGAAGACCGTCATCGAAAACAAAAGGAAAGCATTTATCGTCTGTCAACATCACAGTCAGTACGCCCTCATGCCAGAGACAGACAGACAGAAAACCATACCGCTTCACGCTCTCCTTATCCTTCGGAACACCATTATCCCATAACCGAGACTTGTACGCCGGAAACGAAGAATTATTCCATACCTTGACCAGCACACTACCCCATCACCAAGTCAGCCCTATCTCTACCTTCCTCACCCTTCCTTCAAGAGACAAGGTATTAAACGTACCTCTGCGTCTGATCCTTATAATCCTCATCCCTCACCTCCTTCATCGAGACCTTCATCCCATCCTTCGAAAACTTGATATTCTTCTTCTCCATCTTGGCCTTTGTCTTGTCGCTGATGTCCTGGATGATGGTGTAGACGACGAAGCCGATGACGGCGAAGAGGAGGACGACCAGGAACAAGATGATGACGGGGACGATGCTGTTTTTTGCCATTGTGGGTGGTGTCGTGTGCGTGTTACTGTCTGAGTAGTAGGGTAGGGAGTGCGATCGGGATGCCGAGGTTTGGCTCGTACGGAGGTCTGTTTGTTGGTGATTGGTGAAACGAGTGAGAGTATATATCTCGGTCAACGAGGTGTAGTAAATGGCAAGGGATGTTCAATGAATGGTCAGGAGATGTTTTCGAGAAAAAAAGAGACTAGAAAGTGAAACAAAACAACGGAGGGGTCCAGGTGAAACGGATCCTCCTTTTGGGAGGGACTCGGGAGATCGGGGCGGAGTCATGTGCTTGGCCAATTAGAGTGTCGACAAGGACAGCCACGATCGATGATTTTCAGATTCATTCTTCTCTTCTATACTTCTGAAGATACTGGACGAATATACCCAGGTTGGTAGGTAATGTATATGCGTTTTATGCAAGCCTGTGGTGACTCACAGAGACTTTGCAATACTGACTACTTCAAATTATACCAAAAGAAAAGACCTCAGATAGCCTCTATCACATGTTCAACACGAGACATAAAATGAGAACCATACATAGAGGAAAAGCCGTACCTAGACCCCTTAACCTTGAGCCTAGAGGTGAACCGCCTAAGGTGTCTACAGACTTATGACACTATGTACGTACTGATAGACTACATCGTCACCCTATTCCTCAGGCCACTTCTGCACGAACGTAGATCAATATCGTCATGATGACTAAGGCCTGCCCTACCTCCAGCAGATATTCTGAACAACATCTTCAACTTATACATCTCTACATCCATTGAACAATCCATATACCTCAAGCTCCTCCAAATCCAATTTCAATTGAACCAATTTTTACCCGTTGTTTACCCTAGTGGAAAGCAAAATGGTCGCCCTCCCCTTCTTCCCGATATGCTTCCAATGCGGCACAGACCAGAACCCATGTCATTGTAAAGTCGTTGGTCCGACGTTAGGTATTCCTTCTTCCCCCCCCGTCTTCTAACTACATGTATTTCTCAATCAATGCGCTGATATTTTGCTTAATAGGATTCTTCGGCTGTGTTATTGCTGGTGTACGTCTCCCTCAAACATGTCCCTACCTTCCACCTAACTTATATGGTTCGGGAATACTAACCTAGGTGTTTGGTGTAGGTAATATGTTGGCCTGCATCGATATTCTGTGGCTGTAATGCTACACAAACGGGGAAAGAGTATGTCTCTCTTCTTTCTCTTGTCTATTCGTGATTGATATGTTATGATGGCTGACTGGACAGTTTACTTGCTTTTCCGGTCAAGTTGAATGGGGAGATCAGTAATACTATACCTATCTAACTTGTTGATATGGTATGGTATGATTGGGACATGTCTGTTGTGTATATGATCGAGCATGTTTGTCTATCAGTCTAGTGTTTAATAATGTCTACAGCTATGAACATTGAAACGTCCATGTACTAGTGGCTAGCCACATGCATTAATAAATAACACCAAGCCAACTACTTACAACCAATACAACGAACGTAATCTTGTGCAAGAAAACAATAAGACAAAACAAAAAAGCAAACAGACAAGGTATCCTGTGAAGAGTAGAGAGACACGAAGCAAAGGCAGGCAAAACATCAAACAAGTCCAGTCAAGTCATTCGTCGCATCATTCGCGAATTATATAACGTTCGTTCTTTTCGGAGGCATGAGACAGAAAGAAAGTGATTTGCTTCGCAGCTCCGTATAATGAGAGGAAGAAAAAGAAAAGGAGGGGATAGTCTATTTCAGCTTTTCTTTGAGCTTCTGGAAAAATCCACTGGCGCGGTGCTTCTTCTTCTTCTCTTTGGCGTTGTCTTGAGTAGCAGCTCCAACAGGCTTGGATTCTTCGGTGGTGGTGCCAGAAGCGACGCCGGTGGTTACGGTAGGCTGGGTTTGAGTGGTGGTCGCTGGTGCGGCGGTCGTGGGAGGAGAAGTGGTGCTGGGTGAGACATCGGGAGAGTCGACAGCAGTGGTACCAGGAGCTGTGGCGGTGGTAGCAGCGCTGGTGGTTGGTGCGGGTTCGCCAGATTGTTCCGTCGGGGCAACCTTGGATTGCAATTCTTGCTCAACCTCCTTCTTCTCTTCAACGACGGCTGCACTTGCAGCCGCTTCGGGGTCTTTGTGGGCCTTTTCAAGAGACTCCTTGACAACTTCCGGCACATCGGTAGCTGGGACGGCAGCAGGAGCATCGGCGACGCCGACCTTGTCCTGAAGCTCCTTCTCTACCTCTGCCTTCTCCTCGACGGCTTCGGCATTTGCAGCTGCTTCAGGAGACTCATGGGCCTTGGTAAGAGACTCCTTGACAACTTCTGGGACATCACTGGCTACTTCGGCATTCTTTTGCGATTCAAGAGGAACTTGTCCTGCAAGCGCAGCCGTGGTTGAGGTAGGGTGGGCAGATTGAATCGTCACACCAGGCTCGGAAGTCTCAGGAGGGTTCATAGGGAGACTAGACTCAGGGATGAGACCACCTGCCGGCACAGGCGGAACAGAGAGCGCATCGGCTTTGGGCTCTTCCTGTTTCAAGAAAGAGGGATCACTGGCGTCGGCTTCGTAGCCTTCCTTGTCGGTTCTGACAGTCGATTGGACAGTGTTGGTGTGAATGGTGCTGGGATCAGGAACGGGTTCTCCAGGAGCAAGCTTCACTGGGTTTGCAGCTCCATTGGTAGCGGGAAGAGGGTTGACCGATACTTCGTTGGCTTCAGTTCCGGGGGTCTCGGGGAACCCGCCAGGCACCGACGAGCCGTTTTCCTTGGGGACTTCACCTGCCAATTGGGCGGTAGTGGCTTCAGGGACGACGCCAGCCATGACTGCAGCAGCGGTATTTCCTCCGGTTACTGAATCAAACTCGGTGGTTGGTTTGGTGGATGTTTTCAAGTCCTCGGGTAGGAGAACGTTGTTTATGTTATTGTGACCGTCGCTTTCTTGACGAGCGTCGCTATCAGTAACCCAAGCTCCGTCGACAACAAACTACAATAGTCAGTCGAGAAATCCTGGATTGTGAAAATAGGAAAGATAAGAAAGTGGCAGGAAAAGAGAAGAATCGAAGAGGCAGGCAGATGGCGGGGTAGGCTCAGGCTTATAAAGTCAAAGAAGTGAACTAAATTAATGTGGTTGACTTGAGCTGAGGCAGGCGGTGAAATGACGTCACGGGGTGACGCCTCAACAAGCCGCAATTTTCGACTGAAACACGAGAGGCATTGTCGCACGACAATTTAAAAGACGGGACGGCAATTTTTGAGGTTCAGTTTTTCTCTGCGCGATATTTGATTCCTGACTGACCGGCCGGTTGACTACATATGGGAAGTTCGGGTTGCTCTTCGGGACGTTCGCTGCAATCGCTAGGTAACCGCCGCCGCCAACCACAAGCGATCGTGACGGAGGAATAAAGCACAAACGAAGACGGAGAGGTGGTCGGAAACAGTGCCGTCAATCAAGAAGACGTACCTTGTATTGAATTTTTCCATCTATAGCTGGAAGATGTACCTCCTTCTCAAACACGTCGCCCTTCTTCTCCAGCTGCACCGTCCTTCCCCAGTCGTCGAAGGTACCGGTCACGAAAACCTCGTTTGCCTCGCGCGGCCTGCCGATAGACTGTTAGCGACTGTATCTTGAATGACTGGATCGATTGGCGATCCTCAGGAGGATGTAGAAGAGAACCGAGCACGTGCTATATGCTGCCGGGTATTGTGTGGAATGGATCGATAAGAATGCGCCGGGGTAGAAGCATTCGAAGCAAGCAGATCACAAGGAAGGATAGACATACCATCGAAACACATAGCTGCCCATTTTATCTCGAATTGGCGCCACTCAATGTCGCTCTCAGACGGAAGGAATCCGGGATGAGTAGAATGTAGAATATAGAAATAAACAAACCAGGTACAGTTCACGCGCGGTACCTGATGCAATGAAATAAAACGCAGTGTGACTAAGTGGATGAAAAATGAGCAGAGTTCTCGATTGTGATTCTTGAAAGTTCTCTGAAAATGACGGGGAAGTGATCTTTTCGGCCCGCACGGACTGACTAACCTCTGGCAGGCAATGGTATGAGTTCGTTCACCGCTCAGTGGGGTAGGCCGGATAGAGCAATAGGAAGGAAGACGGTGGTGGCTGAGATGACCTAGATTCAGCTAGTTAGCAAGTAGCAGTAACAAAGGTTACAATCAATAGTCGAAGATTGGCATTGTTCGGGCAATCGATCTGGCTGGATGGCGACGTGGACCAATCAGTGGCAATTGGCTTTGCTATTAATTACTTGCACTTCGACTTTATGAAGCTACCGTTTATTCGCAGTTGCTTAGACTTAGTTAAATTACATAGTTAGTTACCTACTCTGTAGTATTCCGTAGGTAGCCAGTACCTAGAGCCTCAGGCATCAATGGGGCTGGCGGGGGAGCTTGGGCCTCTGACGTCGTCGACATCAGACAACAATCAGAGCATACCGATATACTTACATACCTCTATGCTAACATTGCGACAAGAAAATTTTCTTTCCTGGAAAACATATGCTTTATCTTCAGGTTTTTTTTTATCAGTTTCGGCTTAGGGTGACCTCGGGAGTGCAGTGTGTACCGTCGGTATGTTGAGCAACCTGGAAGCATTCATCCAAGCTCATGCTGTGATGCCGCAAACGGAGCCATCGAATCAGACCAGGCAATCGTACAGATTTGCCACCAACGCCATGTCTTCCACGACCAGTACTCGTGTTGTTCTAGAAGGATGCGATAAGAATTCTTCGTATTTTTTTCCTGTGACATTTTCATAGCTTCGAGTATGAGACCTCAGACTGTTCGTGGGTCTAGCGACGCCAATTCAGACACAACGCCAATGTATCTAATATTTCTTAATTAGTCTCAATCAATAATTAGGATTCCTTAGCTGATTATTATATGACAATGCTGAGAAAGATGGGAGAAGCCTCCCGTGGACATCGCAATGATGATGCCCCGCATCCCGATCCCATCTCATCCTCCTTCCACCTTCCACCTGCACCTCGATTAATTGACTTCAAAAAATCGTCTGATGACTTGCAGAGACCCCTTGCATGTTTCTGTCTTTTCTTATTCAGTACTCCGTAATCCCGTTGTGTGTGTCTGCAGGGATCGTGTCCAGGATCCTCAAAAGAGCAGCCTTCCCCCACCTGCCCGTGCAGTTCTGCAGATCACGCGTCTTCTTGTGACCTTCCAAGGTTCTTCTGCCGATTCTTCAACCTCTTAGTACTACTTCCTCTGCCTACCCCAGACGCCTCGCTCGCCTCGTCTTGGTTCTTGTTCCTTTCTTGCCAAATTTCTTTTCTTTTTCCACCTTCTCCGCACAATCAATCCTTCGTTATCCATCTCACCCCGCAATCGATCGTCCAGCAGATGAGCTAGGACAGTACCCCTCGATATTTTCAAGACAACCTTTAGTCTTCTTGATAAGAAAAAAAACTAACCCTCTAAACCCTTCGGCTCCGCAACTACTCGCTGTCAATTATCTCGATTCTATCGATAATCTCGATCCGCACGTCGCCTACGTCACCAGCACAGCTATTCCCCTCATTGACTACACATCCTAAGCGACAGTCAACCGGCCAAGATGGCCTCCAGTTCCAGCTTCCCAGGCACGAATCCCTTCGCCCCCGGATCTGCCTCGTCCTTTGCAAAAATATCCGAGGAGGAAGAATACGATGTGACTTCGCCGACGGATCCCAGCTTCCGAAGCGGGCATGCGGGGACAACATCACAGAGTCCCTTTTCGAGCGTAGCCGGGCTCGACGACGATGACGACGATAAACTATACAACGAAAATAATAATAGCAGCCAAAATAATGCGAATATATTTGCAAGCCCCTTTCAAGACAGAGGAGAAGGTTTCAGTGCGGCCGATCTCAGTGCTGCTCGACCTACTGCGGGCCAAGGGATGCCGAATAACTATGCCTTGGGTCGGCGTACATCTGTGTCTGCCGAGTCTTTGAATCCTACGTCTTCTGGATCAGACAGCTGGACTCCGCCTTTTCATCCGAAATCAGATGACCAGGTTGCGCGGTTAAAGAAAGCTGTCAGCGGAAATTTCCTTTTCTCGCATCTAGATGACGAGCATCTTAAGACGGTATTGGATGCCTTGGTCGAGAAACCCATCCCAGCCAAGGGCATCAAAGTCATCACTCAGGGAGATGCAGGTGATTACTTTTATATTGTCGAAGAAGGTACCTTTGGAGTGTTTATCAACCCTACGGGAGCGGCTCAGGCTGGTCCAGATGGACTCGGCCATCAGGTTGGAAGTATAGGACCTGGAGGTTCGTTTGGAGAGTTGGCATTGATGTACAATGCCCCGCGAGCGGCTACTATAATGTCTCTCGATGCCAAGTCGACATTGTGGGCATTGGACCGTGTAACTTTCCGACGAATTCTGATGGACTCGGCATTTCAACGACGACGCATGTATGAAGCCTTTTTGGAGGAAGTGCCGTTGTTGTCGTCGTTGAAGCCCTACGAACGATCCAAGATAGCAGATGCATTGGACACGATCAAATACGCTGCCGGATCAACAATCATTCGCGAGGGGGACCCAGGCGATGCTTTCTACCTGCTGGAGGCCGGTGAAGCCGAAGCCGTCAAAGCCGGTACCACGGTCAAGGAATATTCACGAGGCGACTATTTCGGCGAATTGGCTTTGCTGGATGACAAACCGCGAGCAGCGAGCGTGATAGCAAAGACAGACGTAAAAGTGGCTCGATTGGGACGCGATGGATTTAAGAGATTGTTAGGTCCTGTTGAGCAGATTATGCGCCGGACAGAGTATGATGTTGATCCTACCAAGAGTACTTAGTGTTTTTGCGTTGGGAGTTACGACATTCGTTTCTATTCTTATATTCTGGTCAAATGATACTAGTTAGGATAGTATGTAGCAGTGTTAATCTTGAATTCAGACTTTACTCTTGTTTATTCTGTGGGAGTAGTAGTACTGGCCGCCCTCGGTATGCGTGCCTGATATAGTACCTAGGAGTATGATAGTATGGCACTGCCTGCAGGCCAGTTTCACCAGCCGCTATACGGCCTGTTGGCGGTTCACCGCTGTCAGATTGTCTCACGGTGGGATTGAATCCCATCCAGCCCTTTGGTTCAGTTATACGGCTTCTGACCATATACACAATGCCTATATCAGTCAGTCGATACTCATTCCTCAGAATAAAAAAAAGAGCGAGAGGGATGGGAGACGTACACCCTCGAATACATATGATAATTCAAATTCCTCAAATCCCTCCTCACCCCATCCAACAACGCATATATCCTCGGCGTATCCCATTTAAGCACCCTCGAAAACAATGCCAATCCATACGGTTCGATAGATTCCATCATCTGCAGATTCATATACATCGCCAACTCTTTTAATCGGCTATCCTTTGGCCAAGGCGACAATGGGCATTTTTGTACTTCTTCACGCACATTCGCAAATCCCGCGTTGCGCACGAGATTGTATATATGTGGCGCGATGTTCATTTCTTTCCCGAATGAGGCTGCTGCTTCACATAACCGGACTTGATATTCGTGATATGCCGAGTTTAAGGGTAGACTATCATCATCCGTCGACGCCCAGGTCTCGAATTCAGTTAACTCAATCCACCCTCCCGGCGCAAGATTATTATATGCCCTGGACAACAATCGGGGCCAGTCAGCTATACTCCCCGCCATACTCCGGATATGAATATAATCGAATTTCTGCACGTCGTCGTCGGAGGAGGACGATGACGACAACTGATTAAAACTCCAGTCTGATTCTGCATCGTCAATCTCGAACGTAAGATTTGGCGGGACCCAGGTTGGTTGAATATACGACAAATCCGTCGCGATGACCTGTGTATCTGGGCGCGTATCTGCGAAATCCATTGCCCACAGACCCGTCCCGCAGCCGATATCTAACGCTTTATTGATTTTGGGTGGTAAAGGGGCACGATGTAATTCGCCGCCGAACAACAACAAATAAATGTGGTGTTGCATATCCATGCGGTCTTGCTCTAGTTCGTCGTTTGGTAATGGGTATGCACCGGCGCGAAAGGCGTGGTAGCGTCGCCCATTTTCGTATTGGTAGTTGAAGATGCTTTCGCCGAGGGAGGTGGTGGAGCTGGCTTTGTCTTCGCCGAGGGCGGAGTCGTTGTCGTCGTCGTCTTGGGGGTTGTAGTAAAAGCCTGTTGGGGCGATGGTGGTAGTGTCTGCGATGAGGGGCTGGTTGTTGTTGTTGTTGTTGTTGTTGTTGTTGTTGTTGTTGTTGTCGGTGTATATTGGGTTTGGCGTTGATGCTATTAATGGATTGTTGGGGGTGTTATTATTAGGAGCATCCGGCCATGCTTGGTGAGTATATTCGACCATGTTGCTATATAGAAATCCAAGGTCGATGTGTTGTTAAGAATATATTTCCGTCCACATTGAAGTCAAGAGGAGTATATATCTTTCAGATACCCAAAAGTCTCAAAAATAGATCATCTCATCGTGCAGCAGCCACACAATCTTGCATCCAAATCTGACAGGTTGCAATCAGCTAGCCACGCTGCGATTTGCTGCCAGTTGCAAACTTATTTGTATTTAATTGAAAATGTCCGATTTGAAGACCCAAGTTTGCGACTTTAGAGTGGATCATCAACGTATGACAGTATGCACTCCATCCTTAGGTCGATGCGAACACGCGATGAGTTGGAACTTGGAGCAGCGAATGGCCAAATGACCTGATAAATTATTAGTGCTAAAGTAACCGGGGGAATGGGCCCCTTGTTTAGAGCTTTAATTAGCTCTACTGAGTCTAGTCTCGCGGTGGCTGGCGAATTCTTGCTTGCAGCTGCACCGAGCGTAATTAGTGTTGTTTACTAGGAGTCTAGTGTGGTTTAGCGTTTTATTTAGTACGAGTTGCTTCTGAAGAAACCAGAGAAATTCCCTGTCGTTTGCCTTTTTTAGAGAAGTTGTATGGAATATGTAGGTAGTACGGTCTTATCCGACGAACCCGCCGACTGGACAAGGCATGCTACATGTATGTATGCTACACACCACACGCATGCATCAATCAATTTGATATGTACTGTTGTACAAACGTGGGTCAACACTCGAATACACCGCAAAGATGCTTTATATTGCTACGGAGTATGGAGCCTATGATAAATCAGAAACATATTACCATGATTCATCCCGCGTGCTTTGACGACGGCATACTCCGTACATACACAGCCAGAGTATCCACCACCTCAGTAATGGGTTCGTTACTATCGTTAGTATCTGCTCCACTCATCTTTAGCTGCGTAGTACGTACTGGCCTCCAGTATTAATCTGTGCCCATCAGCTCCTCATCTCGACTTGCTCCATGCGCTGGACTCCTACGCAGTGCGGCAGTGGTGTCCTGCAGTCACCATTCTGTATGTGATAGAGAGGCATCATGGGATCCATTCAGAAGATACTCGATCATCATGATTTGGCTGCAGCAATGGCCACAGTGATCATCTGCGTCGCCGTTAGTAGTGCCGCCCTCGCTATCTATCGACTATGCTTCAGCCCGTTGGCGCTGGCAGGGGTTCCTGGCCCCAAAATTGCGGCCATCACGGCTTGGTATGAATTCTACTGGGATTGCGTGCAGCAGGGCCGGTATTTGTTCAAAATTGAGCAGATGCACCAGAAATATGGTCCGTATTTGCTTTTTTTTTTTTTTTTTTCCCCTTTATCGCCCCAATCATATGAGTTGTAGTAACGTACTCCATTTAAACGTCGCGTTGACTCGAAGCTACTTGTTTCATCACCATGCAAGATGGTTGACTAGCTCCGCTGTCAAGTGTCAACCAGTTTCCTAAAAGTGACATCTGATCTGTAGATAAAACTAACCCGTGAGTCCGTGACAGGCCCCATCGTCCGCATCAATCCGTGGGAAGTCCACATCCAAGACCCCTCCTACTGGGACACCATCTACACCAACAATAAAATTGACAAAGATGCCTGGTTCTACCGCGCCTTTGGCGACAACAGAGGCACCGTCGGCACGGGGCCATGGGAACTCCATCGCCGCCGTCGCGCGGCCATGGCCAAGTTTTTCTCGGCTGCCAACGTCGCACGCCTAGAGCCCAAGGTGTTGGCACGAGTACAGAAACTTCTCGATCGAGTAGAAGAATTTCGTCGGACTGACGGTGGTCAAGCCCCAGCCGCGGTGCTGCCCATATCGCATGCATTCCGCTGCTTTGCGACGGATGTCATTTCAGACTATGCCGCTCCGCATACAAGAGACTTTTTGAGTACGCCAGATTTCGCGGCTACGTTTAACCAAGTGCTAAGAGACTTTTCTGAGATTATGCTCTGGCATAGACATATTCCGATTGTGTTTCCCATCTTTGGCGCGATACCGCGCTGGCTGATTTCCATGATGGATTCGACGGGTGCTCAGATTGCGGTGTTGGATAATCAGGCTGTATGTTCTCGTTACCTATAATGGGACAGTATGCTGACGACAAGTAGGGCCTGCTTAATCAAGCGCAGACGGTGATTGCCACCAAAGGCATTCCTCCAGAGAAATCATCGCCCACTGTTCTGGATGCCATCTATACATCCGACGTGATCGGCCCTGAGGAAAAGACTCTACCACGCATGATGGCAGAAACGCAGGCCATTCTCGGTGCCGGAACCGAGACAACTGGCAACACGTTGTCAAACTTCGTCTACAACGTCCTATCCAACCCCTCAATCCTACAAAACCTAACAACAGAGCTCGAAGGGGCACCAACCTCAGCGACTTCAAACGATCTACTCGATTACAAGACCCTAGAAAAACTACCCTACTTACAAGCATGCATCAAAGAAGCCCTCCGTCTGGGTATGGGCGTCGTCGGCCGTCTCCCACGCATCAACCAAACCGAACCAATGACCTACACCACAAAAACATCCAACCCAGAAACATCAAAAACATACACCTTCCCACCCGGCACCGTCCTATCAATGTCCATAATAGACATGCATCTCAACAGCGACATCTTCCCGGACCCCCGCCGCTTCAAGCCCGAACGCTGGCTTGACACCTCCCCCTCCCATCTTCGACAAATGGAGAAATCCTTCGTTCCCTTCGGTAAGGGGATGAGAGGCTGCTTGGGGATTGAGCTAGCAAAAGAAGAGTTGACCCTAATGGCGGGGAATTTGTTTCGACGATACGGAAAGCAATTAGAACTGTATGAGACAACCGAGAGGGATGTTAGTATTGTGCATGACTATTTTGCGCCGTTTGGGCCGAAGGATAGTAAAGGGGTTAGGGTTGTTGTTCGTTGATTTTCTTATTAATGATTAATGATGTATGTATGCAGTAGGAGGTTATGTCTATGATTATTTCCATTGATAGAAACATACAATAATATTATATACAGACTTGGAGATATTGTTGTTGATGCGTAGTCGTGGGTTGCCGTCATTGTCAGCCTCCCAAGAATTTCGGGAATATTTTCTCTTCACCCAACATCACCTGACCACTACATCTAAAACAAAGAATTCCACGAAACTACACACAAAACGAACGATGCCATCTTCAAAACCGCCCAAGAAAAAACAAGCACCCACAACCACCAAAGTCGCCAAACCAGAACCAACAACCCCACCAAACTGGCCCCCTCTCCGCCCATTAGTCCCCTCCACAGACCTCAACATTGAGCCCTTACTCACAAACCAAATCTACATAATCCGCAACTTTTTCACGGCGAATCTGTGCAAATCGTACGTATCGTTTTTGACGTCGCCATCTTCGGCGGTTGAGTTGATTACGACGCCGTTGAAGCCGAAGAGTAGGGATCATGCGGTGCGAGTAAATGATCGGTTTCAGGTTCAGGATGCTGGATTTGCGGAGGTGTTGTGGGGAGGGACTTGTTTGAAGGATGTTGTTTGTGAGAGGAGAGGTGTAGAGGATGATGAGTATGATGATGACGAGAAAGAAGAAGAGAAGAATGCTCGGATATGGGGCGGGACGCCATTAGGATTGAATCCGAATATTCGGATATATCGATATACGCCCGGGCAGTTCTTTGCTCAGCACTGTATGTTTCTTCTACATTGCCTGTCTTATTGATATTAAGGCTAATGAATAGACGACGAATCCAACACCATCCACTTCCCCGACCAGTCAGGAAAATCGACATCGGCACGCACAACATGGACTCTACTCATTTATCTCACTACAACAGAAGGCGGAGAGACGGTGTTCTACCCTGAGGATGGCTCTGCGCCGATTTCCGTGGCACCGGAAGTCGGAATGGCGCTTTTGCATCGGCATGGAGAGCATTGTCTGTTGCATGAGGGCAAGGAGGTTCTGAAGGGGGAGAAGTGGGTGATTAGAAGTGATTTGGTTGTTAGATAACCTCTATCCTGAGTAGTAACTAGTATATAGACATCTGGTGAAGTGTTCTGGTCCGTCGTAGAATTTGATGGCTCTCTCCACATTGTCTCCACGCCGTGCTCATATGGGAGCGTCTATTGGCTAATATTGTACAGACTAGTCCTGAATAAGAAACTCGGCAGGCTGTTTGACTGGATCAGATCCTCCATCCAGCCAATCACAGGCCATAGAAAGAGTAAAAGAAGAAAAAAAGAGACCCGCAGCTTCCCATTCTGCTCAAGCAACAAAAGGGCCCGTTTTTGCCTTCGTCCTTGCTGAACCCAATTCATACTCTGTAGTACAGTGAGACTCTGTTCCTAGTTACATGTACGTACAGCCTGAGAAATCGGGCACCAACACCCCAGCCAAGACTTACATCTCATTCGCTGGAAGCCGTTGCCCATACTAAGAAATATTTGCGGTTGCTTGCGATGGCCTCGACCTCACCGCCTGCTGCTGCTGCGCTTTCACCTCTCAACCACCTCAGCCCATCACCACAGCTGCACTGCAGCACAGCAGCGTGTTGTCATGTCGTCGTTGCAGACCATGACGGCGCCACCGCTGGGCCATAATCGCCCGCCCGATCCTGGCATACTACCGGCAAACAGTACTGCGAATGCTGCTGCTGCGAGGACGACTGATGCGATTGTTGATAATTCGACGAATAACGCCGACGATTTCTCGCGGCATGAATTTTCCCGCGCCGTCAACGCTGAGATTAATGCCGATATTGACAGTAAAAATCGTGACCTTTCCGCCCTAAATACGGATGTCGCAACGCCGAAGCAGAACGGTTCCGTCGACCCTATGCCTCGACCGCAGGATCCCGAAGTGAATAAGGACGAAAACTCGAGTGCGGTGGCGGACAATAGGACGGAGGAGATTCAAGAAAAAGAAGGAGAGAGAAAAATAAAACAGGAACCCCAAGATACAACGCAGCAAGGAGGAGAGCAAAATCCGGCAGAAAAAGATTCAAGAAAAGAAGTACCGGATGACATGCCCAAGGTCAAGGAGGACTCGACAGCAGACAAACTGGCTGAAAATCACAACCAATTACTGCTCCAAGATTCAGAAAAGCAATCAGCTGCTACATCTCTGCTTGCCCAGTTGTTGGGAAATGTCAATGCGCAGGCTGCTACGCCGGAGTACCTTCCTCGAACGCCGTTGCCAGAACCCTTGACTGATGCCTCGACCCCGGCAGCTCCGAATGAAGACGTTCCGTTGCCATCAACCAATGGACAGACGGAGGAAGTGGTAACGTCGCAACAGTTGGAAGGACAGAATGGAGACGTCTCTGTTCCCAAGCAGGAAGCCAACACTATTACAGAGACACAGAATCAACCTCTTTTACAGACAGACACACCTTTTGGAATACCAGATGATTCAGCAGCTACAAGGATTCCTGATATGGTTACTGGGGTTATGGAGGATCCACTCTCAAAAACAAGTCACGACCACAGCGCCCTCTTTGCACCTTTCGACGCCGATGGCAGCATTAAAAACGGCCTAGATGCCCTGCAGCAGCACGATTTGCTCAGCAATGCATTCCTATCTCAAGAAATCAACATGTCCGGCCTTCCTGATCTATCGAGTTACTCTCAATACGATGTAGCTGCGTCGATTGCTGGGTCAGAGCCGCGCATTCAAGCCTTCGCCAAACTCGAGTTTGACGATGGCCATTTCTACGTCAACACCTATTCCTTTATTCTTGGTCGAGATGTCCGAGCAGCCCGTGCCGCTTTTCAGCGGGAAGTACAAGTTCGACAAGCCATGAGACCGTCAAGAAACAAGAGTTCGAGCGGTGGTAATACGTCTCACACACCCAATCGAGTCAAACGTGACGGCAGCGCCTACGTAGGAAGTGTGGTGAGCGATCGAGGTGGTATCATGGGATTTGACCCTGATGTACCTCACCACATATCGCAGATTAGTCGCCGGTCGTCCGTTTCGTCTCAACCAGACTCTATGCTTCATGCAACACCGGCGCAATTACAGGCAAACCATACAGACTACAATGCACTTGCCATGCAGTCTCTGTACGATGGCAGTGCCGACGCAAAACCGGTTGATATGCTGGCTTTGTTGCCTTCACCAGATGCTTGTCCGACAATTCCAATTCATCCGCCGGCGACTGCTGACGGCAGCTCTGCTGGCCATAAGGGTATCTCCCGTAAACATGTCAAGATTGCATACAACTTCGACAAGAATTTCTTTGAGATGGAGGTCATGGGTCGGAATGGTGCATTTATCGGTGCAGATTGGCTTGCTCCTGGACAAGTGAGGCCACTGCACAGTGGTGACTATATTCAAATCGGAGGCGTTCGTATAAGGTTTCTTCTGCCAGATGTACCTATTGGCGAGACCGGAGCCGATCGATTGGAGGAAGCTCTGCTAGAAGACGGCACTGCCATTACTAGAGAGGCCACTGAGGCTGCAACTGGCGATGTGGACGCAATGGAGGAAGATTCTGACGATGAGAGTCAAGACGGCACAAAGAGACCAAGAGTTACCAAACTAATTCTCAAGACAAAGTCACAGGACGAGTCTGCAAATGCCGACGCAGTCGATGCTAACGGCGAGTCACAGCCTAAAAGACGCGGACCTGGTCGTCCGCCCAAGGATGGCATCATGTCCAAGCGCGAGCGTGCTGAGATTGCCAGAGAGCAGAAATTGGCAGCGAAGCGCGAGGCCAATGGTGGAGTTACACCACCTCCACCGCTCAACCGTCCCAAGCCACCTACAAGTACCAAACCGCGAAAGGAAGATGCAGTAGAGGAGGTTGTGGCTTCTACTTCTGCTACACCTGCTGCTCCTGCCGCTCCTTCTAAACCAGTGGAGAAGAAATCCGTCAAGCGCAAACATCCTGACGGTTCTGTTGTTGATGTTCCCATCGAGTCTATTGAAGGTGGTGAACAACAACAACCGCTACCAGAACAACAACCCGTCGTGGAATATCCGAAACCACCACCTCCTAAGAAACGCAAACCCTCGCGGTCACCATCACCTGATTATCCTCCTGAATCTGCCTATACACAAGACCAAATGGCAAAGCCTCCTTACAACTATGCCGTTCTCATTTTCGACGCTTTGACGGAATCACGAACACCAATGACGCTGAAACAAATTTACAGGGCACTGAAATTGAAGTACCCGTACTTTAGATTCAAGTGCGAGACTGAAGGTTGGACGTCTAGTGTTCGACACAACTTGAATGGTAATCGACAACTATTCGAGCATGCAGAACGAGACGGCAAGGGTTGGTCGTGGCAGCTCCGAGCTGGAGCGTCTGTGGAAAAGGAAAAGAAAAGAAGACCGTCACCTCCACCTCCATCGTCACATATCCATCAACCTCCTCATCACTACATGCCACCACCGAGCCATTCATATACCAACCAAAGTCTGCAAAACCAGCAATTCCAGTTTTCAGCAATGCCAAATACCTTCAACCCTCCTCCTGCACCTACCTATCGTCCACCAGTTCCTCCGGCACCCCCAGTCCAAACACCTGCACCGAATCCGTTCAAAAATATCAATCTTCCTCCGGCTCTTACGAACTCAGGATCTACAAAATACGTCTCACCTTATCCTTGTGCATTGCCACCGGATATCCTGCAGCTGCAGCAAGAAAACCAGCCGAAACCGCCCACACAATCTGCTCCTCCACATCAACATCAACAACCTCCAATGCAGATGCATCACCCTCCTCCACCACCATCACAACCGCAACAACCGCAATACAATCAGCCACAACCTCACCAGCAGCAACCTCCTTCTACTCATTATACTCCTAATGGACCACCCTATCAACCACCGGCCAACAATCAAATACCTCCTTACCCTCCTCAACCGAGCCAAGGTCCATCTCCATCTCCATCCCAACAACCCGCACAGCCATATCAACCTCCACAACAACAGCAACCGCCGCCGCCGCCACAACCTCAAGGAGGTGCGCCAATGATCAACAATAACGGCAACAACAACAACCAAAACAGCAACGGCAATAATACCACGGAACAAGAATCATCCCTCTCCTTCCTCGAGCGAGCAAACAAAGCCATCGACGACTTCGAAGCAGTCCTAATGGAAGACTATGATGATAAAAACTACATCCGCGAAGTCCTCAAAAGCGCCCGAGCACGCGCTCTAGGTCATGCAGACAAGACTTCCTTTCCAGATGGAGAGCCCAAGGATGAAGCTGTGTTGTTGGACGTGTTGCGAAATCTGATTGGGAGTTTGAAGGATGAATAATCCATCTCCTTCTTTCATGTTGCGTTGCGTTGGTATGGTTGGCCTTGCATAGCTGGTTCTGGTATTTGGCCCAGCCGGGAGCACTGGAGTATATTTTGCTGCATGCATGCATGCACGATTTGATTTTGTTTATGTGGACATGTCGCCAGTGACTTCTACGAAACACGAACGAATTTAATGACCTGATATGATGGATGGAACACACACCCAAAACATTTTCATTCTTATCTTCTGATATTTCAAAAACGGTGTCATATAAACAGGGGCGTTCGTTCTTCAACCTCTCCTTCAACCTCTCTTCTCGTCTCTTTTCTTTTTCTTTTTTTCCTTTTCGGAGAAAAGAGTGACGAGATTCGTAAGGGGTCGTTTTCATCTTTTTTTTTTTTTTTTTGGATTTTATTTTCGCTTCTTCTTTTTGTCATTGTTGCATATGATACCTCTACTTACTACTTTCAGAACCTGATTGAATATGTTTTAGAATTAAGTTAGTTAGTGATTGATAATCCTAACATGTGCCTTTGTTCCTTTCAATCTTCGATAGACCGACATCATTATATATAAGTAGATATGGACGGGAAGAAAATATAACTTCTAAGTAGAATGGTATGGCATTGAGAATTGATAAAGGGTTCTCTTGCTTTAACAAACACCGAATAATCCAAAAATATAGTATAAGAACAGAAACAGGCAGAATCTGCAGAATCTCCCACAAAAAAAGGACAAGACAAGACAATAGCTATGGAAGAAGAAATTCATGATGATGGTATGATAGTTGATATTCTCAATACTTGAACAGAACAGCGCCGAAACGGACAGACAAACAAAGCAGTAAATAAAGGCCTCTAACTCATAGCCATCTCAGCACGCAACTTCTCCAATTCTGCCTCTTCGTCTTCTTCGTCCTCGATTTGTTTCGCCTTGCCTTTGACCACTATCAAACAATTAGTTCACACACATAATCCTCAGAGAGGGGCCGGAAAGGAGGGGGGGAAAGACGTACGCTCTCCATTCCCAGCAACAGGTAACCGATTCAATTGATCCGCAACGGGGATTGTGCCAGTCTTCACCATCCGCTCATCTATAGTCTCCTGCTCCAAATTGGCCAATTCATCCTCCAACTCGTCTTCGTCGACCGCTTCGCCGAAGGGCGTGGATGTGATGACCCCCGCGATGTCGTTGGCGAGGGCTTGCTGTTCTCGTAATTTGTCCCTACAACACAGAACCATTAGCCATATCCATGTAAATCAAAAGGAAGAAAGAGAGAGAGAGAGGAGGGGGGTAAAGGGACGTACATCATATTATCGACCTTCTCCATTGTGAGGCCGTCGTGCATGCGTTTCATGGCATTTCCGGCGCTGTCCATGGCGTACAGAGTCTCTTGGTTAATATTTGCTGTTTCGATGGAGTACACTTGTTGCTCGAGTTGCATGACCTGATTCTGGGTTTGTTCGAGGTTCTTTTCGTGTAACTTCTTTCTTCGGAGGGCTGCTTTGGCGGCTGTTCCATTACAAACTTCCTATCAGTTTCTTTGTCACTAGTCTAGAAGGTAATGGGGACAGACCGTTCTTATTCGAAGCAACATTCTTCTTCGCTATGGCTTCTTGTTCCGCTATTTGATTCTCGAGGTGTTTCTCTCGCTTTTGAAGCATGTCTAGCTGTTCGCGGAGTCGGAGGATTGCTTCTTTGGGCGCATCGCGGCGCTTTTGCGCGGACTGGCCACCGAACCAGGACCACATCTTCTTTTTATATTCCTGTATTGATATGGTTCGCGCAATCCCGAGGAGGATTCTATCGTCGGTCGAGATGATCGTAATTCAAGCAATCGGATGTGAATCGACTCTTATACTGATGTTGATCTAAAGGTCAAGCGAAAG
Source organism: Talaromyces liani (assembly GCA_022814505.1). Classification (NCBI taxonomy): domain Eukaryota; kingdom Fungi; phylum Ascomycota; class Eurotiomycetes; order Eurotiales; family Trichocomaceae; genus Talaromyces; species Talaromyces liani. Next base: position 29,149 of record JAKLNL010000014.1, read on the forward strand.
GAGGGGAACGTTATCGGCAGCGGGACAGCACCACCTCCCCGAGTCGACTTCTATTAATTTCCGTGTGTGCTCGTATTGAGACCCGAGATAGATGGTGTACCGCAGTTGAGATGTTGTCGGTCAGGATAGTTGAGTAAAGACAATATGGCAGCCTGATGAAAGAAAGAAAGTCGGTCCCCTCCTGCAGTTGGTCTGCCCGGATGACATCTTCAGGTTCCCGCCTGCCAGTCGGAGTCCTCCCGCCTATCGGACCGGAGAGGTCACGTGCTCTCTGTGTTTGTTTCCTTGAGACTTCTGTTTCACTGTCACACTTGATATCAATATGTTATCAGAATTAGACGATATTGCGATTGCAGTCTTAGGCTTATTTAATGATGAACGGGCCAATTCCAACCAGCCTCGTCTTTATCCACGAGCTGTCGTCTCTTCCTCTGCATACAAAAGTCAGATTTCTAGGATGGTATGTCAACAACCAACCCATAATCGATACACAATCAACTAACTTGAGAAGTGTATCGCGATACGATGTCGTGCGAGGAAGGCTAGATCTTGAACATAACTACCCGCCATTGCCAAGAAGAAAGAACAAGGGTGATGCTTCCAGTGCATCAAGAAGAGTATCAGTGGACATCTACCATGTTCTCAAAACAATCACTAGAGATCAACTGCAAGTCGGCAGCTGGTTGAATGTATTTGGATATATCAGATCTGATACACGGGCAAAAGAAGACGCCAACAACAGCCAGCTTTATGTCGAGGCGGTTATGATCTCGGATGCTGGTGCTATACGCATCGCGGAATATGAGCAGAGTCTCACAGATATGCAAGCAATCAACCGGAAATTACAACTAGATACTTGATCATGATTCTACATGCCTAGACGTTGCGACTCGGATTGAAAACAACTCATTGATGGGTATGCATGCTACGGCTAAAGAACAAACGACAAACAGCTTTTCCCGAAATTGGATTATTCCTCAACCTTGATACGAGCACCGCATTTCTCAATATCTTGACCCTCGGTACTACCCCCAATAACGTCCTCAAGAGTTGCATTCCTCGCATCCCTGGCTTCCCTCTTGCCCCTCAGTCTTCTCTGATCCTCTTGCATCGACCGGATGAATATGCTCTTTTGGCGGATCTTGTACCCGAACTTCCAGAAGATGAACGGAATCGGGATACAGGCAACCTCCAACAATCCGAGCAATGTACCGGCCCAGTTTGGCCCAAGACTGTCGTACATGTATGTCGCAATCAGCGGCATGATACCACCCAGGATACTTCTGATCAGAGAGTTGCCCGCTAGCGCAGAAGCAGCAAAGATCCCATAACTGAAAGTCATGTAGTTGGAAGAATAAATAAAGACACAAGTGTTACCGGCGCCAAAGAAGATACCAGCAGCGATTGGAGCAGGCCATGGAATCGAGGCGGGTGAGCATGTCCAAGCGAACCACAGTTCGCCGATGGGAATAAGGATCGAGCCGATGCAGACAACTGATACCATGGCTTCGGGAAAGACTTCGCCAGTCTCTGGATCTTTTCTATGGCTCTGGATCATTCGGCGGAAGAATGGTTCACAGACGATTATGACGATTGTTCCGATCCCGATACCCAAGAATGCCAGTCCAGATACACCGAGACTCCAGCCTCTGATCTCACCAAACACGATCGGATACGAGGTAAAGCACAGATACAGGATGCCATAGACGACACCAATATACAGATTCCAAAAGATGCTGTCACTCAAATCAGATTTATGTCCATTTCGACGGTAGGAGGGAACGTACCAAATAGGCTCCAACACAGCCATGACGAAAGGACGGCTCAGATTGGTCTTCATGGTCTCCTTCAGCGGTACCTTGTAATCATACCGACACCACCATCGAGTATCATCCGTTTCTTTGCGAAGACGAGCGGCTTTCTTTCGCAAAATGACAGGGGCGTATGTTTCTTTCATGATGCAGGAAAATGCCAGCGCAACGCCGCCGAGCATGAGACTGATCCAGCAAGTCCATCGCCAGCCCAGGTATTGACTTACGAAACCGCCGAGAATAGGACCAACCACTGTCAACTATTAGTATATGGTGCGATTATACTAGGGAACGACATACCTGGTCCATTGATGGGCCCGATACTCCAGATAGAGAATGCAAGAGCTCGCTTCTGGGGCGGGATGATATCAGCCACCATACCCGGCGCGCTGCTGATCATGACACTTCCGGCAATGGCTCCGATGAATCGAAAGACAATGATGATGGGCATAGATTTGGCCACAGCAACCGGAATGATCATCACGTTGAAGACTATCATACTCGCTATGGTGACTGGTTTTCTACCATAGATTTCACTGAGTGGAGCCATGACCACGGATCCTAATGCCAGACCGAGGAGATAGAATGTCAGGCCCAATGTGACGATTGTTTCGGATATGCCAAACTCTTTGGCGATTTGCGCCGTGCCGGAGGTATAACTGGTTGAAAACAGGACACTATGAACCAAACAATTAGCAGGACGAACATATAACCTCCCACGAGCGTGATCACATACATCACCAAGGTATTATACGACAAAAACGCAATACACATCGCCGTATAAGGCAACGACCAATTCCACGGATTCTGGGGATCATCTTCATCATCCCAATCCACTTCAAAGTTCGGATCTGTTGTCCCCGTTGTGCCTCGTGTTGTGACTCTGCGCGCCAGAGAATTGTATGACATTCGTGATATTTGAGGTGTCAATATTCCGTCCCCGGTGCCCCTGAGTTCCGGATGGACCTGTCGTTCGCTACGAACGGGTTGTATTTCGTATAGGCTCTCGCTTTCGGATGAGTCGACGGATTGTTGTCTTTGTTGTTGGCCATGTTGGGTGTGAATTGATTTTTCGTCCAGGGGCCATTTTTCGGGATTGCCATCCTGCTGGACAGATTTTAGATCGGAAGACATTGCGCGGATATTCTGATCGAATTTCTGATATGACAACCTCGTCTTAGACAGTAGCTATGTAGCAGTTGCGGCACCGCATGCCATATAGCAATGCTAGCAACCCCGCAACCAGCCCTGCGCTTGCTTGAGATTGTTGAAAATACCACAATCCAAATCCAGCTATGAGGTGAAATGAACCGAGAGAGAAATAGTCAATTGTGCAGAAAATACATCGAAAAAGAACAACTCAATTTCCGATTTGCGTAGTATATCGCTACATAGAAAATGGAAACTTCTCAAAAACTGATGCGTATCAACTCAACAACAAGTCAACAACAAATTATATTAAAAAATGAGTCAAACAAAGAAAGAAAAAGAAACATTGCTTGATTACGGACTCGGAGTACGCAGTCGACAAAAAAAATACGACTTCAAGTAAACGAAGGATCTAGGGTGGAGAAAAATCCACCTCAGCCTATCTACCTAGGTACTTAGGTTGTCCTAACATCGCATCGAAAGCCGGTGTGGCTACTCCCGTAGGCCCTAGGGAAAAGGTGAGCTGCCTTATTGGGTAAAGCACTGGAAAGAAATCCGGCGGCAATCGTTGTCGGCTGCTTTTTTACCTAGGCAGTGGGCAGTGGGCAGTGGCCGTAGTGGGAATGCAGTCTAGAAGGTGTTGGGTGGGTTTGGCGCCCAAAGTTCAAAAGTTGAAAGGGCCGAATGGTGAATGTAACTACTGTAGCCCAGTCTATTCTCCACATGGAAAGCGGGAAGGATCTATCATAGTAGTAATCATACGCGATTCTGGGTGGATGAGTCAAGGGATTTTTTTGCTGACTAGGGGGTTTTCCGTTGGCTATACGAGTACGGAGGTATATCCGATGTAATTGCGTATTATCTTTAGGAAGTATGTCACGATGATCTAGATGACTGCAAGGTGATTGAAGATGTCTCTAGAAACTCGTATTTACTTGGAACGAGTCGATATCTGCTTGAATAGGAAACCCATCTACCAACCATCCAGCATCGAGATGGATGAAAGCGAGCCAGCCGCTTAGTCTACTCACCGTACATTTGAGGATTCCTTTTCCTCTTTCTGTAGAATAGTGCCACCATGGCAATTGAGAGGCTGCCAAGTACGTATGCCGTTCGACTTCCCCATCACAATCATTTTTCCGACTGCACAATGCATGTCAGTCCGTCAATTGGTGATACAATAAGCACATGGCATGCGAAACACAGACAGAATTTCAATGCTGACTGTCACCTCATTTATACATCACTCTTGGCACATCTCAAATGCATCGAAAAGAAGTCAAAACGCAAACCCGACCTCTAAAGTTCGTAGCCAAGTTGTTGATCAACTGCAGGACTCGTGCCGGTTTGCCGGTCACAGGACTGTGCGGAGCCCTAAGTTCGGAATCGGAGTTACAGGGTACTATATAGTAAGCTCGGAACGTTCCGAATAACTATAAAATTTCCTTGAATGCAAGTGGTTTGTGAGTTTGATATTGAAGTTTCGTTACTTTATTTATTTTTTTTTTAAGTGGATAAGTGGGTGTCTCATATAAAGTATAAAGAATCGTAGAGAATGAGGGTCTGTAAAGCCAGAAAATATTTGTCTACGTTCCTAGGAGTGTTACGTACTTGAAGTATCCATGGTGGATTCCCACAAGAAGCCATCTCCAAAGTCCAACGCAGCCCTAACATGCCCCCATCAACTTGTGAGTCATACCCAGAACTTTTCTTCCTTTTTCTTTCTCTTTCATTTCTTCCTACCAGCCCATTTCTATGCCTTTATTCATACCGCTTATGTCATCAGAGCACGTTAGATCAGCGGAAGATCGCCGGGCTCATAACCCGGAGGGTACGTCTTTCTCCTTCTTCTAGTATTTATTATTCGTAACAAGAAACTAACTGTTCTCCAGCCTCTGGATCGAAACCAGAACGTGCTATTCTGACTTTTTCTTTTTTTGCTTCCTCTTGCTGTTTAGCATGGCTGCCCACTATGCTGTGCTTATTTTGTATATCCTCTAGGATTTCGATGTGCATATCCAGAAAGTGAAAATTCTTCCAAGGTACAGTTGATTGCAAGTCGCTGCAGCCGTAAATGATATATTCTTTATGAGACATCCTGAACGAAATATAGTAAAGGTTGATATAGAATGGACTAGATTCTCTAGTCAACCCAATTCGAATGTCACGAGACACTCATCCCAAACTCATTTGATCGGTTGGTCCAGGAATAGCCTGAGTTCTGGGAGCTCCACCGCTATGGAACGACGTCTGTAAGTAGTATATCCGCGTTCGTGCTGCATAAGGTCTTATAGATGCCAACGAAGATCATTTGAGTAGTTGTGAGATTGGTGTAACCCTGGCGTGTCCCCAAACTCAGCTTTATCGCTCTAAAGGATTTCTGGCGTGACCGAAGAACGAGATTCCCTGATAGTAGCAATCTCCCAGTTGGCGAAGGTTCTCGTACTTGGCGCGTTGTTGGCTCAGGGGCTTGGAAGGTCCCAGTGCCCACGGTGAACAACCGTAATGATTACAAAAATTGAAGATCCAATTTAGCGAGATTGCTGAGCTTGTTGACGACGTTGTTCAAGAATCTGTTGTCTCAAGCCTTCCGCCGCAACTTCAACTTCCAGTATTGAACCAACTCCGCGCCTCCATGTATCCGCCAAACCAGCAAGTTCTCCATGCCCAGACTCTTGCGCCAGCTTCCTCTCCTTGTGAACGCTCTCAACAGCCTCTTTAGTCTCTGCCAATTCCTTTTCCACACTTCGCAAAATCTCCTCTAATTGAGAGTTACCAATGAGCCAGGCATTTTTTCCATATTCTTCAAGCAGGGCGAGGTTGTTGTGTCGGATTGACAAATGCGAGCTGGAAATGTACGCTTTGCGTAGAGTATCCTTCCATTCTTGTAGCATTTTGGAAGCTTCGTCCGGAGTCTTGGATGGCCCTTCTGGCGCTTCGGGTGCTTCGTAGCGAGATAAATCGATTCCTCCAGCCATGGGCTGACCAGCTTCTTTTCGAGCGAGCTCTTGTTCAATAAGTGGCGAAAAGCGAGATTCGGGTAACGCGGGTATGGCTGGATGGAGGGTTGAGGTATGGTCAGAGGACAGCTCTGCGAGAATGAGCTTTTGAGCTGAGGCGCGTGCCTGCTCTCCTGGCTCGCCGTCAATGTCTGGATAATCTGTTAGCTCTAACGGGTGTAATAAAATATAAACAATACATACAAGGAAGAGAAGAGTGGTATTCGGTGATGAGAGACATCTTGAGTCCTTGTGTGATGAGATCGATGGAATGAATGAAGTTAAGGTGTTGTTGAAGAGCTTGAATCCTGGCTAGCGTAAGGCCACAAGGCATAAAAGCTTAAATTTCCCGCTGCTATATTATATAAGCATTAATCTCAGCCAATCATATTCCAGCATCATTCGCTGATTACATTTAGCAGCTGAACCTGAAATATTTCAGGTAATTATTACAATTATTTCAAAAACTATACAAATCCTTGACTTTTCATGATGATGCAGAATACAGACGTAGAAGACCACCACTCCAGTGCCAACACAGATGATACTCAGCCTCGACGGAGACCGAAGAAACTATACCATAAGAAGTCGAGAACGGGCTGTGCGACTTGTCGCTCTAGACGGGTCAAGGTAGGTTCTGTACGACTTTTTCTCTGTAGTTCATACTAATAAATTGTAGTGTGACGAAGTGCATCCTATATGTGGAAATTGTGAAAGATACGGAGTAGATTGCTTCTACGATAGAATCAAGCCTTTTGTGGCAGGATCGCAAAGTGGACAAACCCAAAAGACTCAAAATCCATCAACAGACCGATTATCAGCCTTTGTTGCAGACAGAACTTCTAGACATCTGCTTGAGCTTCGTCTCATGCATCACTTCACTACCCAGACCGCTGACACCTTGCCGACATCAGCAGAACCCGGCCTAGCTAAAATCTGGCGAGAAAAGTGTGTCGAGCTGGCCATCAAGCATCCAGCTCTGCTAGATTCCATCTGTGCAATAGCCGCATTGCATATCACATTGACTGATCCGTCGAGCAATCTATTTGACGCCCATTGCCAATACATGGACTCGGCGCTGAGAGGTCATCGACATGATATCTCCGACGTAAACATATCCAACGTGGATGCGGTATGGTTTACGTCCAGCTTACTACGAACCGCACTTTTTATTCGACTTCAATATAGAGACACGAGTGAACCTTACCAGCTTCCAGAGGAATGGCTGTCTCTGATCGCCATGGTACGTTCTACATTTTTATCTATATGGTCAGCAGTGAGGTCAAATCCAGAGGCCGCACAGAGTTCGGTCATGGTCTTGTTTCGCGACGCCACTATGGCCCAGCGGTGGTGGACTAAAGACCTCGACGAGGAGAAAGCCCAGGTGTTTTCCCACTTGATTGAACGGGTCATGCCGCGCGATCAATTTGAACCGTGGGATCCAGAGACCAGCGAAGCATACATGTATGCACTTGCAGCATTGGGCAATTTGAGAGAATCGGCCGATTCCATGCGATTGGTCGGATTTCTAGGCCTTTTGCCGACAAAATATAGCCAACTGATACTTGAAAGACAGCCGCGTGCTCTCGTTATCTTTGCGCATTATTTTGCCTTTATGGCAGGACATACTGAAATGTGGATGATTGGCAAAACGCCACAAAAGGAGATAACCGGTATTGCTTCGCTGGTGCCGGAGGAGTGGCAGCCGTTGATGCAGTGGCCGTTGTCGGTTCGCGATAGCCTAGTATCGGCTTCGACGATGGCGGTCTGAATATAACGAACTGAAACGGTGTTCAACGGGCAGCTCATTTGCTGCATCATCGAATATACAGGACAAGCGATCGTGTATGTCATCTGTTTCTACTCGGATCCATGGTTTGGTAGATGGCATGTTAGCTCTAGCAGGCCAAGTGGTGGCCGATTTCCTGCCAAAGCTTATATCCATGCACGACGCCTCGACCTAACATTATCTCAAAACCTACATATTATATTGCATGAAATCGGCGATAGCATACCATTTCATCTATCATCACATGGCAGAAACGAAATAAGTATCCCGATTGGGAGGAAAAATACTCGTATCTTGCGTGTATATTAGCGAACAACTAAGGACAAGGATCATTGTTCATGCCGCTGCATAACACACGGAGACTACCTTGATGAGGTGAATTCTCCAGTGCCTTCTTCCTTCGAGTCAAGGATATTGAATGTTTTAGAGCGCCTCTGACGGAGGTACCATTCTAGACTGTGATATATCCCTGTACGACTGTCACAGTCTTGAGAACCCGGAGCGAGAAATAGATTATAGAGGAAGAGGAATGACATGTACTAACTACTTATGTATGTCTTAAATAAATTTCTTATCAGCATTGATGCATAGTTTTAATCTAATCAAACTAGTCCCATCTGACCTTGATTGTAAATAACCTGCATCTTGGGCTCGTACAAAGTAACGTCACAAGCATGAATACCAGCAACATTATTGGTTCGCCCTTACTCCAGATTTGATAAGGTAGCAGTGTCGCGGAGATCGACTGATCGATTCGATTCACTTAAGCAGTGCTACATACGTAGTAGTCACTTACATAGTGTAGCAACGAGTCGATGCACAATGACATCCTAGTCGGAGTCTCGGCTTCCAGCGAACCCTATTAAACGAGGTAGGCAAACGAGGCTAAGGTATACTATCTAATTTAAAGCCTACTAACAGTGATAAACAGTGGCTGAAATTAGCCAGCTGGGGGGTTGCATGCCCTAATCGTAGCTAATTCATACTCCCCTAAAATGGACACCCGCCTGACGATCTTTTCCCCTCCCCGCATTCTTAACATGACAACTTCCCAGCCAGCCTACCACCCAGATTGCCTGCTAGCCAATGCAGCCATCAAGGTCAGAAACAAGACCAACACTAAGCTGACTAGTGTAGTAGTGTCGGTCTTGTTTTTTCCTGCAGGCACCAGAATGGTTAGATGCGATTTGTTCGGACTGAAAAGGGAGGAGGGGAGGCTCAGATAGGCATATCATGTGAAGAATGATCCTTGGTCTTGTCCCGGCGCCCTTTTTCTTTTCTTTTCTCTCTTTAAAATTCTCTCCGATTGACGTGAGAGTCTTTTGATAATCGTCTGTTGTATCGGCAGTGTTGTGAATAGGTATATTCATACTACCAGCAGTAAAAGTAGACGACATGGCGCGCTCCGGGTTCATGATCGGCCTGTTGGTGAGCGCTTCGTTAGGGTTGTTGCTACTCCTACAGGTTATTGCGAGCATCGACTTAGGGCAATCTGCCCCTAAATTTAAAACAAACAGCCCTATTCGTCCGCAAGCATCAAGAGCAGACGATAGTGTTTTCCTACTTGGGGCTGGGAAAGCTGATATTACAGGGTAGGCTGTCTCCCAGTCCATGTTGTTTTTCAATGCGACTAATTGGAAGTATAGACCAGTGGTCGAGGTTGCGTTGAATGGATACGCAAATCTCAGCCAAATCGGAACTGGGCTACGACAGCGCATATACTCCAAAGCATTCATCATTGCCGATCCGGACGACACCAACAACACTTTTATTTATCTAGTGCTCGACGCCCAATCCGGCGATACCGCTGTTCGTCACGGCGTGATTCAAGGTCTAGCAAAGCTAGGCGGAGAATATGCCCGTTATGGTGAGCACAATATAGCCCTAACCGGAACACATGCGCACTCCGGTCCCGGGGCGTGGATGAATTATCTTCTGCCTCAGATTCCGTCGCTGGGATTTGATCCTCAGAGTTATCAGGCGCTTGTTGATGGTGCGCTGTTGTCTATTCAGCGGGCGCATGAGAGTCTTACGTTGGGAAAATTGAGTCATGGTACTATCGATATACCAGATGGAAACACCAACAGGAGTCCGTATGCCTACCTCGCCAACCCGGAAGAGGAGAGGGCTCAATACGAGTATGACACGGATAAGACAATGACCATGTTGCGATTTGATCGAACATCTGACAGCAAGACATTTGCTGTGCTGACTTTCTTCTCTGTTCACGGCACTTCGTTGTATGAGAACAACACACTCACTGCAGGCGACAACAAGGGCGTTGCTGCATATCTGTTTGAGCGCAGTGTCGCAAACGATACCCGCTTTGCGGATGGTTTCATTGCTGGATTCTCGCAGTCAAGTGTCGGCGATACCTCGCCAAATGTCCTCGGTGCTTATTGTGAAGATACCGGCCTGCCATGCCGATTTGAGGATAGTACCTGTAACGGACAGACGGAACTCTGCCGTGGACGAGGACCATACTTTTTGGAGAATGATGCTGGGTCAAAGAGTTGTTTCGAGATTGGTCGACGCCAGTACACGGCAGCTAAAGAGCTCTATGAGCAGTTGGATACCAGCGGCACTCAGATTCTCGGTAGCTCATCTGTTTCGTCGTTTCATGTGTATCATGATTTTACGGGATACGAGTTTCCATCGCCGTTTAATGGATCGACGTTGACTACCTGTTATGCAGCGCTTGGCTTCTCCTTTGCGGCTGGAACTACTGATGGTCCTGGAGATTTTGATTTCACTCAGAATGGCACTGGACCAGCGGAGAGTAATCCCGTATGGTACGTTGCACGGGCATTCATTCATCAGCCATCGGCCGAGCAACAGGCCTGTCAAGCTCCGAAAGAGATTCTCCTCGATGCCGGAGCGGTGGATTTACCATATGCCTGGGCACCGAATATCGTCGACATTCAACTTTTGCGTATCGGACAATTGATCATTATTGTATCTCCCAGTGAAGTCACCACCATGTCTGGCCGACGCTGGAAGAATGCAATTCTCAAAGCCTCCTCAGAGGTTCTAGGTATTACCGACCCTCTCGTCGTCCTCGGATCACCAGCAAACACATACGCCCACTACCTCACCACCGAAGAAGAATACGGCGTTCAGCGCTACGAAGGTGCATCTACTTTATACGGACCCAACGAGCTAGCCGGCTATATCAATCTGACCCTAACCTATTTGCCGTATTTGGGCAGTGAATCCGCCGTGTCACAACTACCACCCATCCCCGCTGGACCAAACCCGCCTATCAACACCAACAATTCCCTGGATTTTATCACCGGGGTAGTCTATGATGGCACGCCCATCGGACAATCCTTTGGCCAAGTCACCGCCTCATCACCCAATACAACCACTTATGGACTAGGCGACACCATAAACGTAACCTTCGTCGGAGCTAATCCGCGCAACAACCTGCGTCAAGAAGGCACATTCGCAGCTGTTGAATTCCTCAACCCGTCATCAAACAAGTGGGAAACCGTCCGCACAGACGCAGACTGGAATCTGATCTATCAATGGGAACGCACGAACACTGTCTTGGGATACAGTAGCGTCACACTCTCGTGGCAGATTGAGGATAGTTATTATGCGATTGATGACCCGAATCCGGTGCAGAGTGGTTCGTATCGGTTTCATTATTACGGGGACTCGAAGTCGGTTTTGGGGACGATTTCGGCTTTTGAGGGGGTTAGTGGTGCGTTTACGGTGAAGGTTTAGCTGAGTAGTTATGATATGAGGGATATGAGTGATGATTTGATGGCTTTGATTATTCAGGAATGATGAATCAACATTGAATGTTTTCTTTGTCACTTGACTGTAAGAATAAAACTAGACCGAGTCTGAGGCCGGTCAGACCATGACGACTGGATTTCAGATCGCTAGTCCGACTCATCGACAGATCAGTAGCTGTCAGTGTATATGTACCCAATACATAATACCAATCCAACCTCACCAACTTACTGGAGAGGAAATCTTGAGCGAGTCTATACAAACCGCCTTCTGATTGGCCAGTCGCGGATGGCCTGTCTGAAGCACATTATACCCAAAACAGCTAGTGAATGGGTACCTTAAAGCGGCATCAATAACCGTGATGGGGTGGTTTCTTTGTATGTACGGAGCATAGTCAATCGAATCTGAGTGATCATTGATGATTCGACTCTTTTAGCAGTCATAACAATATCTCTTTGCCTGCTCAGTAGAGACTACATGGGAGAGTCAAGTCGAGACATGGAGATGAGACTATATTTACTTAGATCTAGACCATGCCCCATAATCAAATTATCCAGCCAATCACAGAGAACAATCCCAGAATAAACATCAAACCCTAGCCGTTCAGCCAATAGGATCAATGAAGATGACCCATCGCGGCGGCAGCTGCAACTGGACCCACCTGCCGACAGCGCTTGTCATGGATGACTTTGCTTCGCTCCTTCCCAATCATTGCCTGCCCCATACCAGACCTTGAATCACTTCCTATTGTTACTAGGAGTACTCACTACGCGAGGTTATACTTAGCCCTTGAGTGCTTCACCTCCTTGCTGACTGTCCAATGATGATTCTTTCTTCGATATGCTGCTCTTGTTTCATGACTTGCCGCTACCTAGAAGGCTAGAAGCCTAGAACAAGGATGCTGCCTATGGCTGGTGATGGTGGCGCGTCTACTCTGAATCATGCTGTTTAAATACTCATGCCTTGTCCTTTTTCTAGGACAATGCCAGTCTCTTGATTCTTTCTTCTATGTTGTTTGTCTTTCGCTTGGAACGCGCAGGCTCTCACTTCTCAGCGCGCCTTTGTCACCTCGCTTAGTACAAGGGCTATTGTCATTCTTTCTGAATAAACTCTTTTTCTATTCATTTTTGGCATTCTGACATTCTCATTCGTTCAGATCTTGCATAGATTTCTGCGGCGCTGTCTCTTTCTGACACCGCATTTTTGTTCTGACTACAAGTGGTAGCTCGAGTCACACACACTCAGTCAAACGACTTCCTCTACCAGTCAGTTTCTGCATATCTTTTGGCTGGTCCAACAGAAAATTTCTTAAGATTTTTCTCCATATTGTTCCGCTGCGTTGGGTTTCTCGAGTCGATACATACGAAGTGGCAGATACAAACGACAAGCCTGGTATCAGACACCCGTCGCGCATTTATTTTATTCTTTTCTCTCTTTGACTTTCTTTTTTGGTGGCTCGGTCCTTTCCAAAATGAAGTTGCAAACTTCATTTCCATCCATTTTGCTACTGTTGACAGCTCTCAGTGATGTTTCCAGTGGAAAACCTCTCTTTATTCCTCACCTCAGGGGCAGAGATGATCAGCCTGGCGCATCTTCTAGTGCGGTTCAAGAGAATTCAGTTGTGCCAGTCTCGTCTGTAGCTGGGGCTACATCGGCAGATCCAACGTCGACAGCTCCTACATCAACAGCTCCTGCATCAACCCCCGCTACGTCGACAGCTCCTGAGTCGACTGTACCTGCATCAACATCCCCTACGTCGACAGTTCCTACATCAACTGTTCCGGAGTCGACAGCTCCTGAATCGACTGTGCCTGCATCAACTGCCCCTACATCGACAGTTCCTGAATCAACAGCTCCTATATCTACAGCTCCTATGTCGACAACGCCTACATCGACTGCTCCGACGTCGACACCCCCTACAACGACTACTCCCACAACGACAGTCCCTACTAGTTTAGCAAGCACAGAAGCACCTCCTACCACAGATGACACTTCTCCTCCTCCAACCACAACGCCGACAACTAGTCCGCCGCCTGCGACTAGTACTGATGCTACTAGTCAGCCTCCCACCAAGGCTGACTCGAGTGCACCAGTTACTACGGCTCCGGCTGCGACAGGCACTGCTGGTGCTGCAGACACTACCAAGCTACCTAGTACAGCGTTGACTAGCACTCCGACTACAATTGTGGCTACTACTCCTGTGTCTCTTGCTGCGTCTTCAGCTGTGATCTCAACGACACCGTTGACATCTCCGTCCAACCTGCCCTCTATAGTGCCTTCGTCCTCGGCTGTATCTTTAGCTGTGACCTCAACCACACCGTTGTCATCTCCCTCTAATCCTCCATCTACAATTCCTTCGTCCCCGGCCGTGTCTTCAGCTGTGGCTCCAACCACGCCGTTGACATCTCCCTCTAACCCTTTCTCTGCAATTCCTTCGTCCTCGGCCGTGTCTCCAGTCGTGGCCTCAACATTCATCACAAGCTCATCACCACCACCTACTCAGGCACCTGCTTCTACTGGCGCAAGCTCTGCTGTGGTCAAGTCTTCAAGTGCACCTGCGTTTCCTACATCTTCGCCAACATCGGCGACGACGACAGCACCGACAAATCCACCCGACATTGGTTCGATCAAGCCCCTGCCTACCCCAATAGCGCCACCAAGCAGCAAAAGCTCAAGCGCGACTACTACCTTGACCAGTTTGTCGTCTGCGCCTGCTATTTCAAGCCACACCTCAAGTACTCATTCTCCTACCCGCCCCATTTTAAGTTCGTATGAGACGTCAGGCATAGGTATAGAAACCATTGGAGCAGCGACGGCATCGTCTAGCGTGGTCGAACCATCTACTTCCCCTTTCCATTCTTCTCTGCCAGCTGTTGCCTCAAGTGCAGTAACTTCGGGGACTACTACTCATTCTTCGAGAATACTGCCTACCGCTGCTTCATCTGTCATATCGTCGCACGTCCCGGATACATCTATCGTGAGCAGTCATCCTGTGACCAGCCAATGGTCCTTTCCGTCTACAATTTCAACCGTCAAGCCACTTTCACAAGGAGGAGTGTCATCTGTCGTTTATTCGTCGTCTGTGCCGGCAATCCTTGGTACATCCGGCTTCTCGACGCACGTATCGGATTCATCTATCGTGAGCAGTCATCCTGTGACCAGCCAATGGTCTCTACCGTCTACAACTTCAACTGTCAAACCGCTATCACAAGCAGGTGTGTCGTCTATAGTTTACTCGTCTGCACCGGCAATGCCTGGTATATCAGGCTTCTCAACTGCAGCATCAGCTGCAGCAGGGACGTCGCATAGTGCCTCTGTGCCTGCAATTCCGCCCACGAATGTTATGCCTACAGTAACTGCGCATAGTGTACCTGCAGTGCCAATCACGATTGTGCCGTCAGTCCTAGAACCATCTACCACGATGACGTCGTATAGTGCTCCTTCCATGGCCGTTGTCCCTACGTCCAAACCGTCTACAACCACAGCGGCACAAAGCACACACCCATCGTCGGCAGCGATCATTCCAACCTCTACCACCCCTGCAATTGCAGGCACAACAGGAGCAAGCTCAGTCGTGACATCCGACACGAGCATCCCCGTCGTCATACCAACAACACTCAGCACCTCCCAACCCGAAAACACCGTCAAGCCCGTCCCACCCATCTCAGACGAGCCCACCGATCTCCCCAAAACAAGCGCACATGCAATCCCATCAGTCGCCATCGAAAGCTCAACATCAACAACTTTCGTCCCTGCCGCAATCCCAACAAGTACAACACATAAACCAGATATCGATATCGTCCCGACAACTTCAGAACCGGAGCTTGTGACTACAATGACGGAAACGCTGACATCAACCGAGACATCAGTCGAACCAACGACTACCCTAATGATGACTTTCACATCGACTGTATTCGCAACCGTGACCGCGCACACTCCCACCCCAACACCAGCCCAGAACAAAGTCGCACCAGCACCCAATCCATTCGTCACAACACCCACACCAGCTGCCAACAACGCCGCCGCCGTCCCCACAGTGACAGTAACATCAATAAGCGTCCAGCAAATCACGACCACAGTTACGTCCACCACCACGCAGATAAGCACTTATACGCCGCCGCCGGTTACGTTGCTTCTGCCTACGACTATACCCGGTCCACAGGTTACAATCACTCAAACACAGATGGCTACGACGACGGTGATGGTGAAAATGACTCCTACGCCTAGTTCTAGTATTGCGCCTGTTGCGGGGATTGGTTCGATTGATGAGGGCGTTAATCGGGCTCTGTTCTTTGGACATCATCATGTTGCATGATGCGGCTAACCTATTGGATGCTGGGTGAGGGGACATGCATATCAAGAAATCATTTCTTTTTCATTTTGATCTTTTGTGTTTGTTCCATGTTTCGTTTCGAAAAGCCAGCCTAAACCTTTGTATACATATGTACATGTCAATCTCCGTGGGATTATCACTCCTTAATAACGAACGATTTCTTTTACTACTTCTGTTTATTCTCTATGTGCGTTCATTGACTAGACTATGTTACTTATATAGAAGATCATAATACAAAAATCTGCACATAACCCCTTCCCTTCTTCCCTCAAACTTCGGCTGATATTAGATAGGATACAATAACCCCCCATCCTCGACAAACGTCTTCTGAAACTCCTTCAAATTCGCCCATTGTCTCATCTCCTCTTCCTCTTGACTACTCACCCCATCACCTGTATAACTCATCGGTAACAGGAACGCCTCGTTGTGGTTCGGGGATGGATATGCTGCGGCCGCGAGTAATGGGTCGTTTAGGAGCGCTGTTGTTGCTGGTATGGCGTTGGTAATGTTGCTGCTGTTCTCTAATACGTTGGTTGTGTCGAGGAGTGTGTTGTTGCCGGGGGCGGCTGCGGAGGTGGTTGTTGTTGTGGCGGCGGTGGGGTTGATGTTCATGTCGAGATCCTCGGGTTTTATGTTGAGGTTGTCCGTGACGGTGTTGATGGATTGTAAGGGATCGCCGCCTGTGACGCCTACGCCTTCGAGGCGGACGAGGATGTTGAGGAATGTGCGCAGATATTTCTCGGCGTCGCTGGTGGATAAGGGTTGGGGGCCTGTGGGTGGTGTTGTTGTGGTTGGTGTCCCCGTTACAGAGTCGACGGTTATAGGGAGGGTTGTGCTCATTTCTTGGGGCAGGTTGAGCAGTGTGGAGGCTATTTGGCGGACTTTATGGGTCTGTTTTTTCAGTCAATTAGCATACTCCCATTAAAAGACAGGGGCGGCGGGGGACGTACGAAACTGGCCCCGTTGGGCTCAATATGGATTTCTTGCACGCTCTTCAGCAGACATAGAAGATCCTTGATCACTAAACCACGCTCCTGCCTCATCATCTGTCCGATATGATCTGTTTGTGCGTGGAGTTCCGCATCTGGCGTCGACGTTGTCGATTCGCCCGGCATAGCGACGTTAGAGCCCGGAATAAGAGTTAGCTTGATATCGGTAGAGCCAGCTTTCGCCTTTTGAAGTCTTATATGGCCTTCGAACAGGGTCCAGTATTTCTCCACGAGATACGATCTTGTCGACAGCTGGGTTATATAGATATTGACCTTTTGGATCTCGTATTGTATCTTTCGTCGTTCTTGGTCACGGTTCGTCATGCCCGCCCCGAAAGATGGAGGCCAGCCACCAATGCCTGATGGAGATGAGAGCTCCGAGAACTGCTGCGGATAGTTTAATGACAGTTCTGGGGGGAGTTCTGCGGTGACGCTTTTCGCTTTTTGTAGTGATTCATATATCAACTGTCTCTGTCTCTCCCAGCTTACTAGTTCGCTGTCGTGAAAGGCGATTTCTAATGCTAGTAGTGGATTATAGCATTGAAATATGCGTACGTTCGCATTGAAACCGGTAATCTGAGGAATGATACCGGCAGGCTGCGGCGTGACTTGATTTGCAGAAATATACTCATCATCCACCTCAAGAGGAAAAGGGGGATATCGATTCGTCGGCGTTTCAGGGGGTATATATGTCCTCCCATCCGCCGAGCCCAGTTGATGCAATGTCTGCAACCCAGCAAGACATACATAAAACAACCGTCTTCCTTGCTCCTGAACGAGAAGATTCTCTGTCGTTTCGGTGAGATCATCGAATTGGCCCCGAGATTCGGATACCGGTGATCCGGCTGCGATCCCCCCGGAATCAGTCCCGCCTTGCCTTGAGGGCTTGTATAAAGTGTATACACGTAGGATCGTCATGCACTCGCCGAGATACATCCGACTGCGCTGCGGATTGTAGACGTAGCTGGAACAGAGCGATAAGTGATAACTAATCGCCGCATCGTCAACCGTGGTACTCGTATCAAGATACCCCAATCCTCGCGCTTGAACTGCGACGTCATGACACCGTTTGGCCAAAGTCATCGAGTTCGAGTATAACGACCCAGCAGAATCTGTCCGCAGATGCAATCTCGGCCGCCGCGGAAAGGAGGCGACTAATGAGCCTATGACAGAAGCTAACAATGCCAGGAACCGTCCATTGGTCAGATCTTCTCGTCTCGCAAATGCTTCGCGAAAGGTTGGCTCGTGGGGGACGGGGATGAGTGGGTGGATGAAGGTAAAGTAGTCGTCTACCAATAGCTGAAGTGTTGGTAAGGGACATATCGCCTCGCCAGATAGAGGGAAGATTTTCTGGTTTGGGATTGGTGTATCTGATGGTCCGGCTCCGCCTGCAGTCATAGTTGTCGGAGCAGTGAATGGAGCGAGAGCAGTAGGAGGTACGGTTGCCGGAGTCGGCGACGGCGCTGGAACAGATGGAGTCACTGTTGCTGATGGAGAGGCCACCGGTGCTGTAGTCGTGGTATACCCTGCCTTTTGCTTCTTGAGTGCCTCTGCATGTTTGTTTGGTGGACCTCGACGCTTTTTGGGTCGGTCAAAAGTGCAGGGGATGTCTAGAGCGATACATGACTGGCATGGCGGTCCGCTCTCGTCACACTACAGCATGTGGTCAGATTTTTATTATGCAAGTTGATGAGAGGACATCTGACCTTGACTTTGCGGATGTTGCATGCATCGCATGCTTTTTGTAGTCTGGATTTACCATCCATTACATGTTATGCCCGGGATTTGCTATGTAACGGTTTTCATGAAACCACAATTGTTGCCGAAATCCGTCCGTGGCTATGGTGATAGTCTATGTTTTGTCAATTGACAATGGCAATTGTTTGCTGCCAGTTTAAGCCATCGGCATTGAAGGCCGAGAGAGGCTTGGTTGTGACGCAAGAGGTGATAAGAGCAACAACAAAGTGCTCGGTTATATAAAGGGAAAGGAATAGAGCTACAAGAAGCCCCCTGGCATCAATTGACAGGGCTTAGTCGCATTGATCACCGACATGATGCTGCCATTGATCACGACTGATCTTTGACAGAAGAAAAGCGGCCGTTTGCTGGTGAATTACTGAATATCTACTAATTCTTGGCAAATCCGAATATGGATTAGTTCCTGGAAATATGTCCGGGCGGAACATTTATAATCCGGGATCACCTGACACCCCGCAATATCCTTGCCAGCGGAATTATCCCCGCGTTCGACCCCAACAATCTCCGCTTTCTACCTTGACACCGCGCAACATGCTGGTGTTCGTGATTAACAACTCCTGGCAAGGGGTACGATAGAATGCCTCGTCGCCAAGCAGGAACACAATTGGCTTTTACGCCTACGCCAAGTACATCGCAAGATATTACATTTGTCCCTGTGAATCAGTCCCGTTCCCCGGACAGTCACCGAGCAAGACGCGGATACCAATCCTGCGATAATTGCCGCGACAAGAAAAAGAGATGTGATTTATCATTTGGGCACACAACGTGTACGCGTTGTCTGCATGAGTCGAGGGTTTGTTTAACAACCCATCAAAGAAAGAGAAGGAAGACACGACCGGTCGGTGGCGCGACGTCTCGTGCATTGAGAAACGCAGAAACTGAAGTCAACATTTCCTCTACAACACCAACAGCAGACATTGTCACTCCCCAGACAGATATCCATCAGTATGTTTCAAATGAAAATGCTCGCACTCCACAAGTGCATTCAGCTCAATCTAGCAACCTGAACTTGGCGCCCAATACCAAGCAGCAAATTCTGTCCACAAGCCTTCTCGATGCGCGTGATGCACTAGATCTTATTGCCGTGGCTGGATCAAGAGAGAATGTGGACGACGATGACCTCAAGCAGAGCCGTAACGCGACATCGCACTACTCTACAGGAATCAGACCAGCCACGACATCTTGGGACCGATTTTTCCTAGTCAAAAGGGGTATCATCCGGCCGCACGAGGCGGTGGAATACCTAGATTTCTACTTCTCACAGCTTTGGCATCTCTTTCCAGTAATACCAGAATGCTACTCGTCACCCGACCGGTACGGCTCTTTGGTCGCCGAGGAGCCTGTGCTCACCATCAGTCTTGTGACGATAGCCTCCAGGTACCATGCACTGAGCGGCTTCAACGGCAAAGCTAGGTCAGAAAGGATCCACTGGCGTGCTTGGCCGTGGGTGCAACGACTCTTCCAGTCGTCAATGTGGGGATCATCAGCAATGCGTAGCCTTGGTGCTATTGCGGCCCTGTTGTTATTCATCGAATGGCACCCTATGGCAATAAATTCGCCTGAGGACCTTATCAGCGACTATGGCGAATCAGAACTCTTCGACCCGCAGTCACAGATACCCGAAGCTGCAGAGCCTACAGAAACATACCGACGACCCGGCCTGTCGAGTATACCAGAGAGACTCAATAAAGTGGCTCCAGCATACAGAAGCAATAAGATGTCGTGGTGAGTATAGGTACCCATTAGCGCAGGTAATAATTGTTGATGACTTACTGGTCCTAGGATGTTACTATCTACCGCCATTTCTCTGGCACAGGAAATGGGATGTTTGGACGAGGAGCAGGTGTTTGGTCACACTAATTCAGGACTTGCGAGAGATTCCATCCGGTTAGAGTGGATCCGCATTCTAAGCACGTTCGTGCGCCTCACTGATGAATCTCTGGCTCTGCGGCTCAGACTGGAACCTCATTTGGCAAACAGTTCCTGGATGGAAGTCATTGATCACCTACCATCGAGCCTTATGGCCGATGGGGTCGTGGAAAGCACGATTGATCTCGCTACTCATATGCGCAAAGCAAGAGAACTTCTTCGTAGTTGGAGAAGGAACCATCAAGGAACAGGCCCTGCTGTGCCAATTACTGCGTGGGAGAGCTTCAGACGGGGTCTAGACCGCTGGGGAAAACATCGCCATTTTAGTAGAACCGGTGGGTTTGTCAGACTCTATTCCGTGATAAGGAGATACAATGCTCAGAAGTAAGCCAATAGACCTGTCCTTACGCGGAGCCTGTCTCGACATCGAATACTACTATGTCCGACTCTGTGGGTTTAGTCCTGCAGCACACATGTTTGAGAGTTCGCCTGGGACTCACCCCGGCGACTCTTACGTAGAGTCGCTATCGCAGTTCGCGGAAGAGGCTACGAAAGCCTCGGTCAATATGCTTGAACTAGCCATACAGTGTTTTACTTTATCAAAGCCTTTCACGTACGCGGCTGTCAGATATTGGCTGTACATCTTTTGTGCCTCGTTATATCTTCTCAAGGCAAGTCACATAGCATCACTGGACACTCATATCGTTAACAGCCCTAGGCCACTCTCAAAACGGAAGAGCAGTTGGATAGCACCAATCCTTACATTGGCCTCATTATGAGAGTGGTCGATGCTACCAGACAGGGTGCACCTGACGATATTCATATGTCTCAGCGTTATGCTACATTGTTGGATATCCTTATCAATGCGGCTCTGCGGACTTCCTCGGCCAGTATTAGCCGGGGCAGCTATTCAAATACGCTCTTAATGGGGCCTTCGCTCATGGAAAGCAACGACCTGGATTTGGGAGATGATTTGATATATGACATATACGACTCGAATTTCTGGGATACGTTACCGGACATGGTGCGCTTAAGTAGCGTCGTCCCTAATTCGATTATTCCATCGTTTGAGTAAATCGGAAATACCATTTCATCGTCATGAATTATGCCATGTTCTTTCCACAAGCTGATTCTGCTTGCTTTTCATGCTTTATTCGTCCGTGGAAAACCACAAATATCTTCGGAATAAAAATAACGACCGTCCAGATGCCAATGATGAAGACTCTGTCCTTCGCATGCAGCAATAGCCTCATTGCAACTTATGCCAATAGGTATATATCCACTGGATTGATGTCTCATATTCCCTCATCCCAACCACTCCCAACTCCCAATGAGTTACGCCCAGTCTATGAAGGCCAAAAAAATAAATCGAATTCCAAATTAAAATACCGTAAACTTGGAAAATACTTAAGGCTACTCCACTGGAACTTGTGCCGTGTTTACAATAAACAGGCAAGTTAGATACGAGCTGGGTGGTACATCCCATCCAAATGAAACCACAATCCTACTCCCAGGCTACCAGAGGCCAGACTATAAATCTAGAGACGGTACCGAAATGACTTGTTCTCCCCATCAGTCAAGTCATCTAATCCGTGTTCTCCTGTCGGTGCTCCGTACTTGGAGTCCCTTCTCCGATTCTGAGCGTACGTCAAAGACCTAAATACCTGCGCCAGGGCGAAGCAGATCGCGAAACAGATTACGGTTGCTCGAAAGCCGGGATCGTAGCGTGGGGCGTCCTTTCTATCATATTATCCTCACACGTATCAGACTGTGGGCGCTTTATGGATGCTAATGGGGACTGGACGACTTACGCGTTAAATGTGAGGGGCCCGATGATATTGCCCAATGAGTAACCAATGAATGTTCCTGCGGCCATGGTTGCTTTCTTTGTGTGTCCGGCTATATTCGATGTTCCCATTGCGATACATTGTACCCAGGCCGAGGAGAAGAAGTTTATGAGATAGAAGCCTATGATACGGGCTGCGCGTTGGGAGTTGGGAAGTTGCCATCTGAAAGATAAAGGGGTAAGCCAATGTCCCTGTAAAATCTCTTGAAGGACAAAACCTGCATCAAGCAACTGCCCAAAATAACTGGCACACATGCACCACTCACAATGTAAAGTCGTGAATTAGGAACCTTCCGCCCAATGTACCCAGAGCCGAGGATACAGATGAATGCAAGTGCGCCAATGGGAATATTCAACAACAACGACTGGAAAGTTGAGAAGCCCATTCCATTGAAAATAATGGAGCCGAATGTAGTCACTGCTCCACTGCCAATACTCGATAGAGTTGAGAGCAAGAATATAAACCAGAACTGATAAGACAGGAGCGCCTCCTTGAATTGGTACCATTTGAAGTGGCGGTTCTCGGCACCTGCGTTGTTGCTACGGACTCGCTCTAGGATGAGCAGCCGTTCCTCGGCTGTGAACCCCTTTGCCACTTGAGGGCTACCGGGGAAGACGAACCAGAGGATAATAGACCACATCATTGTCGCGAGTCCAGCGATCAGATACATGTATTGCCATGGATGGAGAGAGCCGCCGGTAATATGGCCAAGACCGTAGTTGATAAGAGGAGATATGATGTTCGATCCACCGCTGAAGGAGTACCATAAAGAGGATCGAAAGACCTGTTCTGAGTGGGTATACCACATGCCCGTACAGAGCATGAATGCTGGCGAGACTCCGCTCTCAATCACACCAAGCATGAACCGGTTAACGAGAATTCCGGAGTAGCTGGTGCAAGCTGGGGTGCATAGGACTACCACAGCCCATAGGAAACAAATAATAGGGCAGACTTTGCCGACTGTGAATTTCTGAGATAGCCAGGATATCTAGAGGGGGTTAGATTTTGATTTCGGGAGGTTTTTGGCGACCTACAGGGTAACAGCCCGCCATGTACCCAAAATAGAACGTCAACGACACCCATGAGTACTTCAAACCGTCTTCAAGACCCAGATCCTTCCGGAGCCCGAAGATAGCTGCCTGGCTGAGGAGCGCCTTGTCGTAGTATTGAAGGGCGTATGTGAAACACATCTGTAAAGTAGGTGAGTTTGCTAATCAGGCTCCTGTTCCAGGGGTGAGGCCTTACAACAGGCATAAGGCGCATATCAATCTTGCGCAGAAGCTTTCTGTTCGTCTCCTCATCAATGGTAGGGACAACTGAAGATACTCCAGCGCCATTGTCCGCTTTCCCATCCTTGATGGGTGGAGCAGCGAATTCAGTATGCTCTGCGATCTTGGAATCCGATGACATTATGGATTTGGGGTACCAATCGTGATTTCATCTCCACCCTTCAATGTCTTGAAGAATTTTAGGAATCTGGTCGTTTGGGGATTTTGCGGGCAAGAAATATGGAGATGTCGGATATCCGCTTTGGGAATATCCACCCCTACTTGAGTAATCCCGCTTTCCGACATAAAGGCGTCCCTGATACTCGGCCCACGAAAACAACCACGTACGAGCAAGAAGAATGAAATTAGCAATGGAGGTTCGTCAATTTGTGCGATGTGTCTCCAGAAGAACCATCCATTACCGGGGGCTTCGTCAATCCGTCCGTGGCATCCATGGCCATGGCACCCAACGGGATTCCTCTAGACTCCCACCTCGCCTGTCCAGCTCGCGGACATTCGGGTTACTTGGAGCTGGGGTAGCTGGAATTGGAATCACCTCTTGGCAATTTGCACAACACTCGAGGGAGGAACAGCCGATCAAGTACGCTGATAAGCAAACTATGTTAGATGTAAGCTCAATTATTTGACAAGTTTCTGTGCCATGCTAACTACATACTCTTAGGGGGTCCAAGCTATTTCCAACGCTCTTGGGCCAGACTCAGTGACAACTGATGAAGAGGACATCGACTTACACTCGCATTCAGACATTTCGACTTCACAATGCGCAATAAGACCTGTGGCAGTTGTGACACCGAAAAGCACTGAGGAGGTAGCAATCATCGCACGGATATGCTCTCAGTATAAGATCCCGATGAGTACGTACGTCCCCACAATGTGAATTGCGAAGCAGACTTTAACAGAGTTAGTCCCCTTCGGTGGAGGCTCCAGCGTCGAGGGGAATTTCACAGCTCCATATTCAGGGTTGAGTATCGATTTCTCCCAGATGAATCAGATTGTTGCCTTTCATGAAGAAGAGTGCGTCACACAGTTCCAGTGTCCAACTCAGAATATTCCGAACTGACCCATTACAGTATGGATGTTGTCGTTCAGCCCGGAGTCAATTGGATGGACTTGAACAATGAGATCAAAGACAGTGGCCTCTTCCTGCCTATGGATCCTAGCCCGACTGTATGTTTGTGCCCGCTATTTATTTTACTTCTCTTACTGAGGTGTCTCAGGCACTTATCGGAGGCATGGTTGCTACAAACTGCAGGTAAGCCCCTTTCTATCACCACAAACTCCTAAGTATCCAAGGGAGAGCTGATATAATCTCACCAGTGGAACAAACGCGGTTAAATACGGTACAATGAAAGATTGGGTTATCAATCTAACCGTGGTTTTAGCAGATGGCTCTATCGTCAAAACCCGGCAACGACCACGGTATGTAATTCACCAGGCATCCGCATTGTCAACTCTCTAACAGTAAAAAGTAAAACATCCGCCGGATACAATCTCACTGCCCTCTTCACCGGCTCAGAAGGCACCCTAGGAATGATCACGGAGATCACCCTCAAACTCGCACCGATCCCCGAAACACAAAGTGTCGCCGTTGCCACGTTTCCATCCGTCAAAGGTGCCGTAGCGTGTGCCTCAAGGATAATGCGCCAGGGCATCCCCATCGCCGCAGTTGAATTGATGGATGAAATGCAGATGGGAGTCCTGAATAGGAACGGAGGTGCAGGCGGGAGAATGTGGGAGGAAAAGCCTACATTATTGTTCAAGTACATCACAGAGCTCTTTCCTTCCTGGTTTTTGTGACTTGCTAAAACCGAGTAGATTTGCCGGGACTACACAGTCCATCGCCGCTGACACTGGGCGAGTGGAAAAGATAATCTCTCAAAATGGGGGCAGTGCATTCGAGTTCGCGCGGACCGAAACGGAGATGCATAATCTTTGGTCTGCTCGGAAGGAAGCCGTATGGGCGATGAGTGCACAAAGGCCAGAGGGAACGCAGCTATGGTCCACCGACGTCGCTGTGCCATTATCGAGATTGCCGGAAATTATTGGTATGACAAATCTCTTCTGCCGCTACATATCCAGGGTTCTAAACCTTGCGCGCAGATCTATCAAAGAAAGAATCCCAAAGTTTAGGACTGTTTTCTAGTGTCCTGGGACATGTCGGTGATGGTAATTTCCATCAAGCCGTTATTTATGATCCGAACAACCCTTTCCAGAAGCAGGCTGTGCAGGAATGTGTCCGAAGGATGGTTCACAGAGCGGTTGAAATGGAGGGAACGGTCTCGGTTTGTTCTCTTCCCCATGTAATCTATTGACTGTTCAGTAACTGGTTTTGCAGGGCGAACATGGTATCGGGCTAGGCAAGAAGGAGTGTCTGATAGAAGAACTTGGGCCAGAGACAATTGCCGTGATGCGGACGTTGAAACGGAGTTTGGATCCTCAGTACGTTTCTTGCTTCACAGCTGTGATTCTAGCACTAATGATCTCTAGGTGTCTCATGAATCCTGGAAAGGTGTTTGACTAGGGTACTTCTGATTGGAAATGGAGTTTGCCCACTTTTGTTATATTCATCTTTCTTCACCTTTTGGTATTTCTCCCAACCATAAGAATACGTACGTAATAGGCTTCGGATATTCTGTAAATGGAAAAGGCGACTTCGAATCCCCGAGGGCATTTTGCGGGGTCCCAGATTTTCTCCAAGGATATCAGTAAACGTCAACCAGAATTAATGCTAACTAACATTAGTTAAAAAATCTAAATGTCGTAACAATACTCCACATCCCATCACATGTCGGTCAAATGCAATGTCAGAACGCTCAAGTCACTTCATAATTTCGTATACTTATATAACCAGATGGTATATTCATGCAGGATCGTCATGGTATTCTTCTTCCCTCTCAGACCGGTGCGTCTCGAGAAACGCCTTGTGTTTCTCCATCTCCGCTGCCCAGAGCGCCGAGCCAGCAGCACTAGTAAGCAGGAACAGCATCGAAAAGATGGGTATGAGCTGTAGGATGAGAGCCACGGTGCCGAAACTAAGGAACTGTTAGCTCATTCAAGTGATTCTGCTGAACGCATAACCTACGCTGTATATTTCGACTGTCGATTACGAACAAATCGCTTCCGCTTATCCTTGGTCAACTCCAAAAGCTGAAAGTATCTCCAATGATGAAACGGGCCAGCGCGGTAACCCGTCAACACCAAAAACATAGGCACACCCGCGACAGGCACAAAGTTGAGCGGCAGCAGAAAGATAAACTCAATTATCTGTCTAAACGAGAACGGCGCATAGACCGCACTTGTAGTCGGTTTTCCGAGTCTCTGAACGGGATTGACGCCATCGGGATGGATGACTCGTTCTTTATTGACCATTTCTTCAAATCCTTCATTTATGAGCACGGCATCGAAGACGTCGACCAGCGTCTCATCGACGAAAAATGCCTCAAATAACAGCGCGACTATTGCGGATCCTTCGCCGAGGACAAGGAATGCGCCGTTTACCCAGGCGCTGTGACCTTGGAAGATGGCGAGAAATGCGACTTGTGGTAGGTAGGCGAAGAAGAAGAGAAGGGTGTAGATGAAGCCGGATAACAGGAAGATTGGGAGTAGGCGACTGCGGAGAAGAGGCCATAGGAAGCGATGCGAGGCAAAGTAGACGATTCCCTGGAGAGCTCGAGTTAGCTTGTGCAAGACTCATAGAGGTTCAACTGACCCTAAGTGGATGCAACCACGTCGCGTTGAGTAGCTTTGGTGAGCCTGGCATTATAAGAGTATGCTTTTGTCCCAAATATTATTGGTACAGGGTTATAGCTGTGCTTGGAGAGCTGTTGTGCCAGCTTTCAACTTATTTCGACTTTGAATAATGTCGCCGCCTACCGAGGCAGATGCCCCAGGCCGCAACCTAGTCTAACGACTAGGCCTAATTGGGCATACATTATCGATCTTTTCTTCCTCTTCTCCTCCTTTCTTGAGACTAGACTAATTGCATTTGAACTACCTCGGATTGATCGTGAACAGATCGGAACCACATCAATTTATTAATTGTTTGACGATTCAAAAAGATGTGAAAGTGATTGTGAGCGCTGAATCTACCTGGAATTACCACCTTCTATCATGAACCTTATGAGGATTTGAGGTATCGACTGCCAGTGATCATCTGGTCTTTATTTCTGCGGTA
This sequence comes from Talaromyces liani, assembly GCA_022814505.1. NCBI lineage: Eukaryota > Fungi > Ascomycota > Eurotiomycetes > Eurotiales > Trichocomaceae > Talaromyces > Talaromyces liani. Next base: position 56,897 of record JAKLNL010000014.1, read on the forward strand.
CCTAGAGCATAGATCACCCTTTGGCTTTCTTCGATCTAGCCATGGAGTATTCGCCGCTATACGATCAAAAATATTCGAAGCATACACACCGTTGGTATATACTTGGCCAGCGTCTGTAATAGCACACGCGTTGGAGAGATGGAGATCCATTAAATCAGACATGAAGGTCTAGAAGCCAGGCTGAAGTGCTTTGCTTTCACTTGAAAAGACCATGAATTGACCAAGGATCGTAGATAATCTCCTCTGCAGTAGCTCTCTCTTCTGGGAGCCAACATAACATTCGTCGAAGAGAACGCAGGAAATCATCCTTTTCATCGTCTTCAAGTCTCTCTTCAAGAGTATCAAGTCTATGGTCAGGGAGAGGAGCCACGCCTTTCCATTTACCTGACAGAAGTATTAGTCTGATGTCTCCTGTATCTATTGTGGGAAGATAGAACAAGCCGTCTTTGGCCCAAAATTGAAGACATTTCTCACTCCGAGCGAGAAATTCTAGAGGGGATTTCCCTAGAACTGCATGCATCCCAGCAAGATGATATCCGTCGTCCAGTTCACGATCGGGGTTACGGGCCTTGAAAAGGTGGTGGTACTCAAACAAGTCCCAAATCTAGACACGCGTCAACTTCATAAATGCACTGAAACCTATTCGACAACTACGACGATAAACAGATTACCACCATTCCACCATTCCAAATATCGGCTTTATAATCCCAGTTCAGGTCTAATATAACCTCCGGAGCCCGATAGAGATCAGGCATATATCGCCCTGCTGTTGGTCGGTCCCTAGTCGAGCCTCGCCTAAATCGCAGAGAACAGGAGTGCCATAGGAGATGGGAAGAGGCCGCGAGAGATATATGGTACGATCCTCTAGAACCTTCTGCGGCACCGGAGCTTCGACTTCAGCTTCTTCAAATTTGGATAGAATTGAATCATCCTTGATGCCCAAGGAGGATGTTGTTCGGTTGAAGATCTATGCAAGTAGTATTACCTTGGGGCAAGTTTATCGTAGCGGATAAACTCACCTGTGTGTATAATATGTGCCTCCGTGTGGAGGAAATCTAAGGCTACAAGGACGTTCCGGATAGTAGTTCTCACCATGGCGCTGCTCATAACCCTCTTTGGAAGTAACGGTGTGAGTTGGTCGAGACTAATACCGAGCGGTGGATGCACCAGACAAGGATGATAACCCTCTCCATGATGACTCCGGACCTCGAATGATTCGATCAAGGGTCTGAGGCTTGATTGGCCGGGATGCTCAGATTGAATACTTCCTAAATGGTGGTAAATGTCGATCTCTCGGGTCACCGACGTCGACGTCGTGAAAAATTTGAGTGCAATATATCGATGGTCCCTTTGCTGTCAGATTGAGTGTAATGAACCGGAGAAGTAGTTGTCCCTACAGCAAGTCGCGACATGGCAAGACTGTCGCGCTGGATCCATAGCCCAGCTTGCCGACTACTCGGTATCGGTCGTTGAAGACCTAGCTGATACGGACCGGATAGAATTTCTGGGGTCTGTAAGTGGGAATGGATTCTTCTTCAATTATCAAGAAAGTATCAATGTTGTCCCAGCCTGCGCGAGGGAAGATACGCGGTTATAATGGAGACCGAGAAAAATGAGCCAGGCCGCGTCGAATTGACCCAGTAGAGGCAATGTTATGATTTAACAAAGATCGTGGGACGGAATATGCATGAAATAGCTTCTGCACAATAGAGAATGGACGCATGTGCCCATAGTGCATGTCTGTATCATGGCATCCAGGTAGCAGTCTTGCATCTTGATGTACAAATAGTCTAAACAGTAACAGGCAAAATGGAGCTAGCCGCTTATCGATAAGCGCACATATAAAAACCCGGCAAGATTTTCATCCTTCCTTCTCTTCTTCTTTCTCTTCTCCAATCATTCATAAAACAATCACCCCTTCCTATTCACTCTGGATTCCACATTTGCTCTCATGGAATATCACCAGAGGGGAAATGGAAGGGCAGAAGGAAATTGAGCGTTGCTACTTACCCCGAAACTTCCTTTTCGCGTGGAGGATTTTGGAAATACATACAGCGCGACAGACTTTTTACTTTCGATCGTGATATTATCGTCAATCTGTTGATCTCTACTTGCTAAGGTCGTTCAAGATTGCCTTGATCACCTCATCCAGACTCTTCCCAATAATCCGTGGTCGCAGCGCCGGTGCCGCAGCATCTTCCCATCCCCTACTGTTGCGATCGAGCCAAGCAGCCTTTATGCCGCATTTCGTAGCGCCAACAACATCGAATGGATTCGCAGTAATGAGCCATATATCCTCCATTTTTGTGCTTGTACTCGTCGCGAGATGTTCATAAACCTCCGGGGCCGGCTTGAATTTTTGCACCGCGTCTACCGTGACCAGATCCGCGAAGAGCTCTGCATGAGGGGAGAGGCTTTGGGAGCGGAATACGGAGTTTGAGACCATCTCTTTGGTTCCGTTGGAGAAGATGACGGATTTGATGTCTGGTCTGGAACTTAGGTTTTGTAGAGCTGCTGTTACGTCTGGGAACGTAGATAGATGGTCGTATTCGTCCATTAGTTGCTGGATCTGTTCTTCCTCTAGTTGGACGACTGCCTCGGATAGCGCATGTCTCAATGCGTTGCGGGTGATGTTGAAGAAGTTATCGTAGGATCCTGCATGGTCAGCTCATTTTCGGAAGTATTATTAAACCGTCTGGACATACCCATACAAGTCAGTCTCCATGAGTATTCCAGCTGATACTTCCTCCATGATGCGGCAATCTGCGTGCCTTTTTCCTGCGAGCCGATGATTTCGGTCAACCGCTTGGATATTGACTCGGTCGATAGCAGAGTACCGTAGAGATCGAACGCGATGACAGCTGAGTGAGCCATGATGTATATTTATTTATACAGATATATTCAGTCGATTGTAGAGTTGAGTCGCGTCTTACTTAAATAGGACCCCGCCCACCTCCTGCGTGGGGTCTCCGATGACTTTTGTTCTTGTCGATAACAACGTCATCTTCTCTCTTCTCTTCATCCGTGTCCATGCCTCGGTATCTTTTCGCTGGTCAACCGTTATAAATGATTTAAATGAGCGACAGTGGGAATAATTACGAGGTCTTTAGAGAATGTGTCTCTGGCGCGATAGTGCAAAAGTCTCAAGGGGGCCGCAAGAAACGTAAGCTCAAGGGCAAGAAGCGAGGCGACACAACGGCGAAAGATAGTAAAGATGAAGATGGCTCTTTTGGTATAGAGAAGCAAGATCCTGAAGAGTTGGCTGATTTCATTGATGTATGTCTCCTACCAGTTACTGTATACTTGCCAAAACTGAGTAACGAAATAGTTCATTGCCTCTGAAGTCTTTCATGCATTGCCAGCAACACTTCAGACTCTATCCTATTCAAAAATCCAAAAAGATGCATCGCTAGCAAAACAATACGGCGATGGCACAGAACTCACTGATGCCGACCTCGAGACTCTGACCGCACCCATCCCCGTCTCCGTCTCAGAATCCCTCTCAGTCTACGGCATCCTCCCGGAGACCATGGACATAACAGCAGCCTTTCTCCGCCCAGTCCTCACAGACTATATTGATTCTGTAACCGCAGCACCCCCAGCATGGGCAACCACCAAAACAGAAGCCTGCGAGATCTGCGAACGGGACTGGATCCCTCTGTCGTATCATCATCTCATTCCTCGAGAAGTGCACGCCAAAGCGCTCAAGCGTGGCTGGCATGAGGAGTTTATGTTGAATAGTGTGGCGTGGTTGTGTCGTGCTTGTCATAACTTTGTGCATAAGATGGCTACAAACGAGGAGTTGGCGAGAGAGTATTATACTATTGACCAGATTTTGGAGAGAGAGGATGTGCAGGATTGGGCGAAGTGGGTTGGTCGAGTCCGTTGGAAGGCTCGATGATTTGTATGTCCATATGTTCATATGTTCATTGTTCATTGTTCTGATGTTTCAATGTCAATAAGCTTTTATGGTCATGTGAACACAGCAAACAGTGAATAATTGATATGTGAAATGATTACTCAGGGGGCTTTCCGCTTACATTGTGAGAGTGTGCCCGGTTGTGAGAGATATCTCCTCTGGCAGGTGCACACTCAACGATGCCACCCCTCCTTCCTTCCTTCTTCCTCTCTCTGTCTCTGTCATCTTTAAATAACTCTCCTATCTTCTGCAACATTTTCAGGTCAGACACAGTCCTATCTAACTCTACAATCTGATTGCAAATCCAGATCTCTCTTGTCTGATCTTAAAGTTCAGATAACTTCACTTGAGATTGACAATCGTCAACCTAGTCAAGATGGCTGTCCCTGACGACAAACACAGCGTAAGTATCAACCAATCTCTATCGACGGTACTCATGTGGTCATCCAGTTGATATAGAAACATCAGTCCATCACCACACCCCATTTCTTCGCCCACATCTACATCTCCCACGCCTCCAAAATCATCGAGGAGTACGTCGCAACAGACAGAAAGGACCAAATCAGTCGGGCCAAAATCGAATTTAATATCATCCGCGTGATGGATGAGGACCCAAACTTGCCGTTGAAGCATAAGGTTTCTTGCACAAGCATGGTTTGTCAAACCCCCTTCTGTGAAAATCGAGTAAGTTTAGATGACTGATATACAGACAGATTCTGCATACAGATACCTTCGAACCCTTCTGGGGCGATCAGAGACTCGCATACACTCTATCCGCAAAATCGGTCAAGAGACTAAAGCCAAACTACAAACTCATTGATCAGATCCCATGTCCCTCTCCTGACGATGATGCAACTACTTTTTCGTCGTCTCTGTGGAACTTGACTGATCAGAATGTCAATTCGCGAAACCAGCCAACAACAACAACAGCTCAGAATAAAGGGAAAGGTGGACGTGGCCGAGCGGCAACTGCAAAGACAAACGGTAGAGCTCCTAAGAGAGCTACAACAACGACAGCGGCAGGGAACCGCAAAAGGGCAACGGTCGCTCAAAAGGCGCCCAAGACCGCGAAATCTGGAGCAGGTAATGGCAAGTCGAATGCAAATACAACTGCAACTGCAACTGCAACTGCAACTGCAAACGGGGTCACTGCTGCTAGCACGACCGTCCCAGCAACATTTCCTCAGCGCACTGGACGTCCTCTGGGCAAGACGCCTCAAGAAGCGTACGCGGACTGTATGGCTCAAAAGGATGATCTGCATATACGTGGTCCTACGAGCGATGAAGAAGAGACGGCGACTGATGATGATAGTGACAGTGATGGCTAAGTCAAAACAACTTCAGCCAGTTGCTAGACGTTCAGTGGTTGAGGGTACACAACCTGATGTCGAAGGTTTTCCCGAAGTTTGCTTGCTATTTTTGATGAAACAGAACCATTCTATTGTACCTAGATGATGTAACGCCCTGACCATGCATGTACAATAACAAACATATGACAACATCCAAACATGAAGACTGAGGTATCTCCCAAAATATCCATTATTCACACAACAATCGTACACATCCTCAAAGTACTTAGTAAGACAAAAGGAGTAGGGGGGAGTTGCAAGATGCAAAAGTTAATATACAATAAGATGTCGAGAAGAAAAGAGGCGCTTTCTTAATGAAGGTATCTCTTCTCGACAACTTCTTCATAAGACTGTACATGATCACCGATTTGGAATTGGAGCCAGTCCTGGAAACTGAGACCACATTCGGTATCTTTGCGCATTTCTGTGACGTCCTTTTTGACGTTGCGCAGGGACGAAAGGGATCCTACAGATTGAAAAGATGTTAGACTGGCTTATTTGCAGAATTTGAAGAAAAGGGGAACGTACCTTCATAAATAATCTCCTTGTCTCTCAAAACACGCACTTTCTTGCTTCGACTGATGACACCATTACGGACTTTGCAACCCGCAATCAACGTCTTGTTTCTGCCCTTGATGGTAATTTCAAACTGTTGCGTAATTTCGGCCTCTCCAGTTACGCGGTACGTGATACTCGGTGGGAGATGTTCACTTAGTTTCGCCTTGACGTCGTCAATCAACTCATAAATAATATTATGGTTCATCAAACTGACGCCCTGGGCTTCGGCCATGCGTGATATCATGGGGTCAATGGGAGAGTTAAAATTGATGATGCTGGCCTCAGAGGTTGCGGCGTGTTTGATGTCGAATTCGCTGACTTGTCCGACTCCTGAACGTAGAATGTGTGCTAAGACTTCGTTGTTGCCGACGCCACTGACAGAGTTAACGACGGCTTCAACGGAACCGGATACATCCGCTTTGACGATGAAGTTGACTTTTTTGGGACCTGTTGGTGTCTCTATGCTTTCGGCGGTTTCATCCTCGCCAGATCGGCGTCGATGTTCAAGAGTTTCTTTACGGCTGACATTGATTGCGGCTGTGTCTTGGCCTAGCTTCTCTATCTCCGATCGTTCCAAGCGGTAATCGACAACATCCTTGGCATGTTGCTCGCTAGAGGCTTGCAATACTTCGGAGCCAGCTTCTGGCTGCTCTCGCCATCCATCAATCTCCACAGGCATACCAGGGGTAGCCTCCTCAATCAGAGTACCGGCTTCGTTTTTCAGAGTCTTAATACGAGTCCAGGTAGTGCCAGCAACAAGAATATCTCCTGGACGGACTGTGCCGCGCTTCACCAAGACAGTAGCAACTCGTCCGGCCTTTTTCGTAGTCGCCTCCACTACCCAACCCTCAGCATTACCTTCAAAATCAGCGCGATGATCCAGCAATTCTGAGAGTGTCACAACAGCTTCCTCCAGATCAAGCATACCCAACCCGGTCTTTCCGCTGACCGGGATAGCTTGAACATCTCCACCGTATTCCTCCACATCAACACTATGCCTAGCCAAATCTTGCTTGACTTTTTCAGGGTTCACACCTTCCTTGTCCATTTTGTTAATGGCGACAATCATCGGCACATTGGCTTGTTTGGCGTGTTTGATAGCTTCAATTGTTTGTGGTTTAACGCTATCGTCTGCTGCGACTACCAAGATCACAATATCTGTCAGATCAGCACCTCTTCGGCGCATATCTAAGAAAGCAGCGTGGCCGGGCGTGTCCAGGAAAGTGATGGATTTTCCAGAAGGCATGACCACAGAGAAAGCACCAATGTGTTGAGTGATACCACCGTGTTCAGAAGCAGCGACAGAAGACTTCCGGAGCCAGTCCAAAAGCGTAGTTTTACCGTGGTCAACATGACCCATGATCGTCACCACTGGTGGCCGTTGTGGTAGGTGGGACTTGTCTTCAGGCTCAGGGGCAGCAATCAGATCTTGCTCGCTGGTCTCGAAAATGGGCTCGAAATTGTACTCTTCTGCAATAAGACCGGCTGTTTCTGCATCCAGCACATGACTGTGTACCACTCCTTCAAATCCAATCTCCTCCAAGTGGTTAATGAACTCGGCTTGTCGAATGCCAAGAACATCGGCAAGATTGCCAACGCTGATGAACTCGGGAAGATACAATGGACTCCGTTGTGGTTCAACATACTCTGCAGGTTTCCGCTTTTGTTTGCGCTTTTCCCTCCTTTTTTGTCTTTCCTCCGGATCGTATTCATCCTCCTCGCCGTCCCAAGAACGGCCCTTCTTGACGCCTTTGGCCTTATCGAATCGTTGAGCTTCTTGGCCATTCTGCAGTTCTGCTTTCTTAAGTTCCTCCAAAGACGCGAACCATTGGTCAAAATCGTTGATTTTTCGTTTCCCCTCTTTTGCGGGCTGTTCTTCCACCTCTTCTTCTGCCTGCTCCACAGGTTCATCTTTGACCTCATACTCATACCCGTACCGAACAATACGTGGTTCTTCAATAAACTCTTTTTTTTCTTCGACCGGTGGACCATCGATCGCAATCCGTTTCAGATTAAGAGAGCCCCCCCTTCTTCGTGATCTGAGATTGTCCTTTCGCCATTCATTTAAAACATTCTCTCCGAGTGTTTCGGGGTCGAGCTTGGGCGGCGGAGGCGGGTTAGGATGGGGTGTCCCACATTTAGGGCAAACATCTCTCTGTCCGTAACACACAAGGTGACATAGGGGACATCTCCAATTCTGTCGTTGTCTGGCAATAGGATTCGAGGGTATCGAAGATTCTGACGGTGACGTCGAGGGAGCTGCTTGGATGGATTTTCTGCTTGCTAATTCGGCAGCTGTAAGGCCAGCTGGAGCTCTCCGAGTTGAAGAGTTTAACCCTCCCCATGACACCCGTCCGGAGACAGGTGTTTGCGAAACAGTCGGGATGTTCTCTTCATGTTTCGGTGGCTCTGGTGGCGGAGTAGCTGCTTTGAGGGCATTTCGACTGGCCAACTCGGCAGCTGTAAGAGTAGCCGGACCTCTGGGTGTTGAAAGTTTCGCACCCCATGCGCCGCCAATCTTCGGTTTGAACAATGGACGAGGTGTGGATTGCGATGAAGCCGAATTGACATCGTTACCACCGGCTGGAGTTTCGGTTTCGCCCTGGAGACATGATGCAGATATGTGAAATTCACGACAGTTTCTCCGAGTTGCGGGATAAGTCGAGTCGATGGACGGACACCGACATATCTATGATTGATTAGCATGAAACTATGTTTCGATCATGCGATGAGAATCAGACGGCTTACCCGTCGAAAGACTCTTCTGTGCATGGTGGTGACCTCTGGTGAAGGTCAGCAGTCCGCAAACATTCGATCTTCTGGCGTGTTTAGATCATTCGATTCGGTCGCTCCTTCCTTTTTTCTGTTCCCCGGCCGCTTTCCGCGGGCTTGGCACGTGCCCTCACGTGATACGGCGCACCGGGCCAATCAGGCGGCAGAACTGATTGCGCAATCGGGGAACGAAGAGATAAAGCTCTGGCAGACTCCCTTTTTTATATTCCTTTCCCACAACCTCCATAAATATTGCTCGGTGCGAGGAAGAGTCCATTGGCCTTTAGACCCAAGTATACTTACGTCCCGGCCATGGAAGATTTCGAAAAGTTTGAGGAGGAGCTCAATGCAGGTTGGGTGCGGACAGCGAAGGACTTGTTCGCCGGTGCTTCGGGCGGTATAACACAGGTCTTGCTGGGTGAGTGATTGTACCACGCATTTTGGAATTGCTCTTTTTCGGAGTCTGATGTTGTTTTTGGCACCTGTATGACTTTTCAATTGGCGAGAATAAATCCGCAAATCGTGCCAATTACTATCAAACCCCGAGCCCTAGTTTGGAGTTTGGTTTGCCTTTTGTGATTGATGCATTCAGCTAACTGGTTCTACAGGCCAACCTTTCGGTATGTAGATTTACACAAGGTGGCATTGGATAGATCAATTCTGATTGACAATTTGAAAGACATTGTCAAGGTCCGACTACAGACAACATCTCAATATTCTAGCGCTCTGGACTGCGCAAAGCAGATTCTCAAGAATGAAGGTCCCCTCGCCTTCTACAAGGGTACTTTGACCCCATTGATTGGAATTGGAGCTTGTGTAAGTCTATACTCATGTTCTTTCTTTCTCCTTCTAATTGTAACAGGTGAGCGTCCAATTCGGTGCCTTCCACCAAGCAAGAAGATATTTTGAAGAGCAAAACTTGAAAAAATCTCCTCTCCACCCCGGTCTCTCTTACGCACAATACTACTTTGCCGGTGCCTTTGCCGGTGTCACTAACTCTGTTATTTCCGGGCCCATTGAACATGTCCGTATCCGACTACAGGCTCAGCCACATGGCGCTGGACGATTGTACAGTGGTCCCCTTGACTGCGTGCGCAAGATTTCCGCTCACAACGGCGTCCTCCGTGGTCTGTACCGCGGTGAGGTCGTGACTATTCTCCGTGAAGCGCAAGCCTACGGGATGTGGTTTTTGACTTTTGAATATCTGATGAACCAGGACGCCAAACGCAACAACATTAAGCGAGAGGAAATCTCCAGTCTCAAGGTTGCCACTTATGGTGGTCTTGCTGGTGAAGCTCTTTGGATATTTAGCTATCCATTTGATGTCATCAAGAGCAAGATGCAAACTGATGGCTTTGGTGCGGAGCAAAAGTACAAGAGTATGACTGATTGTTTCAAGAAGACTTTGGCGGCTGAGGGATATGCTGGTTTCTGGAAAGGTCTTGGGCCTACGTTGCTCAGGGCTATGCCAGTTTCTGCGGGTACATTTGCTACGTAAGTCTGTCACTCCTTATCAAAGGGCTCATTGCTGACTACGTAACAGCGTCGAATTGGTCATGAGGGCTATGGAGTAGAGTATAAATGGAGATAAAATAAAAATATCATATATAAGAAGCGACTTTTTCTTGCCAAATGACTTTCTGCGAACATCCTTACAAGTAACCCGCTGCAGGTCTCGCTCAGGCAGGCTTCTCAATCCCTGAATCGGCTCAGAGATCGCAACGGATCGCTCACCTGGAACGTTCCGAAGCGCTGGTCATCTTAGTGAATAAACAGGCCTTTATCAGAACCGTCGACGGCTCTATTCATGTTCCTTGATCTCCTTCTCACACCACTCCCACAACTCTTTTCCCTTTCATTGCTCAATCGCTTGGTAAATATCCTCCTTTGGATACCCATGCCTTAATCCTCTCTTACAGAAATAATAATCTCAATTTCAGTCTCTTCTGTGATTTCCGGACTCAACCCAGCATATAACTCAGTATACGCGCCCAACTCGGGCGAATAAAGAACGAGCCATCGGAGGATGAACCTCATCAATATCGGCTGAGAGATATGCGTATCTAGATTTCCAGGATTCTGCACTACACTCAGAATACGTTTCGCCGCCTCGTCCGCCAATAGCCAGTTCGCTGCTTTGGAAGTCGCATAGTTCAATTTACTCAAGGGAACTCAGACAAGAGAGTCACTCGGCGTTCAGCTGAGAACAAGGGTTTGTTGAATCTGTTGATTGATGAATGAAAATTGCCAACACGCTTCTCAATTCCTGCATATTGATTCTTCACGTCTGTATGCCTGTGTAGGGTATGTTCTTTGTTTCTTTTCGTGTGCTAGTAACTGACCCTTCCATAATATTATGGAAGGGTCGGTTACTCTCCCTGTCTGTAATAGATCGCTGGTAACTATTTACATATTCGAAGACAACTCGTCCTCTGAGCACAGCTCATTACCTGTTTCAAATCAAGCAGATCTAATCTCTAGTCGAGCAGCTGTCTGGTAAAAACACCAGATGGATCCCACCGTTTCTTCAATTGTCTCAATTTTGCGAGTCTCTCGGTGCCGCGGTATCGGTACTCGATAGGTCCATCACGAGTACCGTTCTGATAGTTGACCAGTTTAGTAGGGTTGGAAGCTCTCATGATGGCAATGCATTTATCGTTATATTCATCCACTTTGGCTCGATTGCGTGCATCAGTGTGCCAAATCAGATTATTTCTGCAATGAGGATTAGCGTGTCCAAACGCAAAAGAGAATAGGGTCGATCAACTCACTGCCAATAGCGAATATCATGAAGCGACATGGCAGACTCAAAATCTGGCTTTTTGGGAAGCGTCGACCACCATTGAAAATTGAAAGCGGTATTGATTGCGTCCGGGCATTCGGCAATCAGCTCCTTGTATAGCTCGACGGTCTCTAAGAATGAGCTGATGTCGAAGCCGTGAAGTCCAACAACACCAAATCGTTTGAAGTCACCCTTGGCACCGATGGCTGCACGACTGTCACTTGTGTTTTGTATGGGTACTGGTCCGCCGTCGGCTACAACGGGGTTCAGTTTGTATAGAGGCGCGTAGGCCTTCTCCGCGTCGTCTGGGTTGCCTGTATATCGCGCTGCTATGACCAAAGCCGGTCTTCGATCTGGCGGCGGTGCCATGACCATCATGAGACCTGCCGTCAAATAGCGATCGTCATCCATTAGATCCTTCATTACGGTTGCTACTTCTTCCGCCCGGTCAATAGGGAAGACGAAGCTTCCTACCCATATTACTCCAGCGTCGTTTCCCAGCAGGGATAGTGGAAGTGCCTCGATAGTTAGTTCAGTAATCAGACCGAAGAACTGCCCGGCACCACGAATCGCGTACAGCAGATCCGGGTGGTTGTTCTCGTCGACAGCCAGCAGCTCGCCATTGGCGCTTATGATGCGTGCCGCAAGGATCTGATCTGAGCCAAAGCCGGTGGTGGACGTTGTAATTGCGACACCACCTCCTAGCATATATGGGATTGCTCCCACGGTGTTGCCATTTCCTAGCGCTGGTGATGCAAATCCATATTAACCGAGACTTCTCTTCACATAGCATCGTAAACGACAAGAATCATGCTATGTATACACATACCTGTAAAGAATCCGACCTCTGCAAGGGCAACAGCAACCTGTTTACTCAAAATACTGCCTCTCAGGACTGCAATTCTGGCTTCGGCGTCCACCTCAACTCCAGAAAATCGACTTAGATCGATTATGACTCCATCTTTGCCAATGGTTGACCACTCGCTGTGGCCGCCACTTCTAGTAACAAAGGTGATAGATGATTTCAGCGCCCATTGGACCTACTTTCGTTTAGTATAAAATCTGGCAGTTTATTAATTGCTGCAGAATGGGGAATCGAACTGCTTTCAGACAGTCATCTTCCGAAGAAGGAAGTATAATAGCTGCGGGCTCTTTGTAATCAATATCGGTCCAGCGTTTAAGGAGCTCCTGGAATTCAGAATCCTCGGGGTCGGTCAAGATATCGCTACCGGGCGACAGCGTCTGTCGAAGTGAGCGTATATAATCAAGAACCGCCATCGTGCCTTATGTGATATTCAAGTAACAATTTTCTGTTCTGCATTAAAGGCTTATGCCAAAGTGAGGATGGCCTTGATTTATAGTGACGACTCGATGGGTGGTGAAAATGCATCTGTGTACATATAAAAGAGTTTCTTTGTCCAACTTGACAGGGTAGGTACCGCAAGCTTCCGGTCGACATTTCAGCTGAACATATCCATGCAGCTACATCGAGGAATCCTAACCAATGATAAGAGTGCATGATGCCATTGCAGTTGCGTATGGGGTTTTTGATATGTTAACGCTTATTTTACTGGGCTAGCTTGTCCACTGTGTGTACCTAGCTTTCAGCTCCTACGATCGCGAATACTTAGAGCTTACTCGCTAGCACGTATGACGAACATGCTCTACAGCTGATTTACCATCTTGCTCTAAAGCTTCTTTCTATGAGGCCATCATACATGTAATCTCGAAGCAACGCAAGGCTGTAAATGGAAAACAGATATCTTGATATGACCCAGTACCACCCTATCCAGAAATTGGATATGTCGATGCGATCTTGAAACGCGATGTTGGGCTAAGCGGCGAGTCGTATTGGGGATGTAAATTAATTGGTTGATAACTACTTCCAAGCTGCTGAAAATAATAGAGATTTCCTATGAAACATTTTTTTGAGAATCTGTGTTGATATCCTACGATGTAGGGCAACGGAAATAAAGCCCTAGTTATGTTGTGTCGTTGATTACCCTAAATGTTAGGGTCGTTGATCGGCCAAAGGCCTGCATAGCTGGTGTTGTGATAGAGTATTTCCATGGTCTTCTCAGTAACTGATCAAGTGGCAATCTTGACCCTGATTGAGCATAAAGCGTGGCATACTGTACTGTCAGAGAAAAGTCCCGACTATCATCTGGTACATTTAACCTTGGAACCAATCCAGCATGACCAGCTTATTTGTGGAATAATCGCGCATCATACAAATAAGAAATTCGGTTTGAGCAAACTTTTTCTATCTATCTAGAATTTTGCTGGGGGTATAATGATCATTGGTAGACGTCTACTAGAAGATGGAATTTGTGAAGGTAAAATCAATAACCGACATGCAATAGCCGACGATGGAGCCATCCCACTCTATGAGGGGGGCAAATGCGGAGAATCAAGGGCAGCCACTCCCCCAGATTCTCGTTCTGCCCACGGACTTGTCCCAATGGGGCAGTCAGCTCTCTGCATCTTCGGAGGGAACCCCTTCTCTTGACAGTGCACGTGGTGGGGTTGCGTTGGCTGATTGAAAAGATGGCCATTCCCACGATGTTTCCTTTCACTTTCTCAGACTCATGTCTTTTTGAAAGTGCGGTACTATATTCAATTGCAAAATGCCTCAACGAGAATTCGTCCCCAAGAAATACGAGTTGTCGAAAGATGGCGACGGTTCGACACTGTCTCTTCGATCAGTCGGCGGAAAACAGAGCTTCGATTTCACCTTTGAAGCTGTGCGGCCGAATCTGTTTCGAGTGAGATTTACTTCCGACGCTCATCCACTTCCTCCGTATCCTAGTGTCCCGGAACCTACGAAGGATGCTTCATTGCCATCGTCGTTCACAGCCACCGACTCCTCCGCAACCACGGAAATCGGCGAGGTGACAGCCACGGTAGAATGGAGAAGTACACCCGTCGTGTCTCTGTCGTGGTCCGGATCAAAGCAACCACTCCACCGAGATTTGCCGGGTCGCTCCTACGTCGCCGACTCAAGCGGCGTGTCACACTACAGCGTCCTGGATAGAGAAGCTCTCCACGTCGGTCTAGGCGAAAAACCAGCTCCTATGGACCTGACGAATCGAAACTTCATCTTGTCTGCGTCCGACACTTTTGGTTATGATGTCTACCGCACAGATCCTTTGTACAAGCACATTCCTTTGCTGATTAAAGCGAATGCTGACGGTGTGGTGGCAATTTTCTCTTCTTCCTACTCGAGAGGGACATGGAGCGTTGGCTCGGAACTTGACGGTTTGTACGGAGCGTACAAGGTATATCGTCAGGATTATGGCGGTTTGGAGGAGTACTTTATCGTGGGCAAGACATTGAAAGACGTCGTCCACACATACGCCGAGCTCGCTGGATTCCCTTTGTTGCCTCCCAGATGGGCATACGGGTACATCTCTGGCGGCTACAAATATACCATGCTAAACAATCAAGCACTGTTAGACTTTGCCGCTAAGCTCAAACACCACGATATTCCCTGCTCGGCTCATCAGATGAGTTCAGGGTATTCGTTTAGTGATAGTGAGCCCAGTCTCCGAACTGTGTTCACCTGGCATCCTAAGCGATTCCCAGACCCAAAGAAGTGGACTTCTCAGATGCATGCTGCTGGGTTGAGATTGTTGTCTAATATCAAGCCTTTTGTGCTCTCATCGCATCCAGACTTCCCCAAGTTGAAGGATGCCAATGCCCTCTTCACTGATCCAGATACAAACCTACCGGGTTATATGGATGTATGGAGTGCCGGTGGAGGCGAAGGTGCCGAAGGCTGCCATATCGATTTCTCATCACACGATGGATTCAAGTGGTGGTTTGAAGGAGTGCAGAAACTGGCCAATGCTGGTATTGATGGTATTTGGAACGATAATAATGAATACACTCTTCCCAACGACGACTGGACATTGAAATTGGATAATAAGGATGTCAAGATTGGAAATCGGGCAGATGCACCCAACTCTGTCGGTCTCTGGGGACGCAATATGCATACTGAGCTTATGGGAAAAGCATCTCATGACGCTCTTGTTGATTTGAGGCCAAATATGAGACCGTTCGTCTTGACTCGAAGCGCGACTGCTGGAACGCTGAGATATGCAGCCAGCTCTTGGAGTGGTGACGACGTTACCAGCTGGGAGAACTTGAAGGGCGCCAATGCATTGTCCTTGAATGCTGGCTTCTCGCTCCTGCACTGCTATGGACACGACATTGGGGGTTTTGAGGGTAAGCTGAAGCCTTGCACCCATTCATAGATTAAGAAAGCTAACTGTCCAGGCCCCCAACCATCCCCCGAACTCCTCCTCCGCTGGGTCCAAATCGGCATCTACTCTCCTCGCTTCGCAATCAACTGCTTCAAAACCTCACCCGCCGACAACCTTCTCGGTGACGTAATCGAGCCATGGATGTACCCCGAAATCACCCCCTTGATTCGTGACACCATCAAACGTCGCTACGAGATTCTGCCATATATCTATTCGCTTGCCCTGGAGAGCCATCTGTATGCTTCCCCACCCCAACGCTGGATCGGATGGGGCTATGAATCCGATCCAGAAGTGTGGACATCCAAGAAACTCAAGGAAGGCGAAGAACAGTTCTGGTTTGGAGATAGTCTGCTTGTCGGCGGTGTCTATGAGCCGGGCGTGACGAGTGCAAAGGTTTATCTGCCACGAAAGTCTGATGGCCGGTTCGATTATGGATACGTCAATCTTAATGCTCCATACGAGTATCTGGCATCAGGACAATGGGCCACCATCGCATCAGAATGGCAGAACAGCATCCCCCTTCTCGCGCGCATCGGCGGCGCAGTCCCAGTTGGCAAGAGCGTCGTAACCCGCACACCAGGTGAAGCAAACTCCGACGAAGCAGCAGGTGGTATCAACGAACTCGACGACTATCGTGGCGTGGAAATCTTCCCTCCAAAGGGTAGTTCGCACGGGCACACTTTCTCGACTACGTGGTTGGAAGATGATGGCTACACGCAGAACGCGGGCGTATCGTCGTTTACGATTAAGTATAGTTCTACCGCTGAAAAAGTCACGGTTGGATTTGAGCGAGACACAAACAAGTATGTCCCTGCTTGGAAGAGTTTGGATGTTGTATTGCCGGTTGGGGATGAGAGGCATGTTGTTTCGTCTCAGTCGGGGCAGCCGTTGGAGTATGTTGGTGTTGATACAAAACGAAGGAGGGTTTATCGGTTGAGTGATATCTAGACGTCTACAAGTAATAGAGGGTAGTGATAAGATGCTGCAAAAGTCATATAGAGAACGGTATCTACTAGAAGACATCAATTGATACAAGAACAGAAATAATATATTCATACACGCTGCACCAGCCAATCTCAAGAAAATATTTTATGCATACAAGTGACGAAGAAAAGACAGAGGAAGAAAGGGCTGACTACTGCTCGCCCTCCGTCGAAGGCTTAATATCCCTCTCGTTGACAGGCGTATAGGTAAACTTCCCCCTCGCAGCCTCCGCCAACCTCAATCTCTGCCCTTCCTCTCCCGCCCTACCAAGTACACCAGCAATAAGCTGCACACTCCTCAAACTATCATCATTCGCCGGGATCGGGTACGTAACCCTCGTCGGATCCGCATCAGTATCAATAATCCCAATAGTAGGAATATTATGTAGCCCGCACTCGTGCAACAACACCTCATTCTCAACGGGATTGAGACAAATCACAAGGTCAGGTTTGAGTACCGGCCTGGCCGCATCGACGTTTGTCGTGGTGGAGATGTATTGTTTGTAATCTGGTAATTCCTGATCAAGCGCATTGACGACTTTGATTTCGCAGTTGCCGAGGATTTGTTGTCCGTTCGTTAGACTGCCTGGAATCCAGCGCTCGAAGACGTGATACCCCTTCGCCATCTCAGCGGCGCGGACGACACATTCTTTCTGGCCCGGTCGAGTACCAGCGAAGAGAATCAAGCCACCGCGTCGAGCGACTTCTTCGACTACTTTCGCGGCTCGACGGAGATATGCGGCTGTCACATCGAGACTAATGATGTGCACACCTTCACGAATACCGAAGATGTAGCGCGAGTTTTGCGGGTTCCAGCGTGAGGTTGTGTGGCCGAAATGAGTCTGAGAAGCGAGAAGGAGCTCGAGGGTGATTTCGGAGGGCTTGGGGGGTGATTTGAGGAGGTGGTTTGGGTCGTAGGTTTGGGAGATTGTTGTGCCGATTGATTTTTGTTTTTGGCCTGTTCATTATCAAGTCAGATGAATTGATCAAAATGAGATGTGTGATGGATGGGTGGTTGAGGTGGACTTACGTTGTCGGGCAGCTTGCACGAAAGCTGCGCGGCCTCTCAAGGCCCGGGGAGCTTCGGTAAAAGTGCTGGATACAGCGGTGGTTTGCGTTTCGGTAAAGCTCAATTGGTCATCTTGACTTAATGGGAATGCCTCTCCTGCGGTGATTTCTTCTGCGGTGATTGTCGTGGTGGTCGTTGTTGTATCGGTGGACGAGAATCGGAGGAGTCTTCGGGATGTTTGAATGACATTGCGGCCTGACATGAATTAGCTGTGCGCGTTTGAGAAAGAAGTATAATGGTAATTCAACTCACCCTGCCGCAACCCAAATTGCCGTACTATCATGGTGCTAATCGTTGTCTGAAGAATTGTTGGATGCTTCGTCGGAGTCGAAAGTTCCCTTTGCGAAAATGATTTGGCCGACTTTGACTAACCTTATTTGGAAGTGACCCATAGCTATTCGGCCTCTTATTAGCTAGGGCAGGTGTCTCTCGACACGGCTTGTCCTCTTAGGGAATAGTCTATTCTCTGTCTGTTGACTTGTCGTCTGTTGGTGTCCTTCTCAGCTGGCATACCTCATGACTTGTTCACGCAAATAGGTCATTCGACATCTAAACTTCGTGTTCTCATTATGAAATATCCAAGGTTTACGAAGAAACAACTTTTACGAGAAAGATTGATAAAAATATGGCAGACAGCAATGTATCCGCGATCGCAATCATCATTCAATGTTCATAACAGCAAAGCAAATATCCAAAACGCCAATTCAATCCCAAGCCCATTGATTTAGCAAAGACAAAGGAAAGTCGAATCGTTTCATAAACAAGAAAAAGAAAGACAAACAACAGCCGTCAGTCCTAACAAAACACTATCCTATCGACCTGTCGAGCGATGTCTATTTGCCGAAGAAACTTCCTGAACTGCCTTGGCCGTATGGGTTGTTGTCCTTCTTGTGTTTCCTGTCCTTGATGAAGTCTTCGGCGATACTGCCCATGATGGCACCACCGATCGTTCCCAGAATACCGTGGTTAGCCTGGTGACCCGCGAAACCACCGGCGAGACCACCGGCAAGAGCGCCGCCTAGACCACGCTCGCCGTCCTGAGCGCCGCCGGGAGCAGATTGGTCATATCTATTATGCTGTTAGTAAGATATACTCGACGCGCATTCTTCGAGTAAACTCACCCCTGACGTTCACCGTACTGCTGACCCTCCTGGCCATACTGGTGCTGTTGACCCTGACCATATCCAGACTGGTTGTAGTCTTGCTGACCGTAGCCATGTTGCTGGTGACCCTGCTCACCGTAGGCGGGCTGCTGACCACCATACCCAGACTGGTTGTAATCCTGCTGACCGTATCCCTGTTGCTGGTGGTTGTATTGTTGACCTTCCTGACCGTACTGGGGCTGCTGGCCGTACTGAGGTTGCTGTTGACCGTACTGCTCTTGGCCGTAACCGCCGTGCTGGGGAGGGTAGCCGCCCTGTTGCTGGTCGTTGTAGTAGTTGCCACCTTGGTGGCCGTACTGCTGGTTGTTGTACTGGTTGTAGTCGGACATTGTGAATTATCGATATGCGATTCGAATCGATGAAACTGGTTGATTGATGATAGGATGATTATGGGGGATGAACGGGCTGAGTGTTCGACGGATTAATTTATGTTGAGAGCGGGGTTATGGGTAAGTTAGGGCAGGGTAGGAGGCTTCTTATATAAGTTTGTCCTCGGAACCTTCCTGTCACCAGGTCCGGCAGGCATCAGCTGAAAAGGCGAACCAGCTGTCTCAGACTTAGCCTACACTCCGTAGTCTACAGGCCACAGGGCTTACTACGGAGTACTCTATCATAGTCCCAAAGACTTTACTAAGATGAATGGCCACCCACAGCCTGGTTGTAATGACGCATGTTACCACGGAGTAATACATGATACATACCATAATACAGTAGATAACACGAACCAGGCCCCTCAGCCCCTCCCCGTGCTGAGTTTTCAGCTAGACATCGTGGACGTAGCCGGCACACCATTTCAGCAAATACTACGCCACCAATTGTTATACCGAGTAAACAATCAAACTTAGCAGTAAGACGGATACAAAGTACGGAACACTCGGCTCGATTTTCTCAGTACGTATCGAGTCTAGCGGTAATTTACAAGTGGGATGCCCCGCCATTGTGGCTGGAGATTGCGGCCAAGACGTGGCTCTGCTGCTGCCATTTTTAGCAGTCCATGGCGGCGGTGCTGTGGCTTTGTTTCTACTCCGCGTCATTTCTACAACCACCAGGCCAAGACGTGGCCACGATCTTACGGCCGACACATGGCCTATGACATGTGTCCGGTTGATCGTGCCGAATTGCTGATCAGGGACTACCTACTAAACTTGGCTATCAGATCGAGAACTTAGCATCGTCAGCCTGATTTTCACCGGTCGTCCAGAACTGCCTCTATCTAGCGTCCCTCTCCGCCAAACGTGCCTGCGCATTCAAGCTACTAAAATGGACAGCCCTGCATACCCCTTCGATCAGCTTCCATAACCTCATATGCTTTGCACGCTACAACATAAACCGAGAGAATCCAGGTACCATATGTTTGAACCGAATGACGCTCGCTTTGGTTGATACATGCAGTTCGTTATACGGCGCGGAATAACCCTCGATATCTTTCAGGGGAAGAGGCGGGGACATGCACGCATAACACCAGCTTCGGGGAGGTATCCGCCCAGTATACCGGTGGATAGGAACCAGATAATATACAGAAGTCTGTATGCATGCTCATTTCGGTTGAGCGTGATGGGAGGAAAGAATCAGTAAGAAGATCCCATGGCAGGAAGTGGGCGGTGGATGAGGAAATGTGCAGAGTGCGATGCATCCATATCACCAGCGTCACTGTTCTTCCTTCAGTGATGGGGGTGAGATTTACCCGCCCCAGTCATGCGTGACGAGAATCGCGAGAATCGCATCCTCGAGACCGCTGACCTCAAAGAAACGGATCAAAGTTCTCATATGAAGCTCAAAGGTAACCGCATTCCTATCAATCACCTTGTCGCTACGCCCATGACCGATCCATCGAGAACATATACTTAAGTCCGCGCTCAGCCAGATGAGGCAGAACCTGCAGCCTGTATTAGCCACAAGCTCGGTTTTCATTCAGAAACCAGAGCATACGTTTCTTCGAAACTCCAGCTTGGATTACCATGCAGAAACACAAGTATCCCTTTGTTGTTATGAACCTCATTCTCTATGGGAGAATCGTGGATGTTGTCAGGTTGCAGGTGTGCATATCGAGCCGCCACGCCGCAGACCAGCACATCTGTCGTCTCTATACTGAATGGTCGATCGTCCATCCACCCCTTCCCCTTATCTCTCGAGACCCGGAAGACGACTTCCTCGGGAAATTGATACGTTCCTTCAAAATGCAGGTCAGTTATGGACTGCTCTTCTTGTCGGTACTTTCCTGCATTCTTCAAGAGTCTGCTACGACCGGACACTGCGAACAGCAAATGCAGATTTGAGACCAGAGTAGGTAGGATGATGCAGATCTTCTTGATCCCGTAAATGGGAAGTAAGGAAGCGCCTACAATAAGTCAGGAGATGGTGAAGGAGAGTAGATATTGGCTCAGGTAGCCATACGACCTTCCGGATATGTCCTGTAGACAGACGGAATTTCATGCCCAGAATGCCCTAAAAAGTTGCTTAGCTAGGCTAGGATCGTCCTGTCTACGATACCGACAACCTCCATTACAGCATGAAGTCACTTGGCGACACTTTCATCAACACGTGCCCGTCATTCATTTCCTCCAGCTGCAACCTAGGCGTAGTGTTTGTCAACTTTGCAAATTTGTGAGCAAGAGCAAAACGCCAAGTTGAGAATGTTCTTCTGTCGCTGATAGATCAAAACTAGAGGTGCGGCGTTTGCACTGTTTTTTGGTCAAGGGAAGCTGGACATTACTTGCCTATATTAATACAGAAAAATAGTAATTGTATGGTAACTGCTACGAGTGGCCTGTACCTACCTAGGTACAACCACAACCGGACTCTTATTCCAACACCGTATGTAGGCTTAGCTCTGGAGGCCTAAGGCCACAGGGACTCAAGCCCCTACATAGCTTATGGCTGATCGCTGAGGTAGGGCTAAGCTCGGCGGGCATATAAAGAAGCTGACGTCCCCCTACTCCCTTCAGCTTTTTCTCCTCTCTTATCCCCTGCGCTGTCTCACTAACGTACCAGACAAGATATCTTGCAATAACTATAGCTCGGATCCCTTTCCAAACAACAAATTTCATGGCGATTCCTACCTATATCGCTGGCACAGTATGTATTGCGCTCGGCCTAAACAGCTTCCTGCGCCCTGTACACGAATATCCACGCTTCGGCCTTCCACTGGAATCATTACCATCAGACCCAAGTCCAACTCTAGCTTCACAACCGCATGCAAGGGGTCTCGTCTCACCACTTATCTATATCAAAGCTCTCCGAGAAAGCACGTATGGGCTCGCCCTAATAGCGCTACAGTACCAAAGCCTTGAGCAAGCTGTTATAACAATGCTTGTGATTATGTCGCTTGCTGGGCTTGGTGATGGATTTTTGGTCTGGCAGTATGGCCTGAAGACGAAGGCGCTGGGTCACTGGGCAACGTTTGTTGGGCTTTTGGGCTGGGCTTGGTGGAGGGCTATGTAGTTCTTTGGTCACTAGTAGTCACACACTGTTAATTCCTGACAGTACTTATTTTTTTGATTTACACCACGCCGATGTTCACTGGCTTGGCCGCCGACAGGGTTCAAGCATTAGCATGGAGCTATTCCAATGCACTCATTTAGAATAATGGCATTGAAAAGATTATTGGTTTCGGCCTTAACCCGCGAATTCTTGGTTTTTGCTCGTGCATTCATAGTAATTATGGCTAATCGGTGACTATACGATGCATCTAAGTGACGTCTTCTGCAGAATCGATTGCTTCTAACCACAGATTTGTTTCAAAGTTGAATCCATATCCATGGCGGTAATTTTGCATACCATATACATATTCACCGAATACTCCCCGAAATTCTCGCTTGCAAAGCTATTTTCCAAGGCTATGCACATCATCCTAGCAGTTAGGAATAAAATGCTACCCTGAAATGTATCTATAATATATAATGCATGCACGCACAGAAAAATTATCTCCGAAAATAAAAATGTGACTAGTCCTCGGCTTGGAGGGGCGGGTTAAAACTTGGGGTTCGTTATGCTGGAGCTGGAGATAGATAACAACGCACATGCTATCAAGACGCTTTCCTATAGCTTCCTTGATCTACCATTAGTCTGGTAAAATGTCACTTCAGGATAAGGTATACGCTGTCACAGGCGGTGCAAACGGCATCGGCCTTGCAACAGCCAAGTTGATCTCAGAACGCGGGGGAACAATCTGCATTGCCGACGTAAACCGAGATGCCCTCAACGAAGCTGAATCATATTTTGCATCCAAAACACCATCTGTGCAGTTCATGGTCACTCAAGTCGACGTCTCGAATAAGCAGCAAGTGTCAAACTGGATTGCCAACATCAAGAATAAATACCATCGACTCGATGGGGCAGCCAACATTGCTGGCGTTATTGGGAAAGACCATGGAATCAAGGCCGTGGCGGACTTGGATGATGATGAATGGGACAGAATCATCGGCGTGAATTTGACAGGGTTGATGTATTGTCTGAGGGCAGAGCTCAGGAATATTGCGGATGGTGGTTCAATTGTCAATATGGCGTCCATCCACGCGACGACTGGTAAGTTTGTACTCTCATGACATCCTTAATGATGGTCTAACAAGCACCAGGCGTGGCACACCATGGTGCCTACGCGGCGAGTAAACATGGGGTTTTGGGCCTGACTCGGGTTGCTGCTAAAGAGAACGGCCATCGAGAGGTTCGAGTCAATGCTGTTGCTCCAGGACCAATCTATACTGGGATGATGCAAAGTCATTGGGACCGTATAGGACGGCCCTCCGATGCGCCGTTTGATGACCCTATTGCATTCCAACGCCAGGGTACTCCTGAGGAGGTTGCAAAAGTGGTTGTGTTCTTACTTGGTCCGGAAAGCTCGTTTGTGAGTGGAAGTTGTTACTCGGTGGATGGAGCTTGGATATAAGGCAATCCTGGTGTAGAAACATTTGAATGATGGTGAATTGACTTGAGGAAAGCAGAGGTTGGGAGACTAGGATGTGGACAAATTGGGAAGGTGCGGCTGGCACAATGACGGGTTGCTCCTTTCGTAACATCTAATGCTTAAATGAACGCTCTTAGCTAGTCGTTTTCCATTTACGTTGTCTTGAAAAGATGTGTAATCGCAACATCAGCTCTGAACAAAGCACCTCCAAGCTCCCTACTTGTGGCATCACCATCCTCATCCTTCTCCCAGCGCGCAGTGAAGATTGAGGAATGGTTCTGTGACCGTCAAGCTCAGTATATCGGGGTTAGAAATTTCCGTTTTGAGTGTCACTCGCCAGAGGATATTGACTTCGGTGATTGATGCATTATGGATGGATGCATCTTTTGCTGAAAGATTTACATTTGCAGTGTTCAAACAAGAGATACAATGGCTATCGACACAAAAATCGTCTGTGGGACAGCCGATGTCTCGAAGATCGAAGCTCCCATAACCTGGAAGCCTACATCGTCTGCGTTTCTACTGCATTTGGCGGCATGTTTTTTTTGGCTACGACGTTGGTTGGATGTCTGGACTCCTCGGTATGCCATACGTAATCCAGCGATTTATCGGGATGCAATACGACTTTGCCGCCACTATCCCGTTGATTCCTCTCGTCCTTTTGTGATTCCGTCTTCTGACAAGTCACTCATCACTTCTATCCTCTCACTTGGCAGGTTCCTTAGTGCAATTGTTGCAGGTGATTTGGCTGATCTCTGGGGCCTACGGATTACGATTCTCCTCGGCTGCTTCATCTTCAGTGCTGGAGTTGTGCTTGAAATCGCTAGTAGCGGTCAGTTGGCTCTGATGACTATTGGACGCCTGATTGCTGGCCTCGGTGTCGGCTTTGGATCTGCGGTGATCATTCTCTACATGTCTGAAATTGCGCCACGGAAGATTCGCGGTGCTAGTTATTGTTTCCGCTTACCAGTTCTCCATGTAAGTCAGCCTATGCAGACGGTATAGTGACCCAGTGTTTCTGGCACATCGACTTTATAGTACTATTGGGTTGCTGTTGGCAAACGTTGTTGTATATGCCACCCAGAACAGAGATGATGCAGGATCCTACCGTATTCCCATTGGAGTCCAGTTTCTTTGGGCCCACATACTTTCCAGCGCATTGTTCTTCTTGCGTATGCTTCCCTTGTCTCCTTGCTCATGCATGAAAACTAACATAATATCCGTATAGTCGAGTCACCACGATACTATGTCAAGAAGGGAGACGTTCAAAAAGCGATGTCTCTCTGCTACATCCGCGACCAGCCCGCCGACTCCGAATATGTCCGTGACGAACTAGCAGAAATCGTGGCGAACCACGAATACGAGTGCCTCATCAGTCCCAACACAGGATAGATGAACTCGTGGCTAGCCTGTTTCAAGGGCTCAATATTCAAACCCGACTCAAACTCAGAAGGACTATTGTTGGAGCCGGGATCTAGGGTATGCAGCAACTCATAGGCATGAACTTCATATTCTACTACGGGACAACCTTTTTTCAGCAGCTGGGCACAATCTCCAACCAATTCTTCATCTCCCTGATCACCCCTCTGGGGTTCTGGACCATCGACCGCTTCGGCCGTAGACCTCTCCTCATCTACGGCGGCCTCGGCATGTTCTGCATGCAATTCATCATCGGCGCCGTAGGTCCCGCGCAACCCAACAATGAGAACGCAGTCAAGACCATGATCGCAGTCATCTGTGTCCAAATCTGCTCCGCGAAAAGTTGGGGCCCCGTAGCCTGCATCCGCTCCCGTGGCGTCGTAATATCGACAGCTTCATGCTGGTTCTGGAACTGCGTTCTTGCCGTTATCACTCCTTACATGACTGGCGACGAAAAGGGGGCGGTTAATCTAGGCCCCAAGGTCTTTTTCTTCTAGGGTTCACTCTGTTTTCTAGGTGCTCCGTTTGCGTATTTCCTAGTTCCAGAGATGAAGGGCCTTTCGCTGGAACAGGTTGATCGTATGCTTGCTAAGACTAGCCCAAGGAAGAGTGCTGGCTGGGTGCCTAGGACGACGTTTGCGCAGGAGATGGGCCATGTGGAGAAGGTTGGGATTGAATTTGTTCATGTTGAGCAAAACGAGGATCGTGTCCAGATTGCGAGCTTCATTGGTGCCCATAGATAAAAACTGGAAAATTAGAGTGAGTTACTATTGGTCTTTTGCCTAGATATACAGTATATTTTCATGGCGCCAATATTTTGGCCCGCTGTCAACACCCCACCCCTCGGTAGTTTAGTTGGTTATAGCGCCAGATTGTAACGGAACGTCTTCTTTTAAAAAGGAAGGCAAAACACAATATCTGGATGTCGGCGGTTCGACTCCGCCCCGAGGGATAAAGGTGTTCTTATCTTCAATTTTTTTCCCCAACGCTGTATATACATACGATCGTCCATGTATGTCCGATTTTTAATCTCATTTAGTGGCGCAAGCCCTGTTTTCGTAATGGAACATTGGATCAAAGTCCCTGTTCATTCAATAACACACTGAATATATCAATCAGCTCACAAAACCATCGCTTTTAATGATTCAAGCGAACGCTCGTTTTCAAACCTCTCGATTCTGCCTGAAGATAAAGTCGGCTGTCTTGGACAGACTGCTTTGCCTTCACGAGACCAAGCACTTTCTGGTAGTGTTGGCATCTTCCACTCCTTTATACCCTGGCTTGTCGACTATGGTCGTTTCATATTGCCAGTCATACTTGGTTTCTGGGAGGTGAAATGCCAGAGCAGGAGATGTGCTCTTCGACTGCTCCGGGATTGCTATACAAGTGGTCAGCTGGTATTCCGAAAAGTTTTGAGTTTTAACGAAAGGAATAAAATTCGCACCCTTCTTCGGCTTCAATGACTAAAATCTTCACGGCAGGGTTCTCTGCTAGACGGCTGGGCACGGCAAATCCGGCGGTACCACCCGTATAACGAAGTCATAGCTGAGAATACGTAACTCGCCGAGTGTATACATACCACTCGCAACAATAAAGTCGTAACGTTCAGCGTCCATGTCGACAACTCACAATCGAGTGTCAGAACATGGGAGAGGGGGGGGGAAGGCGCGAACGGGAAAAAGACAAGCAAACCTCCTATACGACGTGTTGCATTGTGTATATACAATCCATATCACTGTCTGTCCACTTTGACAGCTTCGGATGCACACACTGACGTAACTTGACAAGGAGAAAGACCCGCTTAGGATAGGTATAACTGCAGGGTAGTATAGCTGATATCACATAGTCTTCGTGTGACAGTTATGCTCGTAGCCAGTGTTGGTATTAGCGAGACTCACACATAGTTTCGATGCGTCATCAATGAGCATCAACTGTTTCGTACAAGCCATCATTTCTGCTCACGGCGGGAAAAGGGGGATGGGGTTGACTCGAAAGATTTGAAAAAGGCCGACCTTCATTCCATGCCCATATCAGATCTACAGAGCTGGAGAAGGATAAAAGATGTATTTTGGTGATAGCATCTTGTCTTGTTGTACGATTGACTAACTACGTTGTTGTTGTTGTTGTGGATGATTGGTCAGTTGATGGTTAATCACGTGCACACTCTAGCGAGGACGCATGTCTACTACGTAGTAGTGTCGGAAGATAGGAAGTGGCGGGAATATAGGCTTTCTCAGTGGAACGATGATCTTCGAGGGCGGCCGATTCTCTATCCGGAAACTGGGCAGCAGCTTATCCAACGCATCAAAGAGTGTTGAATCGATTACCATAAATCTTGCGCTTGAATTGAGCTTGAAGTTAATGTAAATGAGGGACATATTATGTTTTGGGCAGGAGGTATATGTTCATTCATCCTTGGAAGTCTTATCGCAATGTTCTTTCGAATTAGTCTCAAGCCTCAACAAAGGTGCAATAACAGACTGTCAACTACATGGACTCATTCGAATATCTATGATAATAGCTCTTTAGTGTACGTTAACCTACAAATGTGTAGTGCGAGACTGAGAGTCTTAATATCTAAAACTCTGCATGCTGATTGGCTTCAACAGGCATTGCTGACCGATTACATACCTCAAATCTGATTGGTGGAGCAGCTTGAACCGTTCAAAGAGGGGCATCCTAGCCCGAGTCTTTACCTCCCCAGATTTCCTCTACGTTTTGCTGAAAATGCTTTATGCTGCAGAATATTCTACTCAGACTTCCGCGTATTGTATTGCAAATCTAAAGCCACCTCTAGCACGCGCATTACGAGCTCGTACTTCCTCGAAAACCGACTCACGCGATAAGAACGACCACTAACCCATGATTGGGCGGAAAAACCAAGCTAACCCCACATTAGGCTAAGCGTTACCGGGCCGCGCCAAGATTTCCAACCCACACCAATTTTTTTCTCATCCAAGTTCGACTGTTGATACCAGACCGGCAACGACGTCTCACTGTCCTGTTGTTCTCGAATGCTGAGACGGTTCTTTTAAGTCTCCATTCGCCTTCTTGACAGTCCTACTTGCTAGAGAAATCTTGATTGACTTTTCACAACAGCGAAACAATGGCGGATATCGAGGTGCGTTTAGACCGCCTTTTTTTCTTCTTCCTTCGATGAGGCCACTAACTTGCCTTGTCCAGGAACGGCTTCGAAGCCACTCAGACGCCTTTAGCGGGCTTATGTCTTTGATTCCTGCTAAATACTACTATGAGGAGGACCATAGTGTGAGTGCTGTTGTTGTTTGTCGCCGCGTTTTGTCGTCATGATCAATAACCACTCACATTACTTGTCGCTTTGAATAGGATCAATGGCAGCGCAAGAAACAGACAAAGGAAGAAGCCAAGAACGCAAAACTGGCAAAACTGGACCCGGATTCTGCAAAGTCGGCAAAGGATGTCATGGATGAGAATGCAAGGAAACGGAAGCGGGAGGAGGGGATTGATAACGATGAGGATAATCAGAGCCAGTCTGCCGAAAGCGAGTTGGGTTCCGAATTGCCCAAGGAAGGTCTGAAGCGAGGAGAACTCAAGAGCAAGAAGCAGAAACAAATAGATGCTGCGGCAGAGAAGGATAATAAAGCGTCGAATCGGAACGCAGAGGCTGAAGAGCGACGAAAGTTGAAAGCGGAGAAGAACGCGGCGAAAAAGGCTGCGCAGCGTGAGAAGAAAAAGGCCAAGCAGGCAGCCAAATCTGATAAGAAGCAAACTGAGGACGAAAAACCTCAGCCTGCTGAACAACCGTCTATGACCACACAAAAGAGTTCTTCGGATGCCAAGTCCGAGAAGAAACCTTCCGTAAAAGACAATGACGCCGAGCAAGAAGAACTCGAAATAGTCGAAGGATTAGACCTGGATACGAAAGAATCTGCATTAGAAACATCATCCACCGCATCCTCAAACCCAGATTCGTCGACTTTCGAAATGTCAAACAACAACTCCGGCACATCCTCCACCTCCTCCATCGTCCCACCCAGCGAGGCCCCCTCACAAACCGAACCCACCCTCAAACAACTCAAAACCACACCAGACGAACTCCGCCAAAGACTCCAAAAACGCCTCGACGAACTCCGCGCTGCCCGCCGCGCAGACGGGTTGAATGGCAAACCAGCACGCACAAGACAAGAACTCATCGAGGCTCGACGGCGCAAAGCCGAGGAACGCAAACAACACAAAAAGGAACTTCGCCGCAAAGCCAAGGAGGAAGAGGAGCAGAAAAAGGATGAGGAAATGCAACGACGATTTTCGCCCGGTGGATCTGGGTCGCTGCTTGCTTCTCCCCGTTCGCCTGCTGAATCGTTTACATCCAATTCCAACAATAATTTTGCATTTGGACGAATTGCGTTTCCGGATGGGCAGCATGCTGATCCTACCCTCTCAAAACTACTCGATGATAAGTCTAAACACGGCCCTCGCGATCCTCTCGCCGCCCTCAAACTCGCCGAAGCCAAAAAGACTCGTCTCGCAGGCCTCGACGAGGAGAAAAGAGCCGAAATCGAAGAAAAAGATATGTGGCTCAACGCCAAGAAACGAGCTCACGGCGAACGAGTCCGCGACGATACGTCCCTGCTCAAGAAGGCACTCAAACGCAAAGAATCCGCCAAGAAGAAATCCGAGCGAGAATGGAAAGAGCGTATCGAAGGAGTCGCAAAGGGTAAAGAAATGAGACAACAACGCCGTGAAGAAAACATCCGCAAGAGGAAAGAAGATCGCGGCTCCGGCGGTGGTGGTGGCAAGAAGGCCGGCACAAATAATAATAAAGGCAAATCCAAAGCCAGGCCTGGTTTTGAAGGAAGCTTCAAAGCAAAGAATGGCGGCGGTGGTGGAAAGAAGAAGTAAACAACAAAAAGTTTGTCGAAGTTGATATGACAAAAAAGTTTTGAGCGTGATATATTATGTTTTTCTGTTCGATCTTCAGTTTTGATCTTTCATGAGGGACGGCGTTTGAATATTTGTATAGTTGCTCCCCACTGGGTTGGGGATGTCGAACCATGGCGTTAGGGTTGATTCTATACTTTTTTATCTATTTGAGTGATCAATGAAATAAAAATTGGAAATCTATCAGAATCTGCTTCAAGTCTTGAGCATGGCATTCACAGCGACGAACTCTGCTTCTGCCTCTCTCCGTCCGGGTGTCTCTTCTCTGACTCTCCTCCGTCGCTCTTCCTTCTAGATAGGTACTCATGTTCATTGGATGCATCTATACTATTTATGGAGGCCAACTTGGTATATTTAGATTGGTATCACAGCCTGAAATATGTCATAGGGTTATAGCTTGATTATAACAAGCTTGTATCATCGAAGAAAAAATTGCAAACTTCTTTTTAACACTATTGAAACAGGCAAGGAGAAAAAAAAAACGAATCGTCCTCTAATTCAACAAAGGAAAAACAGCAAGTAGAAGAGCAGACGACACTCAATGTCCTGTAGCAGGGCAAGCTTTCTTTTTTTCTTCCCGAGTGTCAGTAGAAAAATCTTAGTTCATTTGATATGTACATTAATTTCGGCAATCCAGATCCAATCCGCGATTAGGTGGCCAGACAAGAATCGTCATGGCTAATCAGACTCACAATCCATCCTCTATCGATAGGGAGCGTCAGCACGAGCGACGGCAGCCAATTCAGGTTCCCATTTGTCTCCATTGGCGAGCAATTTCTCCTTGTTATACAGCAATTCCTCTCGGGTCTCTGTAGCGTACTCGGCGTTGGGTGCTAATCATTGTCAAAAACGAATCCCCGGTGAGATATAAGGAAGAAAGAGGAAACTTACATTCAACAATAGCATCCACAGGACAACTCTCCTGGCAGTAACCACAGTAGATACACTTGGTCATATCAATATCATATCTGGTTGTTCGTCGGCTGCCGTCTTCACGTTCTTCGGCCTCGATGGTGATGGCCTGAGCTGGGCAGATGGCTTCGCAAAGCTTGCAGGCGATGCAGCGCTCTTCGCCAGAGGGGTAGCGACGGAGGGCGTGTTCACCACGGAATCGGGGGGAGATGGGGCCTTTCTCGAAGGGGTAAAAGATGGTATAACTTGCCAATGTTAGCTACCTAATACTTATTAAAGAAATACGGCGTATAGCCATCAATTGGAAGAATGGCAACTGCAAGGACTCACGGTGGTCGGAAGAACTGCTCTAACACGACGTACATGCCGCGGAACAACTCGGCCATGAGAAAGTACTTGGTCGCCTTGTCCAAAGACGACTCATCGCCCTGATCCCATCGCTTAGGAGGAGGCAGTCTGAAACCCGAGGGGGGAGGACCGGAGGGCGTAGCTGCGCGGTATGCAGAAGACGAGAAGTTTGCGGCGGCGAGAGCTCGGAGAGTAGTCGAAGGCACGGCGACAAAAGGCCGGCGAGAAGCAACTAGCCTCGCAATTGATTGCGGCGAGGCCATTGTGAGTGGTGGGTTGTTGGAGAAAGGTGAGAAAGGAAAGGAGGGGAGATTGTTGGACAGAGGCGAGGTCCTGAGGTTGAAGACGGGCAATTGCCCAGCCTGCGCAATTTGGCTTAGGTCATTCCCTTCGTGTGGCGTCTGATTGGCTGGGGCTCTGCCGAGTGGAAAACGCCGGAGAGGAAGTCGAACTTCAGAACATCAAAACCTCATCTCTTTTCCGCGTCACCTCGATCAACTTCCAATTCCTCTCATCGCTGCCTCGTTGCACTCATTCTAAAAAGATCTCTATATTTCAATAAGCGCTTTGCTTTAATTCATCAAAATGTTCCGCTCCGCTATCGTGCGCTCGTTGAGAGCTTCCGTCCCTCGTACCGTTCGGGCTGCTCCTCGCATTCAGATCACTCCTGCTGTTCGCCCATCTCAATTCGTTCCTGTTTTCAACGCTCAGACTCCTCGTTTCTACTCTGCTCCCGCTAGTCTTTCCAAGGAGGAGGTTGAGGGCCGTATAGTCAACTTGTTGAAGAACTTTGATAAGGTGTGTATAGCTTTTCGATTCGGCTATAACAGCAAAGCTAATATTTTCGTGTGAAATAGGTTTCCGATGCCAGCAAGGTTCGTTTTTCCTTCTGCTTGAAATATAATTCAAGCGCGAGATATTGCCACGATACTTGGATGGTCTGACATGGAATATTAGATTAACGGATCTTCCCACTTCACGAATGACTTGGGCTTGGACAGCCTCGATGTTGTTGAGGTCGTGATGGCCGTTGAGGAGGTACGCATCCTTCTCCATGGGATTGCGAAGAATAATAGCAGCTTACTGATTTTTTTACAGGAATTCAGCATTGAAATTCCCGACAAGGACGCCGACGCCATCCACAGTGGTACGTTCTATCCGTCACAGCTATCGCCAACATGCACTAACTTCTCCCAGTCGAACAAGCCGTTAGCTACATCCTCTCCCAGCCTGATGGTATGAATCCTTTGCTATTGTCGATATCAAGTCAATTACTAACATCTCGCAGCCCATTAAACAGCCTAGACGAGACTTTCGCTGCTTGGAATTTGGTGTGTCATTTTGAGAATCGTTTAGATAAGGGCGCCTCTGCTGTTGGCGTTCTCTTGTGCACTTAATCTACTCGTGGTTCTTGGTACTTTGTACCCCTGTATATCATCTATCAGACCCATCTTTATAAAACACATTTCCGTTTTCTGGCTGATGACAACTTTCCACTGCATTCCGGCATGAAACGACAGTAATTGACGCATGAAGGTAAGACATGGCTGGACTCGAGTATGTTACAGCGATGGAAAGGAAATTGAAAGCCACCGTGCAATTGAGTTATATATAACATTGATATGCTCGTAAAATAGTCGTAAACAATAATATCCAGTGGTTGGTCACCGTTAGTGATATGTGTTGGCGCTTTCGAATGTTTGTTAGCGCTCCGCAGCAAGTCGTACCGCCAAGGCTACACTCATTCAGGAATCTGACGGTCAAGTCAACTTAATTATTTCTCAAACTAGCGGCTCCTACAACTTCAACACTAAAAGGAGTCGAGATTGAATATCTGCACTCAATTGACCAGCGCCCATAAGCAGTCAGAGTATCGCCGCGATTTCTCTTTCTGGACTGGTTGTTTGTGCTTGTTTTCCTTCCCGGACTCAGCTCCTCCTCTCCTTAAGTTGTTCTCGTGCGCAATTATCTGCGGAGACCCCCTCAACGTTGCCTATCGAATTCCTGCAGCTACTACGTGCTGTTGATTCGCATCGACTCGCGACTTGACCGCGATCTTCGCCTATACTGTATTACCAACTTATCAACTTCCAGTTATCTACACATGGCCTCAGCCGGCGGACTGACACGCCGACGAGGCGGTCGAGTCGGCGGAGAAGACAACGAGGAAGGCAGTCGAGTTTCTTCGCCCGTACCCAACAACAGAACCGCCGTTGATTCCCGTACGCCAGAGACCTCCTATACCGACGGCGAGAATGGCCACAAAATTGCGTTCGATCCCCGAGACATTAGCGAAAATGAGGAGCGGACAAAGATGCCCAAGTTGACTTTGATGGATGAGGTGTTGCTGTTGGGACTTAAAGATAAACAGGTACTTCCCACCTACATACCGTGAAGAACGAGGGAGAGCTTATATGGATCTACTACTTTAGGGCTACCTATCCTTTTGGAACGAGAATATTTCCTATGCTCTACGCGGGTGTATCGTTATCGAACTCGCTTTCCGCGGCCGAATAAGCATGCAAAAAGACCCTGCTCGTAGGAGATTTCCTCTTGCAGACCGAGTAATTGAGGTGGTTGACGACACACTTACCGGCGAGGTCTTGCTGGACGAGGCACTCAAGATGATGAAAACGAGTGAGAAGATGAGCGTGAGCACTTGGATTGATCTAATGAGCGGTTCGTCCTTTTTACTCTCGAACGCAATAACATCTGCTGATATGTTGTAGGCGAAACATGGAACCTCATGAAAATCGGCTATCAATTGAAACAAGTTCGCGAACGAATCATGAAAGGCCTCGTGGACAAAGGTGTCCTTCGCACCGAAAAGCGCAATTTCCTCCTTTTCGATATGGCAACCCACCCCGTCGCCGATTCGGGCGCAAAAGAAGAACTCCACAAACGCGTTCGCAACGTCTGCAGCAGTCGTACTGTTATCCTGTCGCCCAATCAGTGGCTCCCCGAAGATGTCGAATTCCGTTTCCTACGAACTATAAGCATGGTGTGCGCCGCATATGCGGCTAATGTGCTCGAGAATGCATTGGTTACTATGAGCCATGAGTCTAGGGAAAGAGCTTTTGCTCAGGTTGATGAGCTGCTTGCTGAATACTCGCAATGGCCTTTTGCTCGCAAGTCCGGCGCTGGCCAGGGTATTGGAGCGAATATTGCACAAGCAATCAATGATGAGGTTAATAAATCAAAAGACCGAGAGTTGCAGCTAGAGGTATGCCCTCCCCATCCACTTGTGCAATAATCTTTGCTAACACTATCACAGATTGTTGCTGCATGCTTAAGCGTGTTTACACGACTCGACTCCCTCCTGTAATTGCCTACCACACCTTTTCCTCCTTTCTTACTTTCTTCTATGGACGCCTCATCTCCTCGGTTCACATACAGAGATCCTTACCAATAATCTCCCGGCATTACATCTATTTGGTTGCGTTTCTTTTCTCCAGCAGGCGGTTTAGGACATTACCCGTCATTTGAGGTTTCTCTTCGTCATTGTTGTTGCTAGGTGTGGTTTTCAAGGAAAAAAGAGCGGCTCGAATCTTTCTTGCCCGTTTTTGACTTCTGGGCAGCTCACTTCTGTCCGTCGTTCGTGACAGATATCAATCACGCAGGCAACTCATTGCTCTGCGAGTCAGGACAAGTCTACTATATTTCTTTTCTCTTCTTCGATGGACATGTATTTTGCTCATATTGTTGTCGGAGTACTTCATATTGAATTCATTATAATAAGATGACACTTTGTTCACTTGCTTTTCTTTTCTCGAGTTTAGAACTGACTGCCCGCCGGATCAACTCGCAACACAACCTTTTGCTCCCCAGCCTTCTCCGCATAAACCAGTGCCTGCTGTCCATGCAACAAATCCTCCACCTGATACGAGACATCAGGCTTCAACACCCCCTTTTCGACTAGTTGCACAATCTTGGCGAGTTGCTGCGCATTAGGTCTCACATCAATAACCTCACTAGTCAAACCCCTCGTCATAATCTCGGTCCGTTCATCCTTCTCAGAAGGTTTCTCGGGATGACCCGACTGCGGCCGTCGAGGAGTCAATACATGCCCATGATCCTTAACCACGACCGGTGAATGAGCTTCTCGAAACAACGCGCCTCCAGCACCTGCACAATCAAATACAATATCGACCGGTTTCCAACCGTTCTCCCGAAACGCAGCCGCTATATCCGCCGAAGCCGTCACTTCATCCGCTCCCAACTCCTTGAGTAAGTATTCATGCTCATCCTTTGCCCCCGTAGCAACAACCCAAACAGACCTATGCCCTTCCCCCAGCCCACCACCACCCATAAGACCCATAACATGATGCGGGAAAAGAGCCTGACATTTCAGCAACAACATCACATACCGTCCAACATCCGACTGCGCAGCATTCGTCACAAGAACCCTCAACGGCCCATCAGCAGGCTTATTACAAGGCCCATCATCCGGATCCAGCGTCGCATACCCAAACAGTCCCTGCCACGCAATCAGCGCCGCGTGCGGGATCGTAACTGCCTCTGCGGCGGACAAATTGCTAGGTTTGTATGCCAATTCATTCTCCGTGGCAAGCGTGTAATCCGCCGCGGCGCCATCACGACCTTCGACATTCCCCAAAACACCGATTACTTCATCGCCGACTTTGAATAACGGTCCCTTGGCACTGGCATGGTCTTCGCTGGGGGTACTGATTACTTCACCGCAGAATTCGCGACCGGGGATGAGGCCGTGGATTTTGTCGATACCGTCTGAAGTTGGGCGTTCGAGGAACATTGCACTATCCCTCATATTCCCTCCTCCTCCTTCTTGGCCTGGATGCGTGGTGCGAGTCTGCTCGAGCTCATCGATTGAGACGCAGGCTGTACGGACTTTAATTAAGTATTGGTTTGAGCCGGGTTTGGGTACTGGCCGCTCGGTTTCGTATTTTAGGGACGAGGGACCTCCCGGGGTGGCTTTGTTGGTGAATGAGGAAGGGAGGTGGAGGGCTTGCATG
Organism: Talaromyces liani; assembly: GCA_022814505.1. Lineage (NCBI taxonomy): Eukaryota > Fungi > Ascomycota > Eurotiomycetes > Eurotiales > Trichocomaceae > Talaromyces > Talaromyces liani. The sequence goes on from JAKLNL010000014.1 coordinate 93,247, forward strand.
TATTTGGGGACGCTGGTTTGTTCGCTCATTGTGTTGGATGTCATTTTCAATACTGTCTCTGGACTATGGTTTTCAGTTTGGTGATATATACTGCTTGTTTTCCAAAATGGTGACTGTCCGGTTATTTGTAGTTCCTTCTGTTGACTTGAGTCCTTAATGCCGCTGAAGTTATATTGCTTATCTCACCTCGAAAATGATTTGTGTAATATGAGAAATGGCTTATGGTAGAGATACGCTGTCAGACTGAGTTAGGGCAAGCTCCCCACTTACGTCCTGCCTGACGTTCGGATGATGCACAACGCCTCGCCACTACTATACATTGAACATATTGAGTCGTCAAAATGAAGCCCTAGATGCTTAAGAGAGAGGATATTATGCATGAGACATAGGCAACATGGCAATAAAAACAAAAAACCACCCGGATTTGTTGTGTACCGCTAGCCAGCGGACATATTGGACCCGATATCGCTGTATACCGCCTCGGAAATGAAAACCGGTGGACAAAGAATATAACAAGAGGTAAGACTTCAGCAGTACGTCAAACTCAAGTCTGAACAATCGGAAACTCAAAGCCGAGTCTCGCAACGGACTCATACAATTCACTTGGACGCTCAAATACCCTCCAAACACCATGCGGAACACCCTCAAACGCCCTCTGAAATCTCCTCGGTGAATTCTTCTTCGCCATATGTGGTATATCGGCCACTTTGCGGATGAAGATAGCCTTGATCCAGCCTCTGTGCTTCCTATATATTTCTGCGTAGACTTCCGGATCACTCTGAGTCGAGTCACCGACACAGATGACTTTTCGGGCTGGAAGCCAACTGTGAATCTTATCGATTTGCTGCATTTTGTATGTCCGTGTCCCGGTATTGTAGGATCTGACGAACTCTCGAAGGTCTTTCCAGGTAGCTTGTCGCAGCAGTAAAGTGCCGGGAGGATAGAAGGAGTGCAGGAAGCTGCGCAGAAATTTGTACAGATTGTATGGCGATGCTGATAGATATATCCATGTTGGATCCAACTCTCGGTCTATAAAATCATATAGCTCCGGCATACCAAAGATTGGCTCGGGGTCGGTCACGAATGTTGTACGCAATATACCGACAGCCTCTGAAGTCAGGGTAATTTTGATAGAGTCGTCGATATCGGAGATCAATAGCCAACCATGCGGACTCGCGAATCTCGTTTGCATGCACACCTGCCCACTCGATCCTGCCAGTTGAGATGTGATCACACTCCTGTCAGCTATGTGGATCTGTGGTAGCGAAACAGTTTGTGTTATGACTCCGTTTTCATTCGTAGGACCCAGATGATACCTTCGAACTCTCCCATCATGCAAAGGCATGTCAACCGGCAAGGTACGACTGGGAGCGACGACGTATAGCAATGATCGCAAACGCTGGATTATACGGCGCCGAATAATGGGATCCTCCCCAAATTCTCCGTCGATCCCGACAAAATCAGCGATCCTTGCAACGTAATGACCGATATTGCGGCGTTCGCGGCCAAAGACGCATGCTACTATCTCGGCTTCCCATGTCTGTTCGTGATGAGATCGGTGTATGGGTTGGTATGCGATGTTGTCAAAGAGCCACACGATATGATGCCCTGGTTGAATTGGCTGTGCAGTAATATTTTTGTTTTGAAGACCTATAAATCGCAGGATTCGTCGGATATGCCTGCGAGAGGTCTCTCCTTCGACCGGATGAGAATGGCCCCTATAGATCTCACGTAGAGTCCGACTAGATGTCTTCATATCTGCCATACTGAACATACACTTTGTCGGGATAAGCTAGTATTCAGAATAAATGAGTGTTAATATTCCGTCAAGGAACTTTGAGTTCCCATATTTCGGAACAGGGTGTAGTAGGGCTTTGAGCCATGCTCTCCACCCCCTGCCTGCTTGCGAACGCAGCCGTATTTCTATAATCCGGAATAAATCGTTAACACGCTCATGTCAAGTCAACCGATCAGATCAGTTTGTCAAAATGCTAAGAATACAATTATTAGCCTTACCTAATAAGAAAGTTCAAAAATGCTGCGATGCCACGAGATGATACGATCACATGAGCCGCGCCACCAGCACGTTACCACATCTCATGGTGTACATATTTCCGCTTCCCCAGAGCAGATGACAGTATAAACCGTCATAAATATTGTAGGAGATGGAATAACCGGGGTTTTGATTCATATGAGGAACCAGGTGAGGCTCTTTCCAGAAAATGAACGATCAGTCGTGTGTGTCAGGGGTACTCGTTGATATTTGGACGCCGCAGATTTCAAGACTATGAGCTTAACAAATCACATCCCGTTTTCTAGACAGGTTCTCCAACAGCAAATCGTGGTATGAAGGCGAGAGTCGTTAAACCGATGATGGGGTGTGTGATGTTGCAAGGTAAAAAGGGAGGATTCCTTGCGTGCGCCTGACTCTACGGCGGCACCTCCTTCCTCAACCCTTGTCTTGTAGACTCACCCCTCCCTGTCATCGCTTCCCTTTATTCTCAAACGAGAGAATTGAAAATGAGCTGATAAAGGTAGGGAATTATATTAATGAGGGGTGCTGCATTCCGACCCTATGACTTCGACGAAAATCAGGGGGAAGAATTTCCTCTGAGCTAGGGTTACGGCTTAGCCTGCTAGACATAAGAGGCCGTGAAGCGCGCCAGATATGGACATTCTGGACGATTATAACGATACATTTTACAGTGAAATTGTTTTTTAAAAAAAGATTTAGTTCGGCTTTGATTCAATATCACCACCGAGAAGCACAAATGGCCATCTCTGCTCCTCTCTCAGTACTACCAAAAGCACGAGTCTTATCCTCTAGTCTTCGCTGGCAAAATCAACCATCGGACGAGATACAACCGGATTATTTCAAGCCCAATCCCTACCTGTCTATCTGGAACGGACATTCTTTTACACACAACTGGCCGTCACATGATTCCGAAACCTGTCCGCGATGTAGGAAAGGATGGTATAGCGACTGCGCTGTTGATACGACAAATGAGGATATGGAACGACACTCTTATGAGATGGAAACAACTGCAACAACAGATTATCACGGCATACAATATCATCATCACGTGTATCAGGAGCCCCATCGCAGCCAGAACAACAACAAACACAACCGCAACTTTTCTGCTTCGCTGTTGTTGCGGAGAGAGACGAGCTCAGCCACGTCCTCCTCGTGGGCCGCTTTGCTTGGGTTGAAAAGGCCTTGACTGTATCGTATCCCAGACCGAGTGTCTTCCTTCGCATATTGTATTGTCTTGACATGCCATTCAACACTTATATCCACCACTGGGGATTATTGTCCGTCTCAGCTCGACCAATCTGCTCCGCCCCCTGATCAGAACTCCTTTCAGTGCCCTTATTACGTGCAAGGTCACGACATTTCACCGATAAATCAGCTATATGCCCATATCGTTTATAACTTCCACCATTCATCGGACTGGGTGTCGACCTCGGCGGCGAAGGCAAACAATCCTGATTAAGGAGCTGCGCAATTTTCCTATGTAACGTCTCAATCTCATTCTCTTTTTCCGTGAGTAACTCTGCGAATCGTCTTCCATCGAGTTTATACCCTTTGATGTCTTGTTTGAAAACTCGGATTTCTTCTCGGTATTTGCGGACTTTGTTCTCTAGGGTTGCGTTGATGTATTCCAGTTCTATGACCTGAAGCTTTAGATTGGAGACTTCGTTGGTAAATGGGCATTCGTGCAGATTATGATCGTCGCTAGAGGACGATATCGGGCTGAAGCGTTGAGGTTGTAGCTGGCACTCGTTTTGGTGCGAGTCTTGATATCCATGTTCGCGCTCACAATAATACCTGTCTGTATGTAGAGATCCTCGATCCGAATATATCGAAGGAGATACTTGTTCAGCCTCATCGTCATCCGGGTCCCCCTTCGAAGATGGGCTTTTTAACTGCAAGTCAAAGGGAGGCTCAGACGGAAAACTGGTTATGGTCGCTTTATGGCGCAGTTGCAAACTTGATCCCGTCGAAGTGTTCTTATATCTGTGTTCCTCTGTATCAAACTTGGAGTAAGAGCGAGAAGGAGGCTCGGGCATCGTTTCAATTCTCTTGGTAACCATCTTGGTCTCAATATGTAGCTGCGTTTCCAAAGAAATTGGGCTGAACTCACTTGCTGAGCGCTTTCATCGCTGATCCTCCGTCCTCTCACCAATCCTGATATGGGATCTGGCGACGGTTTTCTTATTAGCTGCGGCGAGAGTGACTTCTCTCTCTCCGGCCGATTTATTCCTCGGTTCAAAGAACTTAACTCCTTCACAGAGAAATTTTTGATCGACCTTTGCGGTGTCCTCGATGAAGCTGGGATGGTCAGCTGAGGTAGTTTCTTGACTGTATCAGCTTTTGTCAACATGGAGATGACTATGTTCAATGTGGAATCAGCTGCAAATAGTTGAGATGTAGAAATATGTCAACACCTAGAAGAAAAGCGTCCGAGGGTTTCAATGTTTGCAAGACTGTAAAAGACTACACCGTTGCTAGGACATAACCCAGCAGCGACATCTGGAGCGCGGAGTATATTACATTTATGAAGAATCTTGGAAGCCCTTGACGGTTTCTGTCTATTGTTAGTGGGAGCAACATGCCACAAATAGTCTCTTTTCTCTGCTATATCAAAGATGGCGGAATCCCTTTGTTCCGCGTGAACATTTAGAGACTCCAAGAAAGCCTCATACAGGTACGTAGCAAGATTTGAGATATGTCAAAGAAGCTATTCCTGCCTATATTATCCGACGAAACGACTGAGATATTAAATCGAAGCAACAATGTTTGTGCTAATAATATTTGAAACTTCGTCAGCTTTGAAGAGGATAAGGGGCATTGATGTGGTTATATCTAGAATCATCAACAAAAGAGGTTTGTCTATCTTGGCTAGAATGTTCAAAGTCTTGGAAAAAGTGATCTTTTGAAGTAAACCAGCAAAATAGAGGTCCGAAGGAGAAGCATTTGATCGAAGACGAGTCTAAGTATAATGCATGCACAACATTAAATAATGAGCTTTCTTTCGCAGGGCTATCTTTACCCCTTGGTCTGCAAGTCTGCAATGCCGCTTAGATATAGCTATTAAGACATATATTGTATCTTTGTATTCGTACTTTCTTCTCTTTTTCTTGACTTGGCAGAGTGTTCATTTAGAAGTCATTGTCTCTTTTTCTGAAGCGGCCATTCTTTACCCATCCAGGTTACCCCTAGGGCTATTACATATGTTCACGTTTTTGACACCGGATCTTGAGCTGTTCCAAAAGAGTTTCGCTTCTACAACATTTTTTACATAGAAACTGAATCATTCTGTTATGGTGCAAGAATATCCTCTCTACTGAGCCGGTTTGAACAGAAAACATCTCGATACAAGATATAACCCTAACGCAACGCTAAACTCCCTACTTGAAGCAACCGAAATTGGTTCCGCACCAAGTCTGTAATATCACTAAAGACCTTCTTAAACAGGTAACTAACCTCTAAACGGGGTGTGGAGATCCGGAACGTTCCCCGTAACAAAAATCCCTGGCTCATGGCAAATCATATCGAGTCCTGGATGTATCTCGCTTTGGGCTCGATGTTGAGGTCAATTGGATGCATTCAGATGAGGTCCAAGAAATTGGCATGATATCAAATCTCCTTTACCTTACGTGCATGTGGAGAAGACTTATGTACCTCCGATAAAAGCCGAGGCCACGTTAGGATTCTACAGGCATTTGAATAGGGCTGTACTACGGAGCGTAGTATGTTCAGCCAAGATGGCTAAGCGGCTAAGGAATGTTGTTGCATGATGGCGTTCTCGGCATTCGCCGTTGAGATGGATTTCGCCACCATCAGATAACCAGCTAATTACGTACCTGATAGGGTAGATGTGCGGTTACGAGATTTCTCCGATTATCATCCGCCAGATAACATAATAGCGGTGTTCCGCATGTTGAGCCTAATTTATTGCCATAAAACAGAGATGAGATATGGTTAGCTTCAAAAAAAATCCACTAAATCCATTAATTCAAAGAGGGCTCTCTCCGAGGAGACCGTCCACATCCTGGACGGATGACTAAACATTGCTTTTCTAGCGGCGAACTGTGGCTACGTATGTGCTCGTGAACAGACAGTTCCATAAACCGCTGAACCACAGAAAGGATAAGAGATCAGAGCAGATTGCGAGTCATGAGGGACAAACCGAAAGCGACTCCCATTTGTCCTTCCCGACTCGGTTATGCAAGTACTTCGATATTCGGTTAAATGGAATCATTATCCGCGCTTGACTCAATGAGAAATGAGAGAATCCCCAGCCGTTAAAGCTTCCATGAGCATATACGGTAGCCCTTCTATATCTACCTGGCGGAAAGATCATGGAATCCAAAGTGGCACTAAAAAACTGACCACCAAACCTACGACGCAACATATGTCAAAAAGCAGTAATTATTTCCAACTTGCCATCATAGTATTTGACACATCGGCCATGGCCGACGCTCCTGGTCTGTGCAGTAAGAGTGATTCCTGGGGTCCCAAGGAACACATCCTTGGATCGTTGGTCACTGCTCGACCCAAAATGTCATGTCTTGGCTGGTTAGTGGCTAGCAGGATAACTCATCTGCCAAGTTAGCCCAAGTAGAAGTGGGGAGATTAATTCTCAGGTAGTGGCGAAAGTTGTTCTGCTGTTTAATACAAAGGTCAGAGCTGGGTGTGGCCAGTGCACTCTTGAGTCGGAGGAGTTTTTCTTAGACGATCGAAGCCGATGGTTGGACGAGATGGCTGAAAATCCGGGGAAGTAGACCTGACGATCGGCCTCGGACCTGCTTGCAGACTTGTGTTGTAAGCTGCGGATTCCTCAGTGACATGGTACGAGCCTGTCTCGGGCTCCTTAGCACTGTTATCAGTCAGAGGCTTTGAACCTTGAAGGGGAGGCTAGAAGTCAATTAATGTTATTGTTCTGCAAGTAGATAAGAGAAATGGTAGCGTCGGCTGTGACTGCGCCCACCACTGTCACCAGTCTTGTCTTTTCATGAGTCTTGTCTTGAGGATATGTTCATCTCAGGAAGCAAACACCGAGTCAGCTCGGCAGCGTAAAGTCTATTGCCGAAGCATCACCGCAGCTATGTGATGCGTTGCTGAATACCATCATACGGGTCGACCTGCACTGTTTGATGGATGGGTCCAGCTACAGCCAGAGTTCCTTCCAATAGTGTGAATAGTTCAGCACATGCTAGGCCACCAAAGCCAAACAGGGACTGTGTTACCTCAGTCAGAGCTTCGTCTCTAAGCGTGCAGTCAATTCTCGGAACAGCTTGTCCGGCTGTCGTTCTGTCGCAGAGGATTGTTGCAGTTTACCCCTGCAGTGTAGATCGTAAAGCACTTTTCCTATAGGGAAGTGAATGTTCCAGGCGGGTCTGGCCGCGAACGTCAAGCGGCGATGCCACGATGGTCTGGCCAAGTGAGGGGCTGCCAGCTAGCTCCAATGTGGATTAGAGGGAGCTTGGCGCTGCAGCCCACTGAGCACAGATACTGTTGAGGTCTGTGCGTGCATTAGCACCAGATAGCTTGGACCAGTCCCGAGTCTCTGATTGGCTCTACCGTGGTTAAGGTTTGGTGGCCTGAGGCAATCGTGCAGACCGGCACTGTAGACTCCTGCTAAGCCCAATGCGGAACCAGCTTGGCGCTCTGTCTTTGCAGGTTCGATTCCTATTGGCTATTTTCTTTCTCGTATCTTTAGCTGAGCGGGGTGAGCCTGGCAATCGTCGCATCTTCCGTAGAATCCGCAGCATCTGGACCATGGATGGATTTATACACTGTACGGTTGGTGACTGTAACTTTGATTCAGCAACACGCCACAATCACGAGATGCCAACTACCAACACACATCGGACACGCACTACCTATGCAGATATGCTAAGACATCACGATATCTCCATGTCCATTTTACTCCATCATTCCATAGAATGTTTTCTCAGTTCGTAAGCCGAGAGGAATGACATTGATCACCCATTTTTTGGACTTACCGTTTTCTGCAACTCCACACACTGTCTATGCCAAGTCAATGCCGATGATGTCCCATGGATAATAAAGCGGGTAACCGTCGCTCCGCTCGTCCTGGTTGGTAACATACAATCCATTCGTAGCCATTGGGCTAGTACTAGAGATAGTATGTAGCAAGACTCGCTTAGCAAAGTTGTTGCAGGCCATGGATTGGCAGCTACGCAGTCCCATCGATCACGCAGGTGCCAGCTAACTGACAGCTGCCTGCCCCGCTGTTGCCTTTCGCTTCCTTTGTTTTTTGTTGCCTCTAAGGTTCTCGACCAGGACCCTTGTACTCCGTGCTATCTCCAGATCAGCTCCCCTCTCGTTGCATGCTCTCGACCCCGTCTTCCGAGTCGTCTGGTTCTGACTGCGTTGCCCCTCTCTCAGTCTATATCTACTGTCCGAGCGCTCCATTCCAATCTCTACCTACTCACTGCTCAGTATACCAGACAGAATTTTATTATCATATTTTTATATATTTAAACCTCCACCATCTTGTCATCTTTATATATCCATTACATCTGCCGTCTGACATTGAATTCTTTTTCATCTATCAGGGTTACACTATGAGGTCTCCGGGTGATTTGGACCCCGATGCCAGTCCTGTACAGCGGTCTAAAGAAGAAAATCAAGAACGGTAGGTATCACTTCCTATTATCTGAGGACTCGATATTAATTTGAACAGTGCATTCGTAGCCGCCTCTCGGCGCAAAGATCGCAGTCTCGATGCACGACTCGAATCAGCAAACAGAGCCTCTATGCTCCACAAGAAGCGTACGGGCAAGGCTCTCCACATTACCAAGGAGATTGTCGAGAAAGAAGCCATGTACGAGGAAGTAGATGAGCGTTATCAAGAGAAACGTCTCACACTCCTCAAAGCTCACACCACTCAATTGGAAGCTCAATTCCATCGCCACCTCATGGCAACTATGGCCATGAGCAGACAACAACAGCAGCAGCAACAAGCTCGCATCTCTCCTAGCGGTGGCATTCAAAAGATGCGCACCCCTTCGATAGGCTCAGCTGTTGGCTATATTGAACATAACCATAGCATGAACATTCAGACCGATGCTCCTATTTCGCCTACTGCAAGCTCATCTACTGTACCAAGCCCGACGAGTCCCGTGTTTGATATGTACGGTGCCTCCTCCTCCTCGTCCTCGTCTGACACATCGTCATTCGCACAGACACCGTCCAGTGGCTGTTATGGGCCGACACCGATGGCATGTCCTCAATACATTGATACCGGCTTGGTATCGCCGTCTGTCAGCCCCAGGAACAGCACGTATCAGCAGTGCATGAACCCAATGCAATCTATGCATATGAGGTCCGCCTCCATGGCTCAAGGCGCCACTCCAGGTGCTGTTCCTTATCCCCGACAGCGATTTGCCTCTTATCCAGATGCATTCGCACTTCAGCCACCACAAATGGTTACCCCAATCCAGAACGTTGCAGACATAAATTTCCGAGCAAGCTCAGAGCCATCGAGCGAGCTGTCGGCTACTCCAGCGCCTACTGTTCCAGTCATGACAACCATGCAAGAGAACAATGGTGGCCTCTTACCTAGCCCAGCTCTATCGCCACCTTTACTGAGTACCGACTCCTCGCAAAACAATACCTGTGGCGACAACACCCAGTTCTCAACACAAGTAGCACCACCCGTGCAAGTCCAGTTCAATGATGCGGATCTATTCAAGCAACAGCCCTTGCTGGAAGCACCCGAAAACCCGGACCCGGACTACAACGAGTTCTTGAACTTTGCTACTAATATGGAAGATCAATGGCAATACCCCATGGGCAACGCTCCTTTCGAGGACTTTATGAATTTGGAGAATCTGGACTACGAGTTGACTCAATCAGGAATATATAGGTAGTTTTCTCTATCTATACAGTCCATCTTTTCTTTATGCTTATGTCTTATTACGATATGAGAAAGGTCCGCATCTTGCTTCTAATACTTACATTCCCTTTTCTGTTTGCGATACCGGCGATCTGACTTTGACTCAATACCTTCTGGTACTTGCTCATTGATTTATTCCTTGGATCTAGGCGGGACGCCTTTGAAAGGTTGTTACCCAAACTGCTGACTGTTATTATAATCTTATTACTTTTTATCATTACTTGTCTGAGTCTGCGGCATTTTTTCGTTTTCTCTTTTCGAACCTTGTTCCTTTTTTTTTGGAAATCTTTTTTGCTGTTCTTTAATGTTTCTACCACTGTACATTTTTTGGGACAATTTTGATGTGTAAATATGGGAGAGGTCAACTGGTCGACGAGAAAAATTTTGATAAAAAGTTAACTTTATCATGTTTCTTCATCTTATCATTGTAGTGTACTTGGATCAAGGAACAGCAGAATGAAGGTTCATCCGAGAGTGTAACTTCCAGGCCCTGGAAAAAGTTGATGAAAATCCACGGGACGATTGCGTGACTTTCGGGATAATTGCCACTGGTCCTTCTTTTCTTTCGCTCTTAGTAGTAGGGATAGGAAACGAGGGTATGGAATGAATATGGTAGGTGACATTCTAAAAGAATTACGTAGCAGCTATCATACTCTTTACTAAAGTAACTCAAGTAACTCAACCCTATCAAAAGTGAGGAAACGTGATGTAACACGAGCCGATTGTTCCCCTGTCGAACAATCAGTCTCTCCTACCTAGGTAGGCACACTGATTGGTGTTAAGACCGGAATAGTAGTCGCCAATCTAATGTAGTAGTCGCACGTCGATCTAGATCTAGACGTTGTGCAACGAGACCGCGATTGGTTAGTCAGTGTCTTTAAGAGCAGGGTTCCTTGTCTAAGGCATAGTTACACCCCCCCCCTTCCCATTCCTAGTCCCTACGAGGGGGAAAAAAAGAGAAATGGAAAAAGCCTTTTCCTGTTCGATAAATGATCAAGGGTTAGTAGTCACTGTTACACTTTTTCCATTTGAAAAAACTTTGATGCTTCGAGACGATTATCGAATGTCGTCAATAGTTAGACACAAAAGGTGGGGCCGATTGATCTGAATTCATCTGCAGCCCTATAGAATTGGGGGGGGGAGGGGAAGGTCGATCAACGATCCGTCTCCACTTTTACTTCGTATTGTACTACTCCGTAGTATGTACACTTACTACGACTGGAAGAGTATTCTCCTACTTTGTACATGTACATGTACGGCACAATAACCAAATTTAGTGATGTGACCGCGAATGCATCGATCGAAAGAGAAAACTGAAAAAGAAGGGTCGAACCCTGCCTGAACAGGGGTTGAATCCCGAGAGCTATGGGAGGGCTAGAACTTTCTCAATCTGTCAAACGTGGTGTGGTGTCAAGAAAATTTCTGATTTTGATTGTTCAGGTTTTAGTAATTAATTACTGAATAATAGATATATAGATAGATGAATTTCAGCTGACTCGTTAGGAAATCTCGGGAATCGTTCCGTTATGACTAGATGTCTAGGTTGGGAAGTGGTCATCTGTCTCGGATATAGAAGGCTAGTTAGCGTAGTTGGGTAGGGACCAATGAGGTTTACGAAACCTGTTATAGATGCCTGTCACAAATTAATCCATTGACCTACGTACGTACGTAGAACAATAACCGAGGTTCTCATCTGGCATCTAATCAAAAACCATGCGCATATTTCTGTCGTCTCAAAAACAAGCGAATCAGATCATTCAAATCTTGCATGATGCTCCAGCACCAACTGCCGGGATCTTTGAGGCTGGGTTTGTTCATGAGTCGAGTCTATCTTCCTCTTGGCTAACTCCCTTGGTAGATTGTATACTCGGGTGACAGGAAGAGGGGAAAACTGGATAGAGGATAAATTATCCACCTCAGCTCTAGGTAGCTTATGTGCGTATTCTCCGTTCGCGATACGAGATCTCTAGTCTTATCCTTATATTTTAGTTAGGCCAAGTGGATAGTGTAGGATGCTTGGAATTGTATTCGAAATTATTCTCATGACTCGGCGCTGCCAAGATATATCCTAGTATTTTCTAATTCGCATGGCTGGTCTGCCAATCATCAATATGCTCGTTTCGAGTGTCATAACATGTTCTGCAAAATAAAAGTCATTCATTGCCACGCTCATGTTATCATGCCTAAAGAATACGCGTAGGTCGTCCATAGAACAGAGGTTATACGACTCCTCCCCTAAAAAGCTCACGCGCAACATCTCCACTTCTACGCACATTCAAACTCGAGGAGCTGCTTCGTCGACGACGGTTGCGTGTTTCGGTAGGGTCGTCCGGATTCAGGCCACTGATCGTAGCGTAGCAGAACAATATATCTGTTAGACTGACGACTCCGACTAATCGGCCAGATAGTCTTGCGCCTGGTAGGGCTGAGGCTGGGATTGCGGGTGATGGTGCTAGACCTGGAGTTGGGCTTTGATATGCTTGGGGCGGAATCGGGTGGTGAGGGTAGGTATAATTGGGAGGTGGTGTAGGGCCGCCGCCATTGCCATGATTCGATGGTGGTGGCTGATTGTTTACTGAAGGAGGGCTAGGAGAGAAATGGGAAGCGGCCAAAGATGGTGTTGGTGGTCCAGATGATGATGGCGATTGAGGATCGGTCATCCATAGACTGTAGCAGTTAGTAAAAGTCACTCGATGAACGACATGGCAGAGGACTCACCGGTGAGACTTGGTAGCAACCATTTTAGCCACTGTGTGTGCCAATGTCGATGTAGGCGTCACGTAGAACACTGGAAAAGAGTCCTTGCCTTCTACCAAGCCGCGAGTCGACAGAATGACAGAGATGAAATGGATGCATGTGTTGTATAGAAGAGGGAGCGCGGTTGATTTTGTCAGTAACTGTGATGACAGTCAGTAAGCTTTGCTACTCACGTAGACTGGGTTTCAACACACCTTGACATCAACAGTGGAAATGTTACCAACAACGTTGGCATGATTGTCCACCACAGCTAACGAGGATATTCCTTCATCGTTCATAAGCTGCAAGGCGTGATAAAGTGGTTTGTCTCCGCTGTACGTTGTTAGATAGATCTCAGGTAGATCTCATACATTCGTTAAAGTGACTTACTTAATACTGATCACCCGCTGAGACCCCAATCGCAGGTCTTTCAGATGTTGGGGATAAAGTTGGTCGATAATCGGGAAACTTCGACCATTCTCCCACAGAAACTTAACAAGCCTAGATTGACTGAAAATTCCAACGACTTCATCGCTATCTTCCTTCAGCACAACGATACGATGCACCCCGCCGCCAAATTTCTCAACCGCTGTCATCAAGTTCGCCGATTGCGGTAACGTCGTCAGCGGCTCTCTCGGGACAAGATCTCTGACATCCTTGAGAGGTATTTTGCTTCCTTCTCGGGCCTTCTGAGCAACCTCTTGGAAGGACGTGAGTTGCGACTCGGTGGGTTTTGCCAGTCCAACAACCAACAGCAAATACGCATTCAAGTCATTATAGCCAAATGTTCCAACGGCGGATTTGTCGTCGGCAGTTTCGCGAACAAGGAGGACGGTAGTATCATTATCAATCAATTTCTACACAATGTCAGTCAATCTGCGTATCTTCAGAGCATTGAAGAACTCACATTTGTAGCTTCCTCAATTCCAGTGTCAACCTCCACAAACCGCAAATCTGCCGGCTTCACAAGCTCCCCAATCGAGATATCTCGCCAATCCCGGCCCAAAAACGCGGGATCTGCAGGATTACGTGCTGGCGGGTTATCAATCAAGCCCTGAATTGCAGCTTGAGTCAGCGACGGCTGTCGGCGGTTGCGCGGGGATTGCGGGGTGCTTCGAAGACTTTCGCCGAAGCTCTGTCGATGCGAAGTGTTGGGAGACGGCGATATGTGAGAGAGGCGCATGGAAGGTTGCTGTTGTCGGGTATTCGTAGCATTGGATGAGCGAGAATCAGTGCTGGTTCGTGGTGAGGAAATAGCAGACTCGGTTGATGACGGAGGATCCTGCCCCGCATGAGTAGGCTGGTCCGCCATCTCAGGTGTTGTCAGCAGCAGCGATACTTTTGTGGAAGACTATCTTTGATGGGTTGTTGAAGATTATGAGTGCTATTCCATTGACAACGAGACGAGAGATTTCGTGGTGTTGTGTTTGATGTTATGAGGTGAGTGCCTGGAGTTGTGTCACCGTCACCGTCACCGCCACCAAGCCTTATCATCTCACCACTGCGGGTCTTCCCGCTAGCTTCCATCCAGGTAAACATTTTTAATTGATCAATAATCTTATATAACTACAGCTACAAAGCAATGGTTTATAAGAAATCAGTCAGCATCCCCGACAGATCTTTACCGCGCTGTTTCATGACCGGCTTTCTTGTCTTTTTCTGGCCATGGTCGTGCTCTGATGACACGCTATCCGCCAAACTTCGCTTGGATCCTTTATGAGCATGCTTGCGGTGCATGGTAATGATATCACGATCTCTCAGCTTCTCGTGTCTTTGGCCAACAGAAAACTCAAGAATTGGTATATCGCTGGCCAAGGACGCAGGTATCTGGCCATCTGGACGGTCACCACGCCATTTGGTCTCTTCAACAAGATTCTTCGAGGTAGTGAAAGGAGAGAAACGAATTATCTCTTGGTCAGGGACATCCTCAATAACGATCCAATCTTGTGATTTGGCCGCTTTGATGGCAGATTTCTGTGTCATTTGATCACACATCGCCAAAACACAGTACTCCAGCGCCGGAAGCCTAGACAGATAACAAAAAGCCTGTTCAGTGAGCTCTCGCTGATTGTACAATCTCAAAACCCGAAGGTACTTAAAGGCACCCGACGTTTCAGCAAGTTCACTCCATGTCCTCAGAACCCGGTCATTGAGCGACACTACTTCTTGATCTTGTAGTTGTAGTAGTAGTTCCAGCTTTTTTCGAGAAGTATTCACTTCCAACGAAACAAGATTAGTCACACCAGCCAGTTCGACCAGCTCGGGTACTCGAGCAAACTCTGTCCAGATGTTTAGTCTCGTAGCCCAACTATCATTCGAGCTCTTGACCAGCTTTATATACTCGCTCAGAGGGTATCGAGGACCTCCCACCCGAGATTCACAATGTTGACAGAGTCGTCGAAACTCAACCGGATAAGCAGCGCAGAATATTTTCCACATATACAAAGTCCGCTTGCCACTGCCACATCAATCAATGTCGCTTTTCTTCACCCATACTTAGTAAAATTACTAGTCTTACCTCCACGTGAGATACTGCCAAAGCTCCTCCGCAATCGGCCAGGGAACATGCCGAAAATGGCTCTGGTCCAGATTTCGTTGATCACTTAATAGTTTCTTGGTGGCTAGGTGTTTCAATGTCGCAACACCGTAGGCATTCGGTGCCTTGTAATCCACGTCTAGGAATGGTGATTCGGTTTCCCATGCAATGCCCTTGACAAGGCCGGCCATGTCGTCGTTTAGGATGTTCGTGGTGGCCCATCAGCTGTTTGGGACTGTTTAATCTGTGTATCCGGAGACATTGGCTCTCTAGTAGGTAGCCTTCAAGGAAATTGGCGCGTGTAGTATGCAAATTGGCTTGATATTTGACCCATTGGGGGATATCGGTGAGTGTGCTTGATGTCAAAGATTGTTGTTTTGTTTGAAATTCCGAAAACGTCGGCGAGAACACGTGATAGACCCTAACCCTACGAGATGTGCCTATATAAGAAGAATTCGAAGAATAGCTTAGACTTAGATTGGCACATTGAGAATAATTGAAAAGTAGTCCAAATTCGGCTTTTCTTATACGCGCACTAGATCTAGAAATAAGGTAGGTATATACTTCAACTCAATCAAAATCAAACAGCTATGCAATTGCCTCGTAAACATCGAAACAAGGTCGTGGTCAAAAACCAGAAACACGAAACAGAAAGAATACTTCCGTATTGACATTGATATCAAAACTAGGACAACCAAACAAACCAAATCAGATAAATGAATAGGCTGGTATGGTTGTAAACAACAAGACAAGACCAAACACGATAATTATGTTAAACTACTTACATCACGAAATACCTAATGGCGGCACCATGCCCTGTTCCTCTTTGGCCTGTCCACCGAGTCGATACGACACTTTGAAGCGGATTTTGATGGAGTTCCCTTTGCCGGCGTCCACGTTCTCGATCTGCATTTCTTGCTTGACGCCGACAGATTGGAGGGGGAGGATGTCTCTGCCGGTTTGGGGGTTGAGTTTTAGATGGTATGCCTATATGACTGTTTAGTATCATGATCTAATGTTTAGTACGTAAGAAAGAAGAAGCTTACCCGCTCAACGGCAACTTGGAAATGAAGCTCCGTCAATGGCTGACTACTCTTATTCGAGAAGAGAGCCATGATCTGAATCGTTCGGGGTTCACCTGGTTTCCTTCGAGCCTCAAAATCGATGGCTAGAAGAGAATCCAGAATGCGCACGCGGTTTGAGGTTGGTAATGCACTTTCTGTCGGTAGCGCTGATGTGAAACTCCATTCATCATCGGTTGGCGGAGTGGCTATGCCGGCAGTAGTTGATGTCGATGGACCGCCGCCCATGAGGTCTACAAGAGCTGAGGATGAAGGAGGTTTCTGGTTTGAGATCATTGGAGATGCTGATCTTGAGCTTGCGGAGATCAATGAAGCGAATGGATCGACAGCTGGTGGAGGAGAGGTTGGCTTTGTGGCTTGATGTACAACAGGTGCAGGGGTGGATGATTGAGAAGTTGGTTGAGATCCAGAAAGAGATGAAAGAATGTCGTAGTTTCTCTGGAAGCCGCTGGGAGCTCCCTGAGCAGGAACGGATGGGACGTTGGAAGATGCTGCAATGGGGGCATCTACAAACTATTAGCGTGACCATACACTCTTTCTTGGGGGTGAATACATACCAAAACCCAAATTGACAGGCCCAGGAGCCGATCTATCCCCAAAAGATAACCCAAGTAAATCATCCTCCAAGGAGCTTGTGGCCGCTTGTTCCTGCCCATTCGACGGGGCTGGTTCTTCAGGGTCAAAATCAATCAACGACAGTTCATTGTTGGCATTCTTTCCAACTCCGGTCGTTGTTCCTAGCGTTCCCTTGGGTATTCTGGCAGCACCTTCAAAGTCGCCCTTCTTCACCAATTTGTATCGTTCTATAGTCCGTTGAATACTGTCGTTGATCTGCTTCAGTTTTTCAACTGCTTCTGTATCCTCTGACTCTTCCTCGCACATCTTTTGGATCTTTGGGTGCGCGCTTTGCAATGCATTGGCCAGTTCCTAGACATGTATTAGTACGCGCCAACACAGCAAACATACATAGTCATACCTCAAATACATCCCCGGCAGATATGGTATCACCCGGCTGAATGCTCTGCAACATCTCCTCCAAAATCTTCGCCTTTTGCTGAATATACGAAACCTCCTCAGCAGCCTTGGCCCGGTAGTCAGTCTTATTCCTCGTGTCGTAACCGGCCATGACCTTCATCAGACGATTCGCTTCCTGCAAATCCTGTGGCGTGCCTCGTCGAATGAGTTCCTGGAGTTTTGCCGATTGCGCCGCTCTTTCCTCTTCTTCCATTTCTTCCGCTGACCGAAGGTTCTACCTTGCTATTAGTGACATTGATCTTAAAGTACGGACGGCAAAGGGGAGGGTGCTAACATCACTCGGATTCAAAACCGCCGCATCCTCATGCCTCACTTCCGGAAAATTATATCCCTTATACAATAAAAGACGATGCATATCCCTTATAAAACCCAGATCCTCCTTGTATCGCGAAGTCTGACATATCGTTTGCCGCCATTCTTCAATCGACTCGAGGATCCGATGCTGTACCCGCGACGGCCGGATAGGTGGCCGCTCGGGAAACCGTCGAACTAGCTCATTGAGAAACTCCTTTGTGCTGATTTGGAGGTGGAAGGGGTATCCGCAGTTTTTCACGCATATATCGAGGAGCTATGTACGTTAGATACGGACGCCGCGCCACGTTGGTTAAAGCCTAGAGCTGGCCAACGCAACAGATAGAGGTTACGCACCGCCAAAGCCAAAAGAGCAACATTCTGGTTTCGGGAATTGATCAAATGGACAATCGCAATAGCAGCTTCGCGGGGACTATTTATAGGCAGGTGTCAGCTTCCGAAGTTGTGAATATCGTCAATCGTTCGACCCTGGTGGAATGCCCCACTCACGCATTGCCTTTCTTCTGGTTTATCAAGTCCGCGACTTCGAGGTTCAATGCGAGATTCGGTTCGTAGTTTGTCGGTTCACATGCATTGTCTATTAACAGCGAGTTAGCTAGTAGAATAGACGATTGTCCGCCGAAAGAGACATACGTATAGCTCGTTGAAGTGGTGATAGGGACGGGTCAGCGAAAGAACCGAATCGGTCCCTCGCCGCCATACGTGCTGACGCAGCCTCCAGCTTGGAGATTAAAGAAATGCGAATATAAACAAAAAAGGAAATAAGCAAAGGAAACTGCGAGAAGGTCGGGGTGTAGTCAGACGGATGGATTGTTGTTTAGCTTAATGGACAGCTTACATCGACGTACTGAAGCGGGTGTTTCCATGTGGTGGATCTTGGGCGGGCGGGCTGAGCTGCGGCTTGGTACATACCTTACAGTTAATTCATACATCTACGTACAACATTAACATCTTTTTTTTTTGCCACACTTTACACCTCTATCAAACACTCAATCTACGTTTCCCACCAGATATACACCATCCCCAAGGCTACATTTCCAAAAATGGTTCGACACAAAAAAGACAACTTCTCCCGCGGCGGAAAAAAGTCAGGACCACCCCGCCACCGTCCCTCACCCCGCGGCGACGAAAATAACGACGATAGTACCACAGAAAACGGCACAACAACAAGACCAGCATTCAAAGCTGCATGCTGGGATTTGGGTCATTGCGATCCGAAACGATGCTCAGGGAAACGATTGATGAATTTTGGGTTGATGAGGGAGTTGCAGATTGGGCATAAGCATGCCGGGGTTGTGATTTCGTATGTCTTTTTTTTCTCCCCTAAGATTTTGCTCGAGAGGGGATTTGCTGATGACGGGTTTGTGAAGGCCGAATGCGAAACGTGTGCTTTCCCCTGCGGATAGGGATTTACTAGATCAATATGGCGCTGCGGTCGTGGAATGTTCGTGGGTTCGCGTCAAGGAAGTTCCCTGGTCTCGCATCGGAGGAAAATGCGAAAGACTACGTATGTACCCAGAGTCGAGCAGAGCGAGACAAGAATATAAAAGCTAACCAGAGATACGCAGTACCGTACCTTATCGCCGCCAACTCCGTAAACTACGGCCGCCCCTGGCGCCTCAACTGCGTCGAAGCCCTAGCAGCCTGCTTCTACATCTGCGGCCACGAAGACTGGGCGGAGCAAGTACTATCCCATTTCTCGTACGGCGAGGCATTCATAAAAATCAATCAACAGCTTCTGAAACGATATGCGGCGTGTTCCAGTGAAGAAGACATTAAGCGTACGGAGGAAGAGTGGTTGGATAAGATTGAGAGGGAGTATAATGAGAGTCGCGCGGAGAGGGAGGCCGGTGGTGCGGATGATATGTGGCATAGAGGGAATACGAATCGGTTGGAGGTTCCTGACTCGGACGAGGAGGACGGCGACGAGGACGAAGATGAGGATGGTGAAGAAGAAGGAGAGGAAGAAGATAAAGACCCCTTCGCAATATCAGATGACTCGGACGACGAAGAAGAAATGGCCGAAATCAGACGCAAGATTCTGAATTCAAAGAGTTTTCAGAATCCGACTCCACAACCACCGCCGCAACAACAGGCACCGCCTACTAGTACACAGCCTACATCAACATCATCGAAACAATTACCGATAGACTCAGACTCAGAATCCGGTTCCGCTGAGGCCAGTGACGACGACGACGAGGCGTTCGATAACATCATCAATGCGACGCCGGTGACAGATCGGACCGGTATATTGGCGGCGAAAAAGCAACGAAAGGCTAACGATTCCCTGACTGCGTCGTTTTCGCGGACGGTGATATCCGCGCCGAAGAAGTGGTAGCTAACCCTACATTTATGTCCCATGTTACGAAATCAGACAGGCCACCCGGCAGCTTAAAACGTGATATATGCTTCCATTCAATTATATATAATTTTCCCTCCTAACGAGAAAAATAAAACCCTATGAATCCATCCCAGCCGCAAAACCAACAAGCAAACAATGCAGAGCAAAACCGAGCTTCGTATGAGAAAAAGACAAGAAAGCAGAAAAACACCGGTATCATTGTAAGCAACGCAAAAGACAACAGCAAGAATAAGACGTAGCAATCGATTGTGCTTTTCGAATTATTTCATGTCCAGCGAGAAGACGTATTTACATGACATAGAGGAGGTTGGTATCTGTTATTATTCATTAGTACAAGAAGAAAGGACCAGCCAAGAGATGGACCAGGCAAGAGGGGATGCTATATCGTACCAAGAGGGTGGCTGCAACTCAACTGCGGCTTCTGAGAATACTTTGAAGCAAGCTCATCACGGATACTGTTGAGCAACTGCACATAACTCTGCTGAGGATTCTTCTTGAGCGCATTGATAAAAGCCCAGGACATGGCTCCGGTAGCTTGACCATTAATTGTGGCATCCTGGCTGGTCTGCTCATCTTTACTACCAGACCACATAATAACGTCTGCCGGGCTGGTCTTGGTTTGGCGCGTCTTTTGGTATGCGCTGTCCCCCTTGGTGGCCTTTTTGATGAGACCCATTGCCGCAGAGGCCATGCTGGACATGTCGCCGCGTGCATAGGACGAGACGATGCTGAGAAGACCTGCGCCGGCTTCCTTGGCCAGATTGGGTTCCTTGAGCACACCCTGGGTGGAGTAGATGTATGGAAGATCCAGAGCGGAGCCGGAGTGGCAGGAATCGAAGATGGCTGTTAGTCTGACACCAGGCTGAAGCGGCCTGACCATGATGCGGTGCATTTCGTCATCTACAATGTGTCCTGCCACACGGAAATCGACCGGGTAGATAACCTCGTCGTATCCATCGTCTTCGTCACCATCCAAATCGGGAGTTTGACCACCGTGACCTATACTCGTTAGAAATCTTGTTTCCTGCGGAATCCGGCCAGAGTGTGAGACATACCAGAATAATGAAAAAACAACGAATCATTCGGCTGCGCATCCTTCACCAACCAATGCATCGCCCTCAAAATATTAGCCTTCGTCGGCTGACTCATGGGATTCTGCTGATCATCCGTAAGAAGAACCATATCCTCTCTTGCATAACCAAAGGCCTGGTTCAAGTACGAAGACATGTTCTTCACGTCATTGATGCATCCACGCAACTGGCCCTTTTGACCAAAGTAGTTGATGCCGACTAGAAGCGCTTTTCTTTTGCCGGTACATTGTGAGTAGCGAAAGTTGTAGCCTTGCGGGGCTCCGTGACCGAAGGCGACGGATTCGCTAGGCGGGGGTGGGGGATGACCGTATGCTAGACATCGTGTTAGCCGCTGAAAATTTTCGAAGACGAATATGTACAAAAGAATGAGTGAACATACCCTGTCTGCCGTAACCGGCGCCATGGGAAGGATGGGGAGAATGTGATGGAGGGCCATATCCGGGCGCCTGAGGGGGAGGCCGCTATAAATCCATCAGTACTTGATAAAATCTGACGCGCAACTCGAATATCGCAACAGCCAGAAAGGAAACCTACATCGTATCCACCGTTGTTATAAGGCTGAGGAGATGGAGTACCATACCCTCCATAGCCAGGCGGCGGCGTATGATGATAATGCTGCTGGCCCTGACCGGGGTAACCGCCATAATTCTGCTGTGGACTGTACGACACAAACTGACATTAGTAATCCGATCGCGAAAAAAGTGAAGCGCACTTACGGATATCCTTGTTGTGGTGGAGGAGCCCCGTAGCCATTTGGAGGGTATTGTTGCGGCGGCGGGTAACCACCACCACCATACTGAGGTGGTCCTGGAGGGGGATAGTAGGACATTGCGGTGATGTTTATTCAGAAGATAGGTGTTGCTGTTTCGCTGACGAGACGAAGTTCAAGAAAGAAAAGAGGGGGAAATGATAAAAAGTAATGTCTGAGTAATGATAAGGTGATGTGTTGACTCTGATTCCAAAATGTACGGACAGGAGACTAGCGCATCGGATCACGATGAAAAGAGGAACACGCGGAGTGGGGGAGTGCATGTAATACAATACATAAATACATGCTCCTCTTGTATGTGGCTGTGCTGTAACATACAAGCCGATACACAATACCGCGCCAGGGACCACCAAAGCTGAGCCCTCGGCCAATCACATGCCGCAACGAAGGAAAATCTCCAGCCCGACTGTCAACATCTTCAGCCTTATCATTTATGTTTTGCTCCTTAGTTCTGTTTGTTATGGTTTGACACGACAATCTGTCAAAAATAAAATCTGTCAAATCCGGAGAACTCCGAACGTATCTCGGAAACAAGTTCTGCTCTAGGTCTGGCGCGGTTTATTTGCATCTCTCAGATCCCGTATGTTTATGGCATAGGTGCAAGATTGACAGGAGCATAGCCACTCATGACGGCAACTCCGAACAAATTTGATTAGTTACATTACTACCTAGATGTAGATTCGCGCTGCAGGGATTTTCAGGACGACTTTAAATTTATTTGAGTTCTGTGTGCCAATCATGGCCATGACATAGCTGGTTGTAAGAATTTATCGTGCATATCAAAATACTGCATTTACTGACGTGACGTGCGTGATAACAAGACTACTTGCCAATCCATAATATCATTATGTATGTATTTTAGAATAGGACCACATCTTACATGCATTGCATCCGTTTGCTTATTCTCATA
Organism: Talaromyces liani; assembly: GCA_022814505.1. Taxonomy (NCBI): domain Eukaryota; kingdom Fungi; phylum Ascomycota; class Eurotiomycetes; order Eurotiales; family Trichocomaceae; genus Talaromyces; species Talaromyces liani. Next base: position 116,012 of record JAKLNL010000014.1, read on the forward strand.
CCATCTCTCTCCTTCTTGCTTTTGATGTTAATGCTTCTCCCTCATCGTCTGGGCATGCCTCGTCCACGTCCGCCGCCAAGGGCCCGCTGAGCTGCACCGGGTGGTAGACCCCGTGTGGGAGCTTGGGGTTGAGCAGATTCTTCGTTTTCTATTCAATGAAGCATAATGGGTTAGCAACTGTTCATAAGTCAAAAGAGGGGTACATACTAATAGTCTCATCAACACTCAAAATCAAACAAGCAGCCTCGACCGCAGCCTGGATAGCATTGACCTTCACAAGACTAGGCTCCCAGACAAAAGCCTCCATATTATCCCGGATTCCTTCATGATCAAAGTCAACACCAGCCCAGACGTTGCCCTTGCGATGCTCAGTACGTAATCGGTTCAGGATGTCGGTTGCGTCGAAGCCGCCGTTGTCACATAGCTGTCGGGGAATGACTTCAAGAGCCTTGGCGAATGCCTTGACGACTGCTTGTTGTTTGTGAGGGACGTTGCGGTCGGCGAAGCCGTGGAGGTATCCGGATAGTTCCATTTCGCAGGCACCACCACCGGCGACGATGGTAGGGTTGCGGATTGCTCGTTTAACAATCATGATGGCGTCGTGCAAGCTTCGTTCGACTTCGGCGATGAATTGTTCTGCACCACCGCGCAGGACGAGTGTACATGTCTTTGCGGCAGGGCATTCTGAAAAGAGGTTGAAGCGCTCGCCACCGATTTGTCGCTCTTCAAAGGCACCGCATGTTCCGAGATGGCGTTCCTGGATGTCGGAGCAGGTGGATTGTACGGAAGCACCGGTGGCCTGGCAAACTCGCTCCATGTCCTCTGAAGCAACACGGCCAGCACAGAATATATCACGGTCGGCAAAGTACCTATAATCATCAGCAACTTATCCCCCCTATCAATATGGGCGTAGACATACTGTGTAGCCAAATCACCAATAGGCAACTTGCTCAACACAACTTTGGCACCAGTCTTGTATAGAGCCTCCAACTTATTGTAGATAATCTGCCATTCCGCATCCACAATAGCTTGATATTCAGAGACCTGCTCCACTCGCACCTCTGCATTGTCCTTTTCACTCTTGAGCTCCAACTCGACATTCAAACAGACAATCTTGGGGTTCTTGAAGTGTTTGGGTTGCTGCTCAAAACCGGCGTATGAAAAGGTCTTTTTGAAAGCGACACCGTCGACAAAGAGCGAATCTTGGAGCGCACCGCCGTGGACTTTTTTCATGCCGATGAGTTTTTCGTTGAGGTCATCCTGGTCGAGGGATAAGACGGCGTCGACGACCACTAAAACCGGCGTTAGATTGTTCCACCGTAAACACACGAACTTTCAACGTAGATATGCTCACTCTTGGTAAAAAACTCCGAGTTCCTCTTAATCAATTTACTGTTCATCGCCGTACCCGCAAGACGTCTCAAAGTCTCAATCTTCTTCTCCTCGCTACCGGAAGCCTCCAACATATCGATCGAAATCTCCTTGATTTTGTTAACGGCCATAGCACCCGCTCGTCGAAGACCCTTGATGATTGTCTGCGTGCTGACGCCTTGCTCAACAGAGTCCCGGACTTCCTTGAGAATTTCTCCGGCCAACACGACGACTGAGGTTGTTCCGTCGCCAACTTCGGCGTCTTGTGAGCGGGCAATATCGGTGAGGATACGGGCTGCGGGGTGGACGATGTCCAGTAACTGACGAAAATAAACGTTTACTATTTGGTAATATAAACAAGTACAAGGGGATGGAAGATACCTTCATCACAGTTGCGCCATCGTTTGTGATGGTCTGCTTGCCGTTGGAGTCGACAAGAAGCAAATCACCTCCGTACGGACCAAGAGTGCTCTTGATGGTCGACTGCACCGCAACGCACGCATTGATATTCGAGATGATCTGCCCTTTTCCCTGTGAAGCGTCCGTCCCTACAAAAATACGCTCGAGATTAGATTTGACAATCACCAAGAAAAGATAGGAGAGCACACACCCTCTTTCAACACAATAATTGTGGGTGTTTGGCCGGCAAAGGCCATGGTTCGTGCGTTAGAAGATTATAAAAAAGGTATTTCAAAAAGTTCGACGATTTTCAAAAATCGAATAGCAAGTCTCAAAACGTAAGACACCTTGTTTGTAAGTCTTTTCCCTCTTGTTGATTCAACGCGGGGTTGCTTTTTAATTCATCTCGCCGGAGGATGCTCACCAAAATTCTGATGGAGCTCCGCGCGGGCGGTCGGCAGTCAGCCAATCAGAGGGGAGTATTTCGACCCCTTTTAACAGGCTGTTGACGATGACTATACAGCTGGAAAGAAAAGATATAACTAGTTATATAATTACTATATATGAGAAATTTGCTGTATGTGCAATGCTCTATGTACATCTTCAAACACCTTCGAAACACCATGCATATCAACCAACATCTACCGTCAAGTAAAATCAAGCTCATCATCAGACCGGTCCACATATCTCGACAACATCTCCTGCTCGTGTTGAGAGTCTGTCAACTGCGTATTCACCAGATTCAGAGCATCCCGCTGCAACGCTTCCGCTTCAGAGTCATCCGTGACCATAGACTGATATTCATTATGATGATGAGCCCTAAGCTCATCCTCAAACACCGCATGAGGCAATCCGTGACTTTGATCGTACCCAGTGCTCATGCTGTGATGATGCTGGAAGCGGGAGAGATGGCTATTCATATCGATCATTTGCGGATCGAGTGGTAGATGCGTGTAGTCGGGTAAGCTGTCATCTCCGATGGTGTGTACTTCTGTCGTATGAGTTGACGTAAAGGGACTGGCGTGGACGTGGGTTGCATCCGCCATCAGATGCTCCGTGTGTGAAATCAGACTGTTCGTAACAGCAGTCTCAATCTCGCTGATAGGCTTGATGCTGGGAGGTTCTGAAGTCCTTCCATTCAAAACAGGAGGAGACTTGGAAGCCTCTTTGCACTTGGGACAATCGCGAATGACTCGACTCACTGTCTCTTTGATGCGAACCCAGTGATATTTCAATGCTACCGTGGCCGTAGTCTTGTTGATGCCACCATGTTGCTCCAAATGCACCTGTCGAGCGATCTCATACTGCTGCTGAGGATCAGAAACAACCTCTTTATCTTTGAGCATCAGTCGTTCTGGCTCTCCATCTTCTCCGCCAATGAGTTTGTAGTGCGTTGCTGCACTCCTCAAGCGGCTTTTTTCAGCACGGTCTGCTCCTCGAGGGTATTTTGCATGTTTCAAGTAATACCGAATCTTGTCAAATCTCTCCTGGGTGACGGATTCGTCACCCTCGAGGATCAAATCCCGTCCATAGATGATGCCGTCGACCAGTTGACCCGGGTAGGACTTTAGATGACCGGCACCCGGGACTCTGCCGATACGTTTGAATCCCAACGAATCCCACATGCGACAGGAAGCGATATTGCTCTCATATACGAGATTAAACACGCAATATGTGTAGCCCTGTGGAAGTTTAATGAGTGATGTTCTCCAGTCAGAAGGAGAACAGCTTACCAGTCTTGGCGCCCATTCAAGAAAACCCTCTCCCATCAACTTACCCACGCCCTTGTTACGGGAGGCATCAGTGACTAGAAACATACCATTGCACACATGACTGCTACGACCCGGGTAATTCGGTCTAATATTGAAGCTACCCAGACACACTTTTGTCCAGTCGGTCCCATTGTGCTCCATCAGCTGAACATCATGTACATCTTGAATATCACCCAAAAGCATAATAGCGCCAATATTCGCGAACCACCACGGCGCAAACTTTTCAAGCGGGATTGGGTCAATCATTGTATATGTATCACCCTTTTCAATTTCCTTGTTCAGTTGGTCGGAGAGGTACCCCAGTAGACCGTGAGGGACCTGAGCCACCGAGATGAACGGCACCAGAGTTGCGACCGTCACCCGGTCCCTGAGAGTAAATTGCCTAGGACATATTGTCCCAGCATACTCCTGCGGGTTCGGGATCACCTCCGAACCTATATCTTCATGGACGCCGGGCATGGTGCCTCACCCTCGCGACCAAAGTCACGGGACTACATATTCCTTCCGTGTTAGTCGCGATATCCAGACTCAAAAGTACGGTGTGAGATGAATGGGGCCATTTCTCAGCTATCATCACAATAGCACCGAGCACACAAAACATGGGAATACAAATAAGCAGCAGCAAAGGAACGTTACCAGGATGGCAGATGCGAGAGAGCAGTTAGGGCTTCGGCTCAAGGGAAGCTGTGTGTCTGCGTTGGGAGCAGTCGTGGCAGCACTTCCAAGAACGCTCCGTAGTCTGCAGTCCGGAACAATCTGAACGCGCGGGAGAAAATACCGTACCGCTGTCATGTGATGCGCTAACGGAGTCAGGTTAGTGTGGACACCTGGAACCTCAGGCTGACTTTTCTCATTTAAATCCTCTGCAATTGGTCCTCCATCGGACCATCTCTATGCACTCCGAATTTCTGCCACTCCCTAATTGAACTAGAGGACAGACTAGCTATGTTCGATTGAGCTATCATGCAATATGAGGTAGCTCAAAGTCTGTGGCTAGATGGTTGACTACGTGGTACCCCCTACACCATCCGAAGCGGAACTCCGCCATCTATGTATGCAGAGTATCGAGATCGATCCACTGCATATCACTTTTGCTTTTCGTGAGCGGGGATGTTTGAGCCCAATGGATCGGCATGTATATATTCTCCAACATGATGAAAGACATTTTACTTGAAACCATCTTCAGTTCCTGAAGCTATACACCCCTCAACAAGGAAGATGGAGTCAGGGCGCCCACAGTTCTATCCCAATACCCTGCAGCCAACGGAGATCAGCAAGGCTAATCTTGAAAGCATCCTACAAGAGCTACAACTAGCTATCAAGAACAGTGTAGACATCATTGCAAAGAACTGTCAGCGTCCAACAGATGCCAGCGCCTACGGCAACATCTACAGCGGAATACCAGGAATCGTCCTCACAATTCTCCGACTAGAGCGTCAAAAATCATATCTTCAACAACCAACCGTTCAAGATTACTATAAAATAGCGTCAGACTTGATCATACCGACGCCGACGGATATTGAGCTCATCGATGGCCGCTTGTCCGCTTTGGCTTCGAATGTAGGGCCGTCGTTTATGCGGATACTAACTTATTGCGAACATCTCAATTTGCGACCAGAAGCCAACTTACCTCCAGATCCTGAAGATTTCAGGATCTTCAATCAGGCGGTTGAAAGAGCCACCCTTCATGGTCCAGTCTACACTTTCAAAGGCTTTAGTCTGGGTGGTGACGAGCTCATCTTCGGTCGCGCAGGGTTACTATGGGCTTTACTTACACTCAAGAAGCATCTTACTCGGGAATCCGAAGTACTTACAACACATATTAGCACGGCCTTGCAAAGTATCCCAAAACTCGTCGATGCTATAATCGCAGGAGGCAAGCAAGGCTCTCAGCACTTTATCAAATCACACGGCCCTGAAAATGCTCTACCTCTAATGTGGCAATGGATGGAAGGATACTACGCACTCGGCGCCATGCACGGCGCAACCGGAATCCTGACAATGCTACTTTCATGCGACCTCTCAGACGAACAACAACAAGACATCGCAGACACCGTCACTGGTCTTTGCAGAATCTGTATAGACAAAAAGGGCCATTTCCCCATGTCGATTCCAGAGCGTCCAGATGCGTCGACGAGATCTTCGCCATTTGTGCAGTTGTGTCATGGTCCACCTGGATTACTTGTTTTGTTGGGCGTGATTTATGAGAAGATGTCGTTTATGGAACGGTTTTGGAGACCGGAATGGGATCTTGCTATTCGTCTGGGTATGGAGAAGATTTGGGCAGAAGGCTTGTTATCGAAGGGTGGGAATGTGTGTCATGGTTTGACGGGGAATGCGTGGTCTTTGCTTTCTTTGCATAATGCATATGAGTACCATGGAGATTCTCTGCAGGCAGTCAAGGACAAGAGAATGGCAGAACTTGAGAAGTCCGGATTTGTCGTCGAGACAGAAAAGGAGGGAAAATTGGACGGAAACTACTTCCTTTCCCGCGCACTACCATTCATGCTACTCGCCCGCGAATCACCGCCATACAGCCAGGAAATCAACATCAAGGCAACCTTTGACTTTCGCGCACCGGATCGTCCATATAGCTACGGTGAGGGTTTGGCGGGCCAAATAAGCGCATGGGCAGAGACATGCGCCGTCCTGAAGGCTCGTTTGCGGAAGATGGAGCTTGAATTAGACAGTACGCCTTTTGATGAAGATGAGTCGCTCAGAGAGTCGCTGTTAGCGCAACAACTTGGTTTCTTCGGATTAGTAGTCAACGGGCCGAGGACTGTTTAGCTACATGTAGGACCAAAGTGAAGCCTTGGACGATCAAAAGTTGTCAAATACATGTACATATTTGCTAACCGTATACGCTGATGATCCCATCTATCATTACATTCGTGATATACTACCATTAAACATAAGACGATAAACCCATAACGCCACGCTTCTAACATGAACCTCGCCCGAATTCTCCAGCCCATTGCCCAATAATTGTATCTCTTAAAATATACTAAGTCAACGCAAACCCTGTCCGATACGTCGGCAACCCGCCAGCAGTCCTCTTCACAAACTCAACCTTCTTCGGCAAAAAATTCCCTCGGGGCACCTGCACCACCGGTGTCTTCGCGTCCTTCTTTGCCGTGTCGTGATGATGAACACCTTTGTTGTCCGGCATGCGTTATTCTGCCGCACGTATTTAACATTTCGCATATTGATCATCATCATCCGCACTTTTCGTCGTTCGATGAGCATCTATCTTCGTTGTTCCCATAGCGGTTTGGATGGACATTCACGAAACCAACTTATGCATTGAAGACATCAAGTAGTGAAGCTCCGGATGTGCGAACTGGAGTTGGTGAGTCCGGTGGTGGTGACCCTTGTGCTGGAGCTGGCGGGAAGTTTTGTGGTGAGTTTTGTGGTGACATCGCGATCGCGGACTTGACAATGAAATCTAGGAATCCATAGACTCGATGGCGGTCTTGTTCGTCCATCATAGTCAGCACCCCAGACATAGATAACTCGCTGCCCTCAAGTTTCAAAAACTGCCATTTCAAACTGTCAGAAATGATACCGTACGTCGTGTCTGAGCGTAGATTGGGTTCTGACGTGAGACGATTCTGCTGGCACCCAAGCATGTACGCAATCGCTTGAGCCATCGCAGCGCTCATGTTGGGGTATTTCTTGGCTTCAATGATCACTGAAATGCCACGATAGTAATATGTCTGGGAAGACACTTGAGTTTTGAACCCGAGCACATAGTCAGCTGTACCAACGATGAAGCCCCCTTCAGGCTCTTTGGTGACAACGCGATGTTCGCGGACAAGTTTCATTTGCTTCGAAATCAAGGCGTTGGAGTTCTGGGAAAGGATGTCGAATAAAACGATATCCCTCAAAGTCCTTGACATTGCTTCACACGTAGAATATCCCCACCAACTAGCAGCAGTGCGCATTCTGTACGATAGATCCTCTAAACAGAAAAGTAAGCTGCAAGATCCAAGACTAAATGGAAAAGAAGAAAAGACGATAATACTTACCGGCATCTTGGGTGAGCTTCACAACAGAAGGATCAGAAGAGCCAGGAGGAAACGACCATAGGTGTTGTTCGTCTGCATTCCAGTCGAGTTGCAAAATTTCGAGGGTAGAATCCAAGTCGGTGAGTGAAGACGCTTGTATGGTGACGGTATTTCTAAGAGAACGAGTCTCTGGGGATAGGAGACCCGCTTCGAGTGCGATACGCTGTATATCCTGCGTAGTGACAACTCCCTGTGGGTTCTGGGCTGAGTAGGCGAGAAGCTCATTGATTGCATCAATACGCCTTCTCTTGGTAGGGGTGCTGCCCCCTGAGGATACTGGCGTCGCCGAAGCCGATCTGTTTCCAATGCTGCCCTGGTTAGACATGGTGGCGTGGTGAAGGAGGTCTCACAAAAGCGAGGTTTGAGCTGAGGGAAGGACACGACGACGACAGGGAGAAGAGAGGAGAGAGAGAGGAGGGAGAGAGCTGGGAAAGAGATGGGTGAGAGAGTGAAGAAGGGGAGGGGTAAGAAAGGGGAGAGGACGAAGTATTCACAGGCAACCTGGTGGAGGCTTCTTTCGTTTGCCTGTTCAACTGGTTGCCTATTTGGGCGTTTGCCTGTTTTGCCCGTTTGACGTTGGCAGCCTAGATTTCTGCGTTTGACTGCGTCACAAGGCGGTTAATAAAGTGATTTCAAGGTTGACTACTGTCCACTTACTATGGCTTCTAAATGGTCCCATATCCAAACAAACATCAGATGAAGCCTTACCTGTTCCTATCAAAGGGTTCCAATGGACGCCTTTGTATGTTTCCATCTTGGGCCTCTGATTGGCCAATCCATGAAATTATCCGCTGACCATGTGACGTCACGGGGTCTTCGACGCGGCTGAGCCAACTCACCCACCAGTTGACACTCTTTCCATGAAAGGTTCTCGTCTTGATTGAGCAGTGCTCGTTAATGCAGCTATTAATGTAGTACTTCTGCACGAGGATGTATTTCGCGCCGGGCGTTCATCTCGTTGAGCGCAGTTAAATATCATGACTTCGAGAATCGGTTGCTGGACATATCCATATAAGAGACACAACACATCGACCCGCACATCATGGACGCCATACCTCCTTCATACGAGCATGCCATCATGAAAGATGCTCTGGCCATAATAGCAGATTACATCCCCTCGGCCGATCTGTGCTCGGCCTCGCTGGTGAGTCGACGATGGCATGCAATCTTCAATCCGCATCTATGGGGTGATCCAGCGTCGCATTTTGGCACCCAGAACGATGCCGTTTACGTTGCGCTGACCCGGTTTAAACGAACACTACCACATGCACGACCTGAAGTTCGCAATTTGACTCATACCCTTCACTTACCGCCTGCACTGTCAGAGATATATGGTGGACCACGCGCGCCGTGGCTGAAGGATCTGCTGGACTATCTGCCACGTCTACAGTCATTGATAGTATCGAAATTGCCATTTTTCGATCATAATGCGACTATCAGCCTCAAGGTTCCTTCGGACCCTGAACAGGCACAAGCATATCGCCCATACAATCTTCGACTGCTTCTAGCAGAAGGAGAGCCGAATACGACGTCAATTGGAATTGCCACGGCTCTTTCTCGATTCCCTGCACTGGTCTATCTGGATCTATCACGCACGTCGCCTGCAAGAGATCGGATCGTGTTATCCGTCTTGAGTGAGCTACCAGACTTGCGAGTACTTAAATTGCGAGGAATCGGCTTGAAAGACGCCGATGCCGAGTTTCTCGCCAATGCAATTGGAACTCGCGTTCGATTGTTGGACCTGCGGAACAATGTGCTTACAGACCGGAGTGTGAGATCACTCTTACAGGCTTGCTTCTTACCAAAAGGGACGAACCAAGATTCAGTAAATGGCAACGGGGACGAATATCATCAGAGTCGCCCTCCTGCCTTATTGCAGAATCCTGATCTGGACGAAGATTTTCTCGACATTCTTACACGCCCTCTTACAGGTCGCTCCATATTCGAAAATCTGCCAAAGTCCGGAATTACTCACTTGTATATCTCGGACAATCGGCTTACAGTCGAAGGTGTCGCAGCCCTGCTTGCATCCAAAAGACTCCATCTTCTTGACGCCGGCAGTGTAGACACTGCTCAAACCCTAAAAGATGACCAGCCTCTTCTTTCGCCTCCTGGTTCCAAAACTGACTTTAATTCAGTCCCAGGAGCCGAGAAGCTAGTCCCCATACTCGGTGCATACGCCAAAGACGGATTGACGTATCTCAGAGTGAACCACGCTATTGTCACCAAAGATGCCCCGGCCACAAGCGAGACTGCTATAACCGAGCTCCTTCCTGAGTTGCCAGCCGAGGAGTTGGGCGTTCACCATTACCACGCTGAGTTTGATACAGCACACGAGATATACGAAATGCCCGGCGAAGATGTTCCTTTATTTGAATTGGAAGATACTTCGATACCATCTTCCTCCATGACTCGTCCCGATTTAGTGGCAAAAGTAAACCAATACCCAGACGAACCTCTTCTTCCACGCCGTGGCTCAGTTTTTGCCGCTGAGGTGGTTAGCCCTGCAACCACTGCAGATAAAGAGTTGCTGCAAGATTACCACACCCAAAGTGATGGAGGTACGATATCAACGCAACGCAGCCGAAAGATCAAAGAGCTCCTATCCAAGCGGCCAAAGACTGAAGTACTTCCCCTCCGACAGGGAAAGAACAGCACAACGTTTCCCTATCTGCATCCATCTCATATCCCCCATGTTCAGACCCTGATACTCACCGACGTCCCATCGCATGTCTCATCAAGCTCCCCCATCCTCTCCTCACTCACCCGCTTCATAACCGCATGCTCAGACGAAATGCTCCTCGCAAAACTCCAAGCACGAGTAGACTACTCATTCCCACCGGGTCGTGACCGCGTAAAAGCAGAGCAACAACACGCAGAGTCCTTATTCGCGCTGAAATGTCTTGTCCTGGAAATAACGCCAGCAGTCAAAGGCAGCAGAAATGTACCTCCACCTCGAGCTCTGAGTCCCTGGAAACCACACCACCAAAACGGCCAAAATAGCTGGAAATCGACTACGGGAGACTCTGATTCCGAGCGTCTCTGGTCCGCTGCCACGAACGATTTTAGCTTCTTTGGGAATGAGGAATGTGGTGTCCCTGAGCCACATGAGGAGATTGCGACGAATATCCTGAATGAGAGGGTTCGTCTTGTATCAGATGACGACTCGATTCATTCCGGAGTATCGGAGTTAGAAGGATCAGACTCATCGAGTCTTAAACGGCAGCAGCCCATCCCTCGATCCTCTGTCCAAGACGAGCCTGAGATCGATCTCGTCTCAGCATTAGCATCATTCAGACGAGTTAAGAAGAAGGAATTCGAAGATCTCAAGCAAGCTAATCGTCGTCAGTCTACCTCGGCGTCCTCGCCATGCCCGTCGTCACCGTTCGATAGTCAACCTGCTTACAACGCTTTACCTTTGCATGTAGAAGGATATTGGCCGGGGGAGGTGAAAGTTATACGGAACCCGACCCCAAAAGGTAGGAGTGGAGTAGTTGACATTTATGGGAATTATTTTGAGAAGGGGTATTTGTATCCATGATGACATGTTTTCATTGACGAATAAATGAGAAACGAAGTCTTTCTAGAATTATCATTGTCGAGGGAGTACGTAGGAGCTGAGGTCAATATTCATACTGAAAAGCTTGGTAGACTGACAAGGTTAAAGACTCATCTCGTATCGAAATCCCGCCTTTCAAGGTTCGGTTCTATACTGGTAGAAAAAAGGTTGTTGTAAGACATTCAGAGGTCTAAAAGAATTGATATTTTTGTAGTTCCCTTCTAATAGAAATCCTCCTCTCGAAGAGACCGAAAATCACTTCCATCTCTCCGACACACACACACCCCCCGCGCTGGCCGGACTCCCTCTTTTCATTTTTTTTGTTCAAAAGAGAAAAAAAAATCCGTCATTTCCCAGTTCATATCATGATAGTAATAAAAAAAGCCGTTTTTAAGAATTTCTTCCTTCAAAATGCAAATGAACAAACAAAGAAAAATACAACTTTCATTGGAGTATATCCCTTTTTAGTTCATTTATGCGGTCTTAGCGGCTTGCTGGGGGTTCAATTTCTTGCCATCCTTGTTGTAGCGGATACGAGGAGGGGGGGCACGGTTGCGGCGACCTTCGCGGGAACGGACACTATCAATCCTGTCAGTTATGGCCTTTTCCATTGCGAGTGTATAGTCCGTAGAACCCGGGGGAATTGGGTGGTGTATCGTTGGGTTAGACGTACCGGACAATCTTGCCGTGGATGGCGCAGGAGACGCAGTACTGGAGCTTCAAGTACATCTTGGGGACGGCGTAGTCGGTGAAGACGGAAGCATCAGAGATATCACCTGAGAAAGACCGCATGTTAGCCACAATTCCTCCAGCATGGTATGTTTCCACGATATGTCAATCTGCGGAAGTCCAGCTCTTTCATGTCGTATGTATTGATATTGAACATGAAATTTCGTATATGTCCCCAATTCCACAGATTTTATAGCGTATCGAGAGAGAGACGTACGGATAGCGGCGGACTCGACCATATTGCGGATGGTGAATCTCTTGATGGCCTTGTCCTTGGGAGTGCATCGCGAGCAGTTGGAGCATCGGATGGGCTTGACGTGACCACGGCCCTTCTTGTTACGTCCGCTAGAATGAGAAAAAACTCGTATTAGTATATTTCGACAATTGCGTGTGTGCGTATCCCAGCCGTTCAATCCATTGCCGATTCCACTATCGAGATCCGCATTGACGAAGCAAATAAGAGGTAGTGTAAAATGCTTACTTGGACGCTCGCTTCTTGACCATTTTGACTTCTGGATGGGCGACCGGGTCGAACAGTAACTTGGAAGTTGTTCTGCAAAGAGGGTGGTTGTCGCGGGAACTTCCAAATTGTCGATTGTCGGTGTTGGCGGGTAAGTTCGATAAGCCAGCGCCCTTTGCAGTGGCTGCCCCGTTTGTGGGAGCTAAGCGAGGGAGTCACGGGATCGCTGCCTTGGTTCCTCAGGCATCAAGGCAGCAGATCAGGAGCTCTTTGCAAGAGTGGGGCACTCACGGCGCCGAGAGGCACTAGCCCCAAGGTGGTTTGGCGTATTCCATAGCCCGTGCCCTCCCGACCCACGGCTTCCTCCAGGGATTGTTTATCTTTCTTTCCGTGTGAATGGAACATGCAACACTCCCGCCTCACCTTGTCTTCTGTCTTTCTCTTTGTTACATATAATATTCCGCTCTTCTGCCCTATATAATCTTAATTAATTCTCTACGGGCCTCCTCCGACAAGATGTCTGCCACCGGCACGTTTCGAGGCACCCCGAACAAAACCATTGGTCGAGGCAAAATGCCCGACTTCGACTACAACAACAGTCCGTCGTCTGCCTCTCATATTCCTCGTCCCAAACCTGACTCGGCATTAGGTCAAAGTGATGTAGGAAGCTCTACTACCGCTGCTAGTAGGCAGAGGCAGAATCAGTCAAAGCGGGATGAGGTATGCCTTCCACTCGAGGCTGCTTGTTATAATATGACATAAAGATTGTCTGCTAACAGGTTTATGATAGGCCATTCGCAGGAAAATGGAGGCAGACCTCAACAAAAAGCGTCACCATGTGCAGCGTCCTCGTCACAATCGCAAAGCTCCCCCCGGAACCGTCTTGGCTTTGAAGCCCAGCCAGGCTCTGCAGATCAAGCCCAACACCACCGTGGCCGAAGCCGCACAATTGATGGCCGCCAAACGAGAGGATTGTGTATTGGTTACTGACGACGATGAACGCATTGCCGGTATTTTCACCGCCAAGGATCTTGCTTTCCGTGTCGTTGGAGCTGGCTTGAAGGCCAGGGAGGTCACAATTGCTGAGATCATGACCAAGAACCCTCTTTGCGCTCGCACTGATACCAGTGCCACTGACGCCCTGGACTTGATGGTCCGCAAGGGGTTCCGTCATCTTCCTGTTATGGACGAGAACCAGGACATCTCCGGTATTCTTGATATCACTAAATGTTTCTACGACGCTATGGAGAAGCTAGAGCGTGCCTACAGCTCGTCTCGTAAGCTCTACGATGCATTGGAGGGCGTGCAATCAGAGCTCGGATCCAGCCAGCCCCAGCAAATCATTCAATATGTCGAAGCTCTGCGTCAAAAGATGTCCGGTCCTACTCTCGAATCGGTTTTGGATGGTCTGCCACCAACTACTGTGTCGGTCCGAACCTCAGTCAAGGAGGCTGCTGCATTGATGAAGGAGCATCACACAACCGCCCTTCTTGTTCAAGATCAGGGTTCTATTACTGGCATCTTTACTAGCAAAGATGTAGTTTTGCGTGTCATTGCTCCTGGCCTCGACCCTGCCACTTGCAGTGTGGTCCGTGTGATGACTCCTCATCCTGACTTTGCGCCCACCGATATGAGTATCCAGGCTGCTCTGCGCAAGATGCATGGTACGTTTAATAACGATTGATTTGGAGGCAATGACTAATTATTGCGCAGATGGACACTACCTTAACTTGCCAGTTATGAACGAGGCTGGTGAGATTGTTGGCATGGTTGATGTGCTTAAATTGACATATGCCACACTCGAGCAGGTTTGTTTTTAAACTACATGATTTTGCAGAACAATGCTGATTTTGTCTAGATCAACTCCATGAACACTGGTGACGAGGAAGGCCCTGCTTGGAACAAGTTCTGGCTGTCCATGGACCACGAATCCGACTCTATGGTCTCTGGCGGTGGCAGCCATCGTCCACACACTCCTCATCGATCCGTACTCAGCCCGGACCCATCCAAGGCTGCATTTGATCGCGGCGACAGTGTACTTCCCAACGATTCGGCTTCACACCATGGCGACGACATGCATTCGGAACTTCTTGAGCAACACGTCGACGATGCCAACACGCCGTTCGCATTCAAATTCAAAGCGCCCAGCGGCCGCGTGCACCGTGTGAATGTTGTTCTTTCGGAGGGTGTCTCTGCGCTTGTTGCGAGTGTCGTTGCTAAACTGGGTCAAGAAGCCGAAGCTGTTGGTGGTGAGCCATCAGTCGAAGACGGCAAGCTCAGCAGCACTGGCTTTGCTTTGAGCTATCTTGACAACGAGGGTGACACCGTTTCCATCACCACGGATCAGGACCTTGCAGATGCTGTTCACCAGGCACGAAAACTCCACCATGAGAAGGTTGATCTGTTTGTTCACGATCCTTCTCAACCACCAATTCCTGCCACTGTCGAACCTCAACCCACTCTCTCGAAACCTCCTACTCCTCCCGAGTCCGTCCTCAAAGAGCGTGCTCCCAAAAACATTGAAGAAGACGAAGAGGAGGAAGAGTTCAGCCGATCGACTAGAGCGATTAAGCATGCCGTCCCTCAACAACGCTTGCCTGAGGAGCAACTTATTGCCGGAGTACCCAACGATCTTTTGCTGCCTGGCGCCATTGTCACTCTCGCCGCAGTAATTGCTGGTGTCTTTATCCTCAGTCGACCAAGCGGTAGATAATTTCTCGTTGTGCTTCTTCTCGTCAAGTCGAGACCGTATAGATATCCTTGTCCTTGTTGTTTGAGGACTGTTTCTTGTCTTTGTTTTGTAGCCTTAATAATATCGCATCCCTATTTCTTTATCATTGTCAGCATTCAAGCAATATCATTGTGTATAGACTGAATAAATCCCAGGAAAATCAGACGAATTCAAAATACTTACAGGGGTAATTGCCATGGTAGTGAATTATGCCCGATAAGCGTTAGCGCGGAACGTATCGCGCGTATTCTGTGTTGTGGCAGTTGTGCTGGCTGCTCCGAGGCGGGCGGAATTTCATTCATTCATTCATCCCACTTCATACAAACCGATCTCTCTCTCACCTCCTCACTCACTCCCTCCTCTCCCTCCTGTTTGAGTCACAACAAAGACAGGTTGTCTTTTGCGCTGGGATGCAGAAACTGCATCTAAGCTATTCGAAATATCTACACACTTATTGATCTTCCAGTCCAAGTGCTTTCGATACCCCCATCTCACCTCGACAGAAAAAAAATAATCTTAGAGTCAAAAAGTACGCAAAAAGTCCCCGCTTTTACAATAACAAAAACATCCAAAGAGTGCAACCCCGCCGCAACGGGCGCGCCTTCATCCCAATTGTTTTTACTTTATTATTTCGTTTGTCGTTTATACTTCTCAAATCTAACTGGTGGTATACAGCTTGTCAGGATGTCCCTACTCGCGCCTGAAATCCACTCCGCCCTTTCGCAGCTTCTGAGGGCGCTGATTACCCCCGACAATACCATCCGATCGCAGGCAGAAGATCAGCTCAACAATGATTGGGTTCAGAACCGGCCAGATGTGCTTCTCATGGGGTTGGCGGAACAGCTTCAGGGAGCAGAAGATGCGGCTGTATGACTTCCTTGCCCTCGATTCCTTGACTCGAGGCTGTAGAGTATCTGACCTCGGTTTTTCTGCAGACACGATCGTTCGCCGCGGTTCTCTTTCGACGGATAGCTACCAAAAACACCAAAGATCCGCGTACTGGCGAGACCAAGGAGTGTTTCTCGAACCTAAGCCCCGAGCAACGCGTTGCTATTCGTGAGAAGCTTGTTGGTTGCCTGAGCAGCGAGCAGCTACCCGACGTGAGGAATAAGATTGGCGACGCTATTGCTGAGATCGCCCGTCAATACACAGATAATGGTGCGTTTGTTATTCGTCTTGGAGGTTATACAACGGCTGACGAAATGATAGGCGACTCGTGGCCGGAACTTCTTGGAGTATTGTTCCAGGCTAGTCAGTCTTCCGAAGCAGGCTTACGCGAAGCTGCATTCCGAATTTTCACTACGACACCTAGTATCATTGAGAAACAACATCAAGAGGCAGTTTTGAGTGTTTTCAGCAGGGGTTTCAAAGATGACCACGTTTCAGTACGTCGCCCGCTTCCGATCTGGAGTGCAAGACTCACATATCTAGGTGCGACTCGCTGCAATGGAAGCTTTCTCTGCCCTCTTCCGCTCCATACCAAAGAAACAACATGCAGGTTTCTTCAGCCTGGCTCCGGACCTTTTGAATATCCTTCCTCCCCTCAAAGAATCCGAGGAGGACGAAGAACTTTCCAAGGCTTTCATGTCCCTCGTCGAGTTAGCCGAGTACTCTCCCAAGATGTTCAAGAGCCTTTTCAACAACCTTGTGAAATTCAGCATAAGCGTCATCGCAGAAAAGGACCTCAGCGACCAAGTCAGACAGAATGCGCTCGAGCTTTTGGCAACGTTCGCCGAATACTCCCCGAATATGTGCAAGAAGGACCCGATTTATGCTACAGAAATGGTTACTCAATGTCTTAGCTTGATGACAGACGTTGGTGCTGATGATGACGATGCAACGGAGTGGGGTAATACTGAAGATGTGAGTTTGGGATTCTGCATGGTGCTCGAAACAAGCTAATGATAATTCACTGAACAGCTTGAACTCGAGGAAAGTGACTTGAACCATGTCGCTGGTGAGCAAACAATGGACCGATTGGCAAACAAGCTTGGTGGTGACATTATTCTTCCTGCTACTTTCGCTTGGATCCCACGCATGATGTCTTCTTCATCTTGGAGGGATCGACATGCCGCTCTTATGGCTATCTCTGCTATTTCTGAGGGTTGCCGTGACCTGATGATCAGCGAACTGGACCATGTTCTCGCCCTTGTTGTTCCCGCTCTTCAAGATCCTCACCCACGTGTCAGATATGCAGGATGTAACGCTCTTGGTCAGATGAGTACCGATTTTGCCGGTATTATGCAGGAAAAATACCATGCTGTGGTGTTGAACAACATCATCCCTGTTCTCGACTCGACAGAACCACGTGTCCAGGCTCATGCTGCCGCTGCTCTGGTCAACTTCTGCGAAGAGGCCGAAAAGAGCATTCTTGAGCCTTATCTTGGAGACCTTCTTCAACACTTGCTTCAGCTTTTGCGCACCGACAAGCGATTCGTTCAGGAACAAGCTCTTTCGACTATCGCTACCATCGCAGACTCAGCCGAGGCGGCTTTCACTCAGTACTATGAAACACTCATGCCGTTGCTTTTCAAGGTGCTTCAGGAGGAGCAGTCCAAGGAGTACCGCCTTTTGCGTGCGAAGGCTATGGAATGTGCTACGTTGATTGCTTTGGCTGTTGGCAAGGAGAAGATGGGACAGGACGCAATCAACTTGGTCAACCTACTGGGAGCAATTCAACAGAACATTACAGACTCTGACGATCCTCAATCACAATATTTGCTTCACTGCTGGGGTCGTATGTGTCGTGTTCTTGGTCAAGACTTTGTACCTTTCCAGGGTGCTGTTGTTCCACCTCTTCTTACCCTTGCTGCCGCCAAGGCCGATATCCAGTTGTTGGAAGATGATGAACAAGCTGAAATGGTGGAACAGGATGAAGGCTGGGAGCTTATTCCATTGAAGGGCAAACTCATTGGTATCAGGACGAGCCTTCTCGAAGATAAGAATACCGCCATTGAGCTTCTTGCCGTCTATGCGCAGGTATTGGAAGGTTCATTCGAGCCCTACGTTGTCGAGTGTTTGGAGAAGGTTGCCGTTCCTGGACTTGCCTTTTTCTTCCACGACCCCGTTCGCGTGTCTTCCGCCAAGTTGATCCCTCATCTTCTCAATGCTTACAAGAAGGCCCACGGCATTCAATCGCCTGGATTTGCCGAGATCTGGAGTAACGTCGCAGGAAAGATCATCGAAGTCCTCAGTGCCGAGCCCGCCATTGATACCCTTGCTGAGATGTTCCAATGCTTCTACGAATCCGTTGAGGTGGTTGGCAAGAACAGCTTGACCCAGGAACACATGCAAGCATTCATTGACTCCGTCCAATCGTCGTTGGAAGATTACCAGAGCCGAGTCAAGGAGCGCGCACAAGAGGAAGCCGAGGCTGAAGACAATGACGAGGAGAACATGTCCATCGCCTATGCTATTGAAGACGACCAGGCTCTTCTCAGCGACATGAACAAGGCGTTCCACGCCGTTTTCAAGAACCAGGGATCGACTTTCTTGCCAACATGGCAGCGTCTGATGCCTATCTATGATGCTTTTATCAACAGCACCGATCCTACACAGCGACAGTGGGCAACCTGCATTATGGACGACGTGATTGAATTCTGTGGCCCAGATTCATGGGCTTTCCAGGATCATATCCTCCAACCTCTCATTCGCGGATTGCAAGACTCCAATGGTCCCAACAGGCAAGCTGCTTCATACGGTGTGGGTATTGCCGCTCAAAAGGGTGGGCCAGCCTACGCCGAATTTGTGGCTGCTGCTATCCCCAGTCTTTTCCAGGTTACGCAGCATCCTCATGCAAGGACCGAAGAGCACGTCTTTGCAACTGAGAATGCTTCAGCAAGTATTGCCAAGATTCTTCGATTTAACAACGAGAAGGTCCAAAACCCACAAGAAATCGTTGCAAACTGGCTTAACACGTTGCCCATCACGAACGATGAGGAGGCTGCACCATATGCCTACTCCTTCCTCGCTGAGTTGATTGACCAGTGAGCTCCCTTTCCCTCCATTCTACTATCAATGTACTAACGAATATAGACAAAATCCCGCCGTCCTCTCCAACGCCGACAAGGCATTCGGATATATAGTACAAGCCCTCGACAACGAAACCCTACAAGGCGAAACAGCCAAGCGAGTCGCCGATGCCGCTAAAAGATTAGTACAAGCAACCGGCATAAACGCAGAGGCGATTCTGGCGGGCGTCAATCCAGATAACCAGGAAGCAGTGAGGAAATATTTCCAGTAAGCGAGGAAGGGCTGGCTGGGTATATTTTCTTGATATGAAGTTTTTCTCTTATGTGTAATTCCCCTAGGACCTACTTAGTTTATACAAACGGTTTTCATTCCCCTTAGCATTTTCAATAACATGATTCTTTTCTATGATGCGTGATATATCGCAGTGTCTACGATCAGCGTTTTTTTTAAAACTGCTGTTATCAGAAATCGGCTGTCTTCTAAATGCTTTGGGATAACTTACCAAGCTTCGATTTTATGTCTCTCTCTTGGACGATACATGTGTGGCAATGAACTACTATTCTCAATCACACAGGCTTATATTACGAGACACGCTCTCTTAAGCTATGTACCAACTCCTTCACCAGAACTTTCTGAATCCCGTCTATCCCTGAATATTCTCGTGCTCCTCAAAACCCTCATTAAAACAATACAATCCGGCTAATGCAGAACTTAATACAACATTAAATACTTCTGATAATAAGTACCTAGGTAGCTTTAAGTTACACATACATAGGCAGTAGACATGTACGCTCCATAAAAGGAGAAGAGTATATAAAGGTTCCTTTCGATACTTGAGGTAATCTCCGAAGTATTCTAATAGCACCAAAGATATGAAGGCCCTCACATAGGCCCATTGTCTTGCTGCCCAGAAGTAGACTTGTTCGCGCCAATGTACGTCCATATAAGATCCTTGTCCTCGATGGGCCGTTGAGCAACCGTAACAACCTGTTCCTCTCCAGGCACAATATCAAACCCATTATCACTGAAAGTCAAGTCCTCGCGCTCCTCAAAGACAAACCCCTTAACGGGGAGACCTGACGACACGGTAATACGGTCCTTTGATGGTGAGATCTGAACCTTGATGTTTCTTTTCGAAAAATCGAGGTATTTCAGAGGCTGCGGCCAAGCGGTGTCGGTTGCCACGGCCTGCCCATCAGCGGTTCTAATCACCGCGTGAATGATGAATGGATCATGAATATTATCCTCATCCTGTGGTGTATGTAGTTTCGCATACTGGTTTCCAAGCACTTCTGTCGTGGCGTTAGGGCTTGCCGTTATCTTTGTAGAGATCGTATCCCCAATCAGCCTTCCTGACGCAATAGAAATGAAGCTAACAATCACTTCAACCTCAACGGCCTCCTGAAGACTACTAGCAATCCATACATCAAATTTGCATGACTTTGCATTGATTATCGCGAATGGATCTGCATGCCCTCCCGTCCAAGGCGGACACTCCCTCGAAATACCCACGTCCAACGGCCTCAATGCCCGAGCGATAGCATAGAATGCAGGCTTCCTGATCCCATAATAATCAACAACCGCCCACGAGATAGTTGGCCAGCAGTCATTTAACTGCCAGACAAGAACACCGCCGCATTTTCTTGCCCCAGAACGTCCCCACATCCTCCTCCAGCTCTTATAAGCGTACCGCATTGCTTCGGACTGGAGGATCTGTGTGACGTGTGTGAAGGATTGGAGGTCGGATGGGACTAGAAAGTTCTGGGTAACGTAGGTCATGAGACGGCGCTCATGATCAAGGGCTTTGTTGCGGAAGTCCATCATCATTGAGCCAGGGTGCTGCTGAGATTGCTTGGTGATGGACCGGCGAATCGTTGAGAGGTGTGGGTAGGCTTCCATGCCGAATTCGCTAACGAAGCGGCCAGAAAGGAGGGCTGAATCTTGGTATCTCTCCATTTGGCCATGCCATACTAGGCTTTTTGTTAGTTATGGGGGGTTGGTTACGACAAAGTGGTGACTTACTATCCCACTGATGAATATCCCCAACCGTCGGATCGAAGGAGTCTTTTCCATCGCCCCATGGGCTTCCGGGATGGTATATAGCAGACGGGTCTTCCTCGCTTACCCACTTCGAGAGTAGATACTCGTAGATATATCTAGCTGGAAAGGTGGACTTTCGCCACGATTCGGGATCTGTGTCGTCTGGGTCATACTCCAGCTTGTACCTCTCCTGTACCTGGTAATCCTCATTATTTCCGGCCCAGATAACGACGGACGGGTGAGACCTTAGTCGTCTGATATTCTGCCGTGCTTCTTCCTCAATGGAGCGTAGGAAAGCCGGGAATACGGGGTAGCTGGCGCAGGCAAAGGCAAAATCCTGCCAGATCAAGATGCCCAGCTCATCTGCTGCTTCGAGGAAGGCGTCGTCCTCGTAGATGCCCCCACCCCAAACACGGATCATGATCTGATTCGACTCAACTAGAAGCCTCATCCATTTGGCGTAGCGGTCTCTAGACATTTGCGCGAGGAAGCTATCAGGTGGGATCCAGCACGATCCACCAGCGAAGACATCAATGCCATTGATCCGGAAGTAGAACGACTTTCCGAATTCATCCTTTTCCTGTATAAGCTCGCACCGCCGAATTCCGACAAGTTTAACAGCAGAATCTAGCCTCCTGTCTCCCCGGAGAAGCTCCGCAGACAGTCGATACCGCGCCTGCGATCCATACCCATGCGGATACCATAATTTCGGCATCTCAAAGGAAAATGGCACTTTCACAACTCCATTCTCCCCGGACCTAGCCTGAACATCCAGCCTAATCAACTCCACGCTCTCGCCCTCCT
The DNA here is from genome assembly GCA_022814505.1 of Talaromyces liani. Classification (NCBI taxonomy): domain Eukaryota; kingdom Fungi; phylum Ascomycota; class Eurotiomycetes; order Eurotiales; family Trichocomaceae; genus Talaromyces; species Talaromyces liani. Next base: position 137,916 of record JAKLNL010000014.1, read on the forward strand.
GTCCAAGGGACAACACAACCGTATCCCTCTCACCCAAACCGACACCCTCACTCTCGCTCACTCTCGCGCATAAATATCCTGAACACCGTCCCAAATCCTGCGAAACTTGATACTGCATCCAAACATCCTCAATTCTAGCCACATACCACTCCAGCACAACAGGCCTCCAGGGGCCCGCCGTCATCAGAATCGGACCCCAATCCCAGCCCCAGTTATACTGCGCTTTCCTCACAGGGACGCGACTGGCTTCTGTTTGGCGAACGTGGAATGTATGTTCGGGATGTTGCGTAATGAGTTCTCGACCATGCAGCAGGGCGGACTTGAAGACTATGCTGAGCTCGTTTTCGGTCCCGCTTCTAGAAAGGTGGTGCGAAATGTCTACTCGGTGTTTTATGTGCATGTTTTCGGATGATAGAATAGTCTTTCCGTTTAGGGTGACCGTGGCGTAGGTGTCGAGGCCGTAGAATACTAGGTCCGTTGTGATTAGGTTGTCCCCAGAGGCGAGTGATAACGATGGGGTTTGGAAAGTTGTTCGATAGATCCAGTCTTTTTCTCCAATCCATCCTACGGACAATTCGTTAGCGTCGATAAATGGGTCAGAGATTCTGCTTGTGTTAGTATCAATTTCACGCTGGGGGTTGGTATATATAGTGACACACATGTTGTTGGCTAGGAGGTCGATGTGGACTTGACTAGGAACTTGTTTTACTGGGAGATAGGAATCTATAGTTGGCTTGACTCCATGTTCCTTTATGAACCAGCCAGTTTTTAGTTCTTGGGCGTGTCTTTGCATCGTGTATGAAATGTATGGGTGTGAAGAAACTAGCAGTTTACGGCAAGGCTGCAAGCATATCTGGAAGGATCTTTGTTCCTACATGCCTTTTATTTAGCTGAGCTTAGAATGAGACGGCATTTTGTTTATACCGGAACTAAGCAAATGCTCATATGCAGAACTTATGTTTAAGGGCGTACGGCGAGTTCAATTCCGTGCCCAAAATGGTGCGGGATATTTAAATTCCCGCGGCCACATAGGTAGATATCCGCAACTCTCATTATAATAAATGCGGAAGGAAATTAGAAAGGTATGTTTCGTGTCAAAAGACTAGCACGGGAAACGGACATCATGATTCGATTATCGGACAGTAAGTCTTTGACTCAGCATGCCTGGCCAAGCGCTAACAGTCCCCATCAGTACAAGCACACAGAAGCGAAAGCGACTGTTGGATTGCCATCCATGGCAACGTCTACAATGTGAGTCTATACTATACGATGATCCTTAATGCAATGTACCAATTTACTCGATCTCAGATCACGAAGTTCCTGCTCATTCATCCGGGCGGAAAGGCCATCCTTCTCCAACACGCAGGCACTGATGCCACAGCTGCTTTTGAAGGCGTCCACCCAGCCGAGCTCCTAGATGAATATTTCAGTCCTGAGCAACTCTTGGGCGAGTTAGATTCAGAACCTGCTCCTGAGCGTACCGAAATCGAACTATCAAGTCCCGTAGAAGGCCCGGTGCCACCCCTCCAAGCAATCCTCAGCCTCAAAGAAATGGAGTCCATTGCCCTCCAACGCCTTAACCCGAAAGCACTATCCTACTATACCTCTGGTAGCGACGACGAAATCACAAAAGTGGCCAACGGAACAATCTTCAGATCCATTTCCCTCCGCCCCCGTGTCTTCATCGACTGCTCCAACTGCTCCCTCCAAACCTCCATCCTAGGCAACAACATCGGACTCCCTGTCTTCGTTTCTCCAGCCGCAATGGCGAAACTCGCACATCCTGCCGGCGAAGCGGGAATTGCATCCGCATGTTCCACTTTCAACGCTCTTCAAATAATCAGCAAAAACGCCTCCATGTCGGTCCCAGACATCGTCGCCGCTGGCCCCAATGCCGTTTTCGCATGGCAGCTCTACGTCCTCAAAGATCTATCCGCGACAGAACGCACACTTGCTCAAATCCGCAAGATCCCACAGATCAAATTCATAGTACTAACCCTCGACGCCCCCTTTCCCGGTAAACGAGAAGCAGACGAGCGATTCAAAGCCGCTGAAGTCATGGCTGGGACATCACGACCCCAGACATGGGGAACAGAGCCAGGACTCACCTGGGCAAAGACACTACCTTGGCTGAGGAAACATACAGACTTACCCATTGTACTTAAGGGCATACAAACGCACGAAGATGCGTATCTTGCTGCGCAACATCCGGAGATCAGCGGGATTATTCTTTCGAACCATGGGGGGAGGGGTCTTGATACAGCGGTTACGCCGATACAGGTTCTGATGGAGATAAGGAAGTTTTGTCCGCAGGTATTTAGCAAAATCGAAGTGTATGTTGACGGGGGAGTGAAGAGGGGAACAGATGTGGTTAAGGCACTTGCGTTAGGGGCTAAGGCAGTGGGGATTGGGAGGGCGCCGCTTTATGGGCTGAGTGTTGGAGGGGAGGGGGGGGTTAGGAGGTCTTTGGAGAGTGAGTCCATTCCCTTTTACATCTTTTATCAGGGCTGCTAATACAGGTGCTCTTTAGTTCTTGCGGATGAGGTTACCACGGCTATGAGGTTGCTTGGGGTGGAGAGGGTGGATGAGCTGGGGCCACAGCATGTAAGAACTACTCCTGTTGTTTTGAGAATGATTTTTGACGTGGAAAAGGTAAACTCCGCTGCTCTGAATTCACTGCTCTACGATGAACCATCAGGAATTTGGGAAGTCGAAGGTGGAATGAAAGCCAAATTATAGATAGTTTGTAAGGGTTCACTCTTGCTTGGCTTCTATTGTTCTACCTTCAAATTTTACCTAGGTATACTGCTCATCTAACGCATCAGATCCTTCCTGTATTTCAGCAGTCCTCTGTTTCCTTTCTCGTTTTCTTTGCGAGTTTCTTGTTTCTAACTATTGCCAATTAATATATTTTCAAAGCCATCTCCTTACATACTTAGATAAAAAACCCTCCGTTGGTGTTCCAAGGTTGGAAATATACCTCTAGATCACATGCATAAAAGAGATACGTGAATATCTTGCAATAGTTGGTTTGATTACAGCTGGTACGCCGACCATCATAGGAAGCATCATAAGGCAAGCTGTTGTATTTCCCAGCGAACAACCGAATAGATGAATCGTAGAGAGCATGGTCCATATTCTAAGGTTTTTATTCATCGTCGTGTTCGGAAGGATTTCAACGTACTATACATTTCGAGCACAAGACTAGATTGGTGGTATAGACAGGCGGTCAACTACATAGTAACAAGCCTCTTTAAAAAGACCAGAAGACTAAGTAGCACCGTATCCAAGTTAGATTCATCTCCACAGCCGGACCCCAGGGTAAATCTCAATTCAAATTACTTCCTTGATGTGCGTCCTACTCCCTCCGTACCCAATTCAGAACGGGTTTTTATAATCCCGTTTCACGAATCCCGGTTAAAGACCTAAACTTTTTACCTAGTTATGCCCCCGTGGGGGAATAGGGCCTTGACCCACTTACTTACATATATATAACCTGGGGCTCTCCAGATGTCCATATTTCTGAAAGACCACGCTCAGAAATTTCGTTCTCTACTTCGTGACTGAAGAACCACAAGCAAAACCATGGCTGAAACAGGAAAAGATGGCAACCTCAAAGAGATCGAGACTATGGAGGAGTCCACGGAAACATATGCCAGGATTATGGCGGCTCATAAACCGAATCCGTTGGGACCAGGGTACATCAAGTTATATATGTTGTCCGCGGTGATCTTCCTTTGTTCGACTATGAATGGTATGTTAACTTCGAACTACATCATAAGGGATAGTGTTTTACTTACTTTGTTTAGGGTTTGATAGCTCCCTAATGGGTTCCATCAATGCGCTCCCTAACTATGCCGAATACTTTGGCTTACCTGAACATGGAAACGCGAGCACCGGGATTGTCTTTGCTATCTTTCAGGTAGGTTTACATGAGCGTCAAATCGTCATGGGGCTATGCTCACTCCTGTTATATCAATAGATTGGCCAAATGTGCGGCGCGCTCTTCATCTGGATGACCGATTGGTACGGCCGGACCTGGCACATCTTCTTCGGTTGCCTGGGCGTCTGCATTGGCACGATTATCACATCACTAGCGACATCCTTGCCGATGTTCATAGCTGGCAGGTTTCTTCTCTCCTTCTTCGCGACATGTGCGCATACAGCTGCTCCGTTATATCTGGTTGAAATGGCTCCGCCGAAGTATCGGGGGACCATTGCGGGGATGTATAACACTTTCTATAATGTTGTGAGTGTCGTCAAACTTGCTTGAACGGAGAAATTTACTTACTAATTCGTAATTTTTACCGTGGATAGGGCTCTGTGTTCGCGACCTCAGCAGTGTATGCATGCCACAAATACTTGGCAAATCACGGAAATTTGGATTGGCGACTGCCGCTTTGGCTTCAGATGGTGTGCCCAGGGCTAGTATGTCTGGTTGTCAAGTTTTACCCCGAGTCTCCAAGATGGTAAGCTGTATTCCCACATTATGAATCTTACATCTAATCCATATTAGGCTCGTCTCTAAAGACCGACATGATGAAGCCAAGGCTATAATTGCCTCTTATCACACCAATGGAGACGTTGATCATCCGCTTGTTGCACTCCAGATGAGAGAGATGCTTGCTACTGTCGATCCTGAGCATCAAGCCTCGTGGAAAGATCTGGTCGATCTTCGAGTTCTCGTGGAATCTCGCTCAAGTCGGTATCGGTTGATGCTCAACATCGCTTTCTCCTGGTTTGGCCAGTTCAGCGGAAACAAGTAAATCAGCAAAAATTTCCCCAATTACCTTTTATAGGTGCTGACTTGCCGTTCCCAGTATCGTATCTTACTACCTCCCCATCATGCTTACCGGCATCGGCATAACAGACACCAACACGAAACTAGTCCTCAACATCGTCTATGCAGTCGTCGGCTGGGTATCATCTATAATCGGCTCCCGACTCCACGACGTTGTCGGCCGCCGCAAAATGCTCCTTACCACAACGGCCGGCATGACAGTCTGTCTAGCTATTGTAGCAGCCTGCGCAGCTGGGTATACAGAGTACGGCAATAAGACAGCTTCGACCGTCAGCATCGTTTTCATATTCATGTTTGGCGCAGTCTTCGCCTGCGGTTTCACCCCAATGCAACCAATCTATCCCGCGGAGGTCGTGAGCAACAAAATGCGAGCCAAGGCCATGGGTACCTTTAAATTGACAGCTGGAGCGGCAGGGTTCTTGAATACGTTTGTCGGGCCAATTGCGTTGTCCCATATAGGGTATTGGTTTTATGTCTTTTTTGTGTTCTGGGATACCTTTGAGATGGGCTTCATGTATTTGTTTTTTGTTGAAACGAAAGGCTTTACGCTTGAGGAGTTGGATGCCTTTTTTGAGGCAAAGAATCCTAGGAAGGCGAGCGTTCGGGCTGTTAAGGCGAGGGAGCAGATCATCAGGGAAGGGCGAGCCGGTGTTTGATTCCGGAGGTTTCTTTATCTATTGCAGGAAGATGTGAGTAGTATCAGATTTGGCTTGATGAGACGGTGCCATGGGGCCAGAGGGTATTGGTGTGAGACTACCGCGGTGGTAATCAAGGAGTGGAAGTCCGCTTTTATGCCTATAACCTCAGTTACCCTCATAAAGAAAGCTTTAGTGCTCGTTTGGTGATCTAGCCACATGCAGGAGGTGTTCGTAGCAATAACCTGGCAATATCGGGAGGGGCTGAAAGCTGGAGAGTGTAGATGTGACTTGGACTTGAATTTGGCCATACCCATCCATACAAAATACGCAGATGTGTGTACTCCAGAGTAGTGAGGGGGTTCTTTGCAATCGCTGTCGCGAGAAAGTTCAACCAAGCCATCCCTGCCCCATAGTTAGTTGTTAGAGAATCACGGACCCTCGATCTGTCTTCATAGATGTGATTGGGCCACACACGAGGCCCGTACTAACAGCGTCCTTGGGTACTCCACCACGCTCTTGAAGTCTGAAGATTCCACGTAGTATGTTGTATGTTCACTCTTCACCTTTATGACTTCGCGCCCTCTTGACACGCTTACAACATGGATTGACTTCGCATTCTGAATGAAAAATGTTCCACACATTTGAAACCGGGATTCCAGCGGAAGCTGCAACTCCAACGAACGATTCTACACGCAGAGCGAAAATGAACAAGTCCTGTTCTGAGTGTATGCGAAGAAAGATCAAGTGTGATGGAGGCAATCCTTGTACGAGTTGTCAGTACTACCGAATCCCCGATTCCTGTGCTTATCGACAGCGGTCCAGGCGTCAAATGACAAGTAAAAGGTAATTCAGTTCCCGATTTTAATCTTGTTCCTTTTTTTACCGACATACGGTTGGCTTGATGGTTTTATACAGTGCCCTCGAGAGTGTAATTCGCCGTCAAGCTGGGGTTCTCCAATTGCTATTTCCTGGTTCTACTTTAGATGATTTGGCCAGAAAGGACAGGTCGGAACTCATCCAGCTTCTATCACAAGAATCTTCTCCAGCCGGTGGAATTTTGGAAATTGAGCCACCGGGCACTGCTTCATCCCCTGCTGTTTCTAATCCCGACCAACTTGGGGATACTAATGACGGGCCAGAATCCGATCGAGAGGACCCAGAGGAGGATAGACACTGGGATGAAGTAGCACAAAACTCCACCACAGTTGACGATATAAACGCAATCGGACTCGCCGGAGACAGGCATCGCCGCTCGTACCTAGGCATTTGTTCCGTAAGTGCTATTCTCAGAGCCTTGTTTCGACTTTGCCCTAGCGCCAAAGACGGTATTGTGGAAGCGTCGAAACTATGGTCCGACGTGCAGCAAGCAGACAATTGCACCTTTTTGCTGAACCCGCTGGGTTCTGCTGCACCAGATTCACTGCGAGAAAAGCGGTATATCGATTTCTACTTTGAGCATATTCACGCCCTTACACCTTTCCTCCACGAGGCGTCTTTCAAGGCCGCATTCGCTTCTAAAGATCAGCAGACTCCCGCATGGCTGGGCCTAGTCAACATGGTCCTCGCGGTGGGGTCGATTGCTTCTGGCAGCGAAAATGCTCACATCTACTACTATAATCAGTCTCGCTCATTTCTTGGCCTTGACTCGCTTGCTTCTGGGAACTTGGAGACGCTGCAAGCTCTCTGTCTCCTGGGGGGTTACTATCTTCATTACCGAAACTCCCCCAACATGGCGTACGCAATTCTTGGTGCCGCTCAACGCCTGGCCATAGCCTTGGGCTTGCACCGAGAGTCTCCGGTTCATACAGATCATCAAACCCCTGAACTGGCTCAACGCTACGCCATCAAAATTGAGATTCGGCGCCGTACTTGGTGGAGTCTTTACTGCCTTGACACGTGGGCAAGTATGACGTTAGGTCGGCCTACTTGCGGCCGCTGGGATAGCAGCACAATGAATACATCGTTGCCCGATGCTCTTGATCCCAGTGACTATTTTGCGACTTCTTTAAGATCCAGTGCCGAATTTTGTCATATCGGCAACCGTGTGCAACATTGCTTTGCACAATCGACTCAGATCAGCATTCGTGTAGCGCAAGCTCTTGATCACGACCTTCAGGAGTGGTATGATTCTCTCGATCCAGTACTTAAAGATACCATGAGTGCACCACCGCGGATGACTACTGCGCGCGAATTCCTACGTAATCGATACTATAACTGTCGTTTGATACTGTCGCGCTGCTTCCTCTTATACATGGCATATGAGAACCCTAAAAAGCACCACCACGGCCACCATCAGCGCCCTTGCGATCCAGAAGGAAAAATGGCCCATCTTTGCCACTCCATAGCAGCAGAAGCCATCGATGCAATCGCACTGCATTGGGTCCCGAATCGCATCCAAGTCTGGAACGCAGCCTGGTATCTTTTCCAGGCGTGCATGGTTCCACTCCTTTGCATCGCAATGGCTACTTCCTCCTCATCTAGCCCTGAAATGGCAGTCGACTCTGAGAATAATGTCGTATCTTGGTACTCGAGCTTGAACAAAGCTCTTGAAGTCTTTTCAGAGATGAAACCATGGATGCGCGCTTCTGACCACGCTCCGAACATTATAGAAGTTCTCGTCCAAGCTGTGTCGCAGAGATCCACAATATACACGCCATCGTCGACAGGTGGAGGATCTCATCTTTTCGGCTTTCCGGATGAACTCTTGACTGAGATGGACTGGAGCCTGTTCCCTAGTGGTGAGGACATGTTTCAGATTCAGTATCCATTGACATGAGAGATCGTCTAAGTACAGTAGAACCTGGCTACAGCGATCGGGAGGCCATTCCAGCGCCTTAATAAGATTTCTAGAAATTTTAGTTCGTAAGGAAATGGGGAGCACTCTAACATAATAACCTGTCTAATCAGTAATGATTTGAAGCACTCTCCATGCTCATATAAATAATATATCCCTAATATCTATATGGTGACAAGGGGGCATTGTGTTCGTCATAGCCATCTACTGTAATAGCAGTACACAAGGCATGATTTTGGTCAATTTCTGTGCATAACATGATATTGTTATCTACATAGAAAAGAACATATTTACAAGTACCTGGGTATCCGCTCAAACACGAATCAAGATTGATTCCTCCTAGATGATGAATCATCCAATATACAGCCCACGTCATGTAACTGTAGCGCTTCAGCGTCATCCTCATTATACCTCCTTGTCCTCGTTGTGGTCATTTCAGCCGGCTGCCCATTAGCATCAGCCCATATCAGCCCTAAGTGATGTGGTTGCTGGTTGATACTGTCATCATCATATTCATTGACACTGTTATCGTCTTCATATTCGATTGTGAAATGATTCGTTTGCAGTATCGGAAACGGTCCGGCAAGAGTGTTGTTGTGATTGTGACGGCGACTCCGACTTTTGCCCCTGGTACTGCTACTACTTGGATTGTCATTGGTGATTGGTAGGAATATAAAAGAGGAATTGGTCGTTGTGAAGCCATCTGCGTTGCAGTCCCGGCGGGTGCTGTTTCTTGATGATCGACCGCTGCCATTCGGTGGTGAGAGGGATATAGTCGGCGTTACGGCTGCGGGAGGCGGTTGGGGCATTTGATACGACACCGATGCTGATGCCGATGGTGTTTGTGATGCTGGTGCAGATTGTTGAGGTGCATCACCAGCCGTGATAACAGTCTGACATGTAAGCCGTGACGTTGACATAGGCACAAAATCTTCGGCGAGCTGCTGCTGATCCAGACTGGCTAGATCAACGCTATCAAAGCCAGATGCTGTTGTGGCGGTGGTGGAACGAGACCCAAGACTGAATTTTGTGCCGCCGCTGGTGTTGCTGAGATGGCGACAGTGACGCTTCGGTTTATGTGACGGTCCGGAGCATTGATTGCTGCGGATGGTAGGGGGTTTGGATTCTTTGCTGTATATGCTGTTGTTGCAAGGGTTTGATTTGAGTCGATGCAGTATAGAGGATTCTTCGTGGTCATCTGCTACTAGGATATGACGGCCGTGGAGAGAAGGTAGACGAGTTATTGTCGCATTTCTGTTATGGTTTCTCGTAAAACACTTGAGTCGACACCTTGAAGTGAATCTCTTCCAAAATCGAGACTTTTTGAGACGTTGATAGGCTACCAAGACCAGGGGGCGGATCTTGGGCATTGAAGCTGTGATTATGATAACGGCATTTTCAATCCTATTTCATGTTTAGTATGATGAGAAAATTAGTTAATTGAAGTGACACTTACGCATACCAATAATTCCATGTATTGAGACGATCTATGATTTGAGTCAGCAACAGACCTAATATGTGGTGCTAGTATACTTACATGCAAAATCGGAGCCTTCATTGCGAGTCTTACTGACCTCGACAGTATGGACGATTTCGGCAACAGTAGCACTGGAAAGTCAGTTCATGAACTATGTTGATTAGAGGTAGAAGAACTCACAGTAAGCTGAGAGAAAGCAGAATACCGAGGCTTGCTTTCGCATATCCTGAAGCACGTATCTGAAGGACTAAGCCCACAGCAAGGAAAGTGAGGCAGATATTTGATGCCGCATTGATGGCTACAGAGATCAGCTCCATGTCTCCGATATTTAAAAGGGGATGAATGACCTACCTCCCTGGACATATTCAATCGCCAACACCGACCCCGAGGTCCGACACAAACCCGCATCCCAAGCCCCCCTCACCGACGGCGCACATTGTGCCAGAATAATAGCCAAAAACAAAACATTGATCACAACCTGCAACACAATAATGACCCAAACCAGATATGTTCGGGGCCGAGAAACTCGTTGAATGAAGTATAGCAAGAAGACTGCAAATGACACTCGACCGAATATCCCGCATAGAGTGCCGAAGATCATGGAGAACATTTCGAATTTCATTACGTCCTCAAAGGCCTGCTTGCTAGGGAGTTGCCAGTCGTGCAAGCCGAGGCCCCAGTAGATTGCGATTGTGGATGTGGTTGTTTTAACTGCTTGGAGGGTCTGCCATATACACCAAGAAGATTAGCAGAATAGATAGATCGTTGAAAGGAGAATGCACGAACCCAAGCAATAATCATCAAAATATCATCCGCACGAATAATCCCCAGAATCCCGAATTGAGAGATGAGTCGGAGTATCATCACCACACTAGACACTGAGAATAGGGCCCATAGACAAATGAGGTTGTCGGTTTGATGTGTATTGAACCCATTTTGCTGTTGTCTAGGGCCGTTTGTAGAGTCCATGACTAAATGAAGGGAATCGAGGCTAGCACTGCATTTGAGGAGAGATGAGGAGTAGAGCCCAGTGATGAGCTGCTACTGGATGCACGCATCGAATTCCTAAACAATGGCTATATGAATTGTCTGTTAGTGTTTGGGCAATCTCAATTGAAAGAAACGAAAAGTCCAATGAGGTATATATACTTACCTACGTATGCCACAAATGTATGACAAAAACTAAAAGTCGACGTTAATTCGGGACAGAAACAACCAAAAAGGAAGGTGATATCTTCTCGTGGCAAAAGGTCGAGATTTAACGGGTGTCAACTGTGGAGGTACCTGAAAAAGGACGATCTAGTTAGACTTGTTACCAGGTTCTGTTTAATCAGACTTTGTGATGCACAGATAGATCAAAGAAAGTTTTGTAAAACTTCTTCTACGAAAAACTCCGAATATGTCCAGCTAGTTACGCTCGTCTTCGATAGACGTTCGAGAACGTCAGCCTCACCTTGTACAGCATACTGTATCTGGACGGAAAAAGAAAGACTCTCCAAACACGTCCATGAGCGAAGCAACCGAATTGAGTTAATGCACTACTTTCTTCTGATACAATCCGCGAATGGTGATCGAGAAATTGAAGGTGGAAAGTCTGGATATCAAATTACAGTAAGACCTTCCGGATGCGGAAATATTACGGGTCGTCGGTTTTCGGTCATTTCGTGTCACGGCCTACTCAATCGAGGCCCGTGACCAATTAGACGTTCGGGTTGATTTTGCCGGTAGGCCTATATGGTCTTCGTCTGTTTATGGTTCATGCTCTTATTTGATGATCCGTTGTCAAGACAGAGAGAGATCATTGTTGCACCTAATCATCACGGCACGGCTCCACAAGGCTGTTTCTGTCTTTTCGATTTGACAGTCAGTTAGAACTTGGCCATCAATCTGTGGGTTCCATATGGCAGTTTGGCCACTGATAATGAAGGATTGACGAGTGAATGGCCAACGACTGGTTGTCAAAAATTATTGTTGTCATGAGAGTGAAGGCTTCTCCGAGTAAACCCTAATATGAGGTCGCCACGAGCTTGAGGATCTTACTACCTTGCAGGTACATAATTGACCCTTGCATGTGATTTTTCCTTTCTTCTCTTTGCAATGGACTAAAATAAAAGACGGTGAAGTTCATGTTGAATTTCTCTGTTCACTGAAACCAATCCTTCGTTGCTTACAAATTACTTTCTTCACATCACGACCTAAACCTTCCAGCAAATCCCGAATTGACCAATCATATTCCGCCAATTCGTCTGCATACGTCGAATATTCACATACTTTATTGTTATATTGATCCTTGATCCTTCAACCTATACGAGCTCCGAGACATTAATCAAACAAAATACAGCTGCAAAATGGATTAGTAATGTTTCTTTATAATATCGGACTCGTGTCCGATTGATAATCAATGCTAGGTAGTTAGCTGCGGGGCGAGGGGAAGATGAGGTGATTGAGGGGGAGTTGCAATATTTAACATCATTGCTTCGCACTTTGTTTTTTCTCTTTTCACTATTTTAAAGAACAGCACAGGATATCAATTGAAGAACGCAGAAACAAAATGACAGACTTCAAACCGCGCAACATCCTCCTAATCGGCGCCACAGGAAACATCGGCCGCTTCATCACTCGATCCATCGTCTCTGCGCGAGGGGAGTTTGATCGCGTCGCAATCCTGACTTCTGCGCCGGCAGCAGGCAGCGAGAAAGAAAAATTCATCAATGAGGAACTGAAGCCCAAGAATGTTGAAATCATTGTCGGCGATATCAGTAATGAGGAGGATGTTTTGAATGCTTACAAGGGTGCCTTCCTCCCAACACACTTCTTGCTTATGATCTGGGCTGACAGTAGCAATAGGAATCGACACAGTAATCTTCACCCTCGGCCGAGGTGCCATCCTCCCCCAAATCCCACTCATCAAACTCGCCGCCTCCTCTGACTCCGTCAAATGGATCTTCCCCTCCGAATACGGCACAGATATCAAATACGGCCCTTCTTCAGCCGGTGAGCCTACGCACCAGGGCAAACTTAAAGTCAGAGCATATATCGAAGAAGACGAGGAAATCAAGAAGAGTGGTTTGAAATATACATATGTTGTGACCGGCCCGTATCCGGAGATGTTTCTCAAGGGTGACTCGGGGTATGCGTGTGGATGGGATGTGAAGTCCAAGAAGGCGTATTTGTTGGAGAAGGATAATAAGATTAGTTTCACGACTATGAAAGAGTTCGTCACTCTTCCTCCATTTCTTATACGAAGGTGATACTGACGTGTATAGTACCGGCGACCTCGTCCTCGCAGCCCTCCGTCACCCAGGCCCCGCAACATTCAACAAAGCTCTCAAAGTCAACTCATACACTACCACACCAGCCGAGATTCAAGCCGAGTTTGAGCGTCAAATAGGCGGTGGCTGGACCATTCAAGAAGTCTCTCTTGATGCGCTAAAGGGATTCGAAAAGACAGCCTGGAAAGATGGTCGTCCTGATGCGGCTTTGTTTCCTTTGAAACGTATCTGGGCTGAGGGCGGTACTTTGTACGAAAAGAGGGATAATGATGTTATCGGGGAGCCGGAGACATTGACGTTGAAGGATACTGTGGCTTGGTATATCAAGGCTTCTTCTTGATTCTTATATATTTCTATGTATATGGACTGTAAATGAGAATATACAATTCTATCATCATATCTTCGTGCTTGTGCGCTACTCCCCGACAACCATCTCCAAAATCTCCAAAACCTGCCCCTTCTCCTCCAACGGCACGGGATTGGTCTTGCACCATCTATCCTCTAGCGAATGTTCGGCCAATTTGTCCAGTTGATCGCGACCAACGCCCACATCCTTGAGAGAACGTGGCATGCCTAGTTCACGGATGATGACGTCCAGTACGTCGCCCAGATCTGCTGACTCCGCGTTGATCTTGTACTTTTTGATGACGTCCTGGACGGTGGACTGCTCCAACAGGAATTTCAGGACGCGCGCTTGCCTAGCGTTATTGGCGCCTTTGAGGGCGTTGTATTTGCACACCGACGGTAACAAGATACAACTCGTCTCTCCGTGACCGACACCAAGGGGGCCGAGCTACACATATTAGCATTACACCCTCATTTTCTCCAAGTTATCGAGGGAAAGGGAATACCTGATGACCAATCCCATGACTAGCACCCAATTCCACCACCTTCTCCGGATGCGTACACGCAGCCATCGCATCCACAGACCCCAACTGACAATCCAATCTCGCCTCGTAATCATTCTTGTCATGCTTACTCCTTAATAATCCGGGCACCAACATGCCCAACGCCTTTTGCGCTAATGCATCCGTTTCGTCGTACGCAATATTTGAACAGAGCGTTTCGACGCAATGGTCTACTGCCCTGATACCTGTACTCAACCATATAGAATCAGGCGTTGTAGCTGTTAGTTCTGGATCGAGGATAATCAGCCGCGGGCCGCGGAGGGGATTCTGGAAACTATGTTTCCGGTGCGTCTTATCGTTTGTGCCGCCCGCGAAATCGGAGTATTCGCCCGCTGACAGGGATGTCGGAATACTGATTATGGGGATCACGGAGCCCTTGATTGTGCTGTCCTTTTCAGCGGGTTTGTTGTAGCCTTTGCTTACGTTTGTGGTTAGGGCGTAGAGGCCATCGAAGGTTGTGACGTCGTTTGCTAGGGCCTGCCTCCGTCAGCACATTCTCCCACCTTCTCGAAGGGATAAGGGTGAAGGCGTACGAAAGAAACAATCTTCGCAGCATCCGTCAAACTGCCCGCTCCAAGCGTAACTAATAAATCCGCACCCACGCTCTTTGCATCATTGATGATCTCCACCACTTCAGACCACAGCGTATGCGGCTTCATGCCAATCCGGACACCCGCAAACTTGTCGCCCAGGGCATGCTTGAGCCTGTCCAGAGCATCGGTATTGCGCGATAAAGAGCCAGAGCATATCACGTATACTTTTGAGGCGTGGAAGTATGTCGTGACTTGGGAGGCGGTTGCTTCGGGGAAGGGGACGCCGTATGCGATTCGGGGTTCGTCACGGCCGGCGAAGGCGGGTCGGATTGTTTCTGGCATTTTGGTTTGAGGTCAGAGATCAGGTTGTTGGTGGTTGGTAGAAGGCCAATTTGTTGAGGGTATGAGCTATATACATCTTTCTTTCTGTAAAAGATGACAAATGGATGCGGGGTCCTGGTCGGCGTTGAAGTTGGAGATGCCCTGCAGGGATGGCTCCCCACATGCTTTGGAGATCGGAGACAGAGAAGAGACATGGGGCTAAAAGTCAACGCCAATGTGGGGCTGTTCGTATACATGAACAGAATAAATGACATTTTACTGGTATATAACAAGCTGGCCCGCCAAACACCATCAGTATCAAACAGGTAACATACAGAAAACGCTTTTTGTATATGACAAAGGTCCAAGGTTATTGCCCCCTCTTGGCCAACAAGTTCAATGCACTTCCAGCAAGAATAAATCCACACTGATCCTTACTGAGCGTATGCTTGACCGGTACCGTAAAAGTCTCACCAGTCTTGTGCTTGGTCACTTTGAGGCTAACCTCGCCCTGGCCGCCCGCCTTCAACAAATCGTACAAGCCCACGGTGTCGACTTGATCGCATGCACTGATGCGGTCGTAGTCTGCTCGGTCGGCAAAGGTAAGAGGGACGACACCTTGTTTCTTGAGGTTGGTCTCGTGGATACGAGCAAAGCTCTTGGCGACGATGATGCGTCCACCGAGGTAACGAGGTTGCAGAGCGGCGTGTTCACGGGCACTTCCCTCGCCGTAGTTGTCTTCTGCAACGACGAGCCATTCACTGCCCTGCGATTTCCATTGTTCAGCGAGCTCAGGAATGGAGTGTTGTTTTCCGGCCTCATCGTAAGCGACGTTGGTTTCTCCTGTCTCGGCATTCACAGCGCCAATCAAAGTGTTTGCGGAGATGTTGGGGAGATGGCCCTTATATTTGAGCCATGGTCCAGCAGCGGAAATGGTATCTGTAGTACATTGGCCCTTGACCTTGTAAAGAACCTTGAGACCTGCTAGCTCACGCTCTGGGAAGGGAGCGAAAGGCTCCAAAATAGCCAATCGCTCTGATGTAGGAGAAACAACCACTTCGACCGAAGGGTCAGGCACAGCTGCAGAAGGCATGAAAGTTGGGTTACCTTCCTCGAAACCGGCGCTGGGTAGACTAGAACCAACGGGAGGCTGGAAACGGAATGAGCCGCCATCGGGTGTAGGAATAGCATCGGTCATAGGGTTGAATGTAGTGCTTCCGGAATAGCTCATGGCGGTAACAATATCAGGCGAGGCCAAAAAGTTCATGGTTCGTCGGTTACCGTCGTTGCGGCCTGGGAAGTTACGGTTGTAAGAAGTCAGGATGGCGTTGTCTTCGCCCTTTTGGACTCCGTCGGTACGCTTCCATTGACCGATGCAAGGACCGCAGGCATTGGCCAAGACGGTGCCGCCAGCAGCAGAGAAGGTGGCCAGTGTTTGATCACGTTCGAGGGTGGCGCGGATCTGCTCGCTACCGGGAGTAACGAAGAAATCGGCTTTGAGTTTCAAGCCAGCTGCGGAAGCCTGCTTGACCAAGTCCTCTGCACGAGTCATGTCCTCATAAGAGCTGTTTGTGCAGCTTCCAATAAGGCCGGCACCGAATGTCTCGGGCCATTTGTTCTCTTTGACGGTTTCAGCGAATTTGGAAAGAGGAACGGACAGATCCGGGGTGAAAGGTCCATTGATATGGGGTTCAAGAGTGGACAAGTCGATGGTGATCAACTGATCGTACTCGGCTTTGCTATCAGCTCTCAACAGAGACTGAGATCCTGCAGCCGCAATTTCTGCTGCTGCAGCGGCGACAGCAGCGCGGTTGGTGGATTCAAGGTATGGAACGTGGTTGGGTGAGAAGGGGAAGAGCGACGTAGTAGCACCAACTTCAGCGCCCATGTTGCAAATCGTCGCCATTCCAGTACAGCTAAGAGTGTCGACACCAGGGCCGTGATATTCAATAACGAAGCCGGTGCCACCACGAACGGTAAGTTTTCCAGCCAGGTGCAAAATAATATCTTTGGGAGATGTCCATCCGCTCAATTGACCCTCAAGACGAACTCCAAGAATTTTAGGAGCCTTCAATTCCCAGGGTGCGTCGACCAAAGCATCAACGGCATCAGCACCACCAACACCAATCGCAATAGCACCCAAACCTCCAGCATTGGGGGTATGGCTATCCGTACCAAGCATCATCAAACCGGGAGCAGAGTAGTTTTCCAAAACATTCTGGTGAATAATACCAGCACCGGGTGGCCAGAACTCAATTCCATAGCGCTTGGCAGCCGACTCTAAGAAATCAAAGACTTCCTTGTTGCCCTGAATCGAAGCAGGTAAATCGGTCTCTGCACCTCGTTCTCCGACAATCATGTGGTCACAGTGGATACTGGCGGGAACAGCGGTAGACGGTAGTCCGCACGACATGAACTGCAACAATGCCATTTGAGCAGAAGCGTCTTGCATGGCAACGCGATCGGGCTTGAGTTTGAGGTTGGCTTGGCCACGAATATCACGGCCATTGTTGGTGTTGGAAAGTAGGGATTCCTCCACATTATCTAAATGCGAATATAAAATCTTTTCCGCAAGGGTGAGTGCGCGCTGAGACCCTAGGACGCGGCGGACTTCTTCGAGATTGCGGAGGATCTTGGGGTATGGGGGCATGCGAGAGCTAGACGCAGCTGTGGCGAGGGTTCGTCGTGCAGGAGTAAGACATGATACCTGTACAAGTTAGATGAGGTATTTTGCAACGACAATCTAGTAATTGACGTACCCTGCGAGCAGCGACTGCCCGCTGCCAGACCAACTGTCTCACCATCGTGACTCACGGGCAATCCCGGTCAAATTACCTTGTATACAACGAGACAAGAGAGACAACTGATAATGTACAGACAAACTATCAAAACGACAGTTTCTGAGCTACTTGGTCCAACTTCTCCACGCGCGGAGAAGAAAAGAAGAAGGTGAAGTTTACCCCAGCAAATTTACTGCTTCATTTTTTGACTGAATTTACATTGTTTCTGATTGGCTGTCGGCACTGGAGAATAGCGCCGAGATCGGGTTGTCTTTTCAGCGCTAGTACTATTTTGGGTTAGTGTACACATCTCTTTGTTGATATCGGACCTCGCCATCTCATCGTCTTCCTTTACAAGTCTCAACTGTCAACACTCAACACCTCGACAACTGACAACTCGCATGGATGACCACATCGGTAAACCGCCTCCTTGCAGGACGTTCACCAATCCAAAACACCCATCGTCACCAACCCCGTAATCACAAGCATAGGCGAATACCCCCAATGATCCCACTCCCCGAACCCATGCATCTTGCACACAATCCCATCGACAATAGCAATCGCACCACAGGCAATCATCGTTCCTCCCAGAGCCTTTCGCGATCCGAAATACAGCGTAATCCATAGCGCCACGCCTATGAAGATGTCTCGCGCGCCGTAGACGATCATTAGGTAGTCGACCAGTTGCTGGTCGCCGGGGACGCGTAGGTCCTCAAAGTAGAAGAAGCTGAGAGCATGGTCGGGACGTACGATGGAGTTGATTCCGAAGCCTGTGAAAACAGCGCCGAAGATGATGCCAAAGAGGCTGAAAAAGACTGATTCGGAAAGACGCATTGTGTTTGAGGTTTGTTTTGCTTTGGTATGGAGCTTTGAGTTGTTCGTCCGTTGACTTGATGAGAGAAAGAAAGGATGATGGTTTGTATCAGAGCGCAATGGAAATGGAAAAGACGCTCTTTATTACCAATAACATTCTCTACAAAAATGCTCCGACGAGGTGAGCCAACATTTGAACTTAGCCAAGAACCCTGGGGCATGGAAGCCTAGAATACAAGATATCCTGATTGGTTGAATCGTTCAGCTACGGGTGATCGCTCGTATACATTTCTTTAATGTAACGACTCAGCATGCAGGAATTATCCAGTTAATATAATATATCCTCCGCGAAAGAACATGGGATTGCTCAGCTTTAATCTGCTCAGTACAGGGTACACATCCTGTCATATTGCTGCCTAGGGTAGGTATATCAGAGCAACTAATCAATCCAGCATGTCAAATGCTTCAGGCAGATCAATTGATTGGCAAATACAGCAACAAAGATGAACTCCAAATCAACTCAGAATGGACTCAAACTGCCTTTACAGAGAGTTTTGATGCATAGTCAAAACCTGCTGAGCTGTCAGTTAACATGCCAAATCGTCTTCTGAGATAGGCGATACTCACCGCGTACGGAAAGAACAATAGCTCAGGAAGCCGGACGAAGATGACGTCTTGTTAGTTTTCTATGCCATACATTTTATCTCGACCTTTTCACGCTCCGTTACACTACGTGAGGAGCTCCGGGTGTAGAAGCCGGAGCAAGAGATGTCTCGTCATTTCCAGTACTGATATCAAGGGACTGAGGTCGAGTTGAAGAGCGAGTTGGTGAGTCATTCGTGGCAGTATGGTATGAAGACTGAGTCTGAGACGACACATCCGCAAGACCGACAGAAGAAGCTGCTTCAAAGCTTGTACGAGGGGAATCATGCCAAAAATCAGAACGCTCTCGCGACCCAGACATAGAATGCCATTCTGCATAGTCTGGAGCTCCAGGATCCGACATTGAATACTCTCTAAATTGTAGATCCACGGGCGTGGTCACCGGATACATGTCGGGAAAGAACATGGGCATATTATAGGCCCTAAATCTATCTCCATAGGACTCGTCGGATATATACGATTTATTGTCTGCCGTTTGACCTAGAGGCTGATATATCTGAAAGGAATCATCCAGGTACGAGGGCCGGCGAAGAGGAGCCGGGAGCCAGTCCAGTGGCGGTAGGTCCTCGCGCTCATTGACAGATGGTGCAGCAGGAAACGCAAATTCAGAGCCATCCGCCATTCTACCGGTTGGATAGCGACAGCCACGATGGAGATGAATTCTTTCTTCTGCTTTGACCTAGAGGCTGATGTATCTAAGAGGAATCATCCAGGTGCGAGGGCCTGCGAAGAGGAGGCGAAAGTGAGATATATGTTGCTCAGTCCAGTGGTGGTGGGTCCTCGCGCTCATTGACAGCTGGTGCAGCAGGAAACGCAAATTCAGAGCCATCCGCCATTCTGCCGGTTTGGTAGCGACGGCCATGATGGGGGCAAATTATTTCTTCTGCTTCGACGCTGCTTACTTCGGCGTGGTATGTTCTCGATACACCGGTGCCATGGACGACCATTGGATGGTCGACGATTGTAGTTGATCTCGACGCTGCTCGGCAGCCGAATCATTGTAAAACCAAATCTTGAAGGCCCTAAGTTGAGCGCCAAACCGCTCGCCTAGGAGGCGCTTCTTCCCATCGGACAGGTTGAACAAGTCGATATTCTCATTCTCTAGTTCTTCTAAAATCAGCCCAGGAATCAGATTCAACAGCAAGTAGAAAGTATGCTCAATTCAAAGCAAGGCGGAAATCAAGAGAAGGAAAGCAAAGATCAAAGTAAGATGCGAGAAACAGAAAGTGAAACAAAAGGCAGAATCGAATGTATTTGTTCGTGAAGAGAAGTCAACTTGCGAACCATTGGACCAACCTTGAGAACGCTGTGGACAAGTCCTTGACAGTGTCATGGACATTGCGGTAAATGATGTCGCGATCCTCATCCTCCTTCATCTGGATTTCTCTATCGTGTTCGCAAACAGTCTCATAAACTGCCACTCACCTCCATCCGAGAGAATGCCATATCTTGTACGTAGGGTGACGGCCGTCGTTCTTTTGTATGATCCTCTCGGAACCCATTTTCGCGCCGGTATCACCATATTCTTGTTTCCAGCGATGATGCCCTTGCTGTTGGGTGATTGGGTAATGAGAGGATATTCACCCGCTAGTGCGCCGTTCAGGATGTCGCAGATGATAACATAACATTCATCAATGTGGATCCCCGAGGGAAACTAGGCCCATATGATTCAGAAAGGAGCACTTCCCTCGCATCCTCTGCTCTTAAAAGAGGTTATAGTCAACTCTCTAGGGTAAGGTGCTTTACGGAAAGAGAGAGATAACCTCCTAGCCTCAGTAGAAAAACCAGCTCTAGAAGTCTCGGCTGGGCTGTCCCAACGATGAAAGTCGATATTGAAATGTCTCGTAGAAGTAATAGTGGAGTGAGCGACCCCCACAAATAAGTTGAAGAGTAAACACGGCCAGCGAGGAACTAGTGATATTGGAGCCTTCAAACTAGATCAAACAGTATATGGCATTGTAGACGATTGAGAACTAGGAAATAGACCACTACACCAGAAACGAAGCCGAGCATGCTAGACGTTGGCCGATAGGATATCCACGTGATTATCCCCGTTTCTCAGTTACGGTCACGTGCCGAACCGTCAATATTTCCGACTCGCAATCGAAGGCAGAAGTCGTCTGGGCTGTTATGACCTCACTTTTGTAATAGACAACCTTTACCCTGCTCAAATTCCTGTCTCTTCAAACTCCATTCTCATTACATCTCTACGGTATAAAACAGCAACGGAGATGTCCGATGTCTCGCCCGACGGTATTGGTGCGTTGAGAACAAATCTCGCCACTGAAGAGCTCCGGAGTCTGATTGTAGATGGACTCGAAGTTGCTTCCGAGAATGAAGATGAAGAGGCAACAGCCATTGAAGCCTCTAGCCTAGATGGCGACTTGGTAACTAACGCCGGACTGCTGGGCATTGACTACTGTGATGACGACGAGCATCTTTGGCAAGAACCATTGAACATGCCTGATATAAGCTTTTCAGAAGCGGCTAGTATGTTTTGCTTGATTCTCAGAATATCGCCACAAAGTTCCCTGACTACGGATTGGCTTTAGGATCGGTGCTCAATACTATGCGCTCAAGTGAACTGTTTGAACGAGATTCATCTTCAGATGTTAAGAAGTCCTTAATTAATATCGTTCTATTCGAGTTATTTGAGGCAAATCGAACCACCATAGTCGAGAAAAACATGAGGCTAAAGAGTAACTACCCTATAGTTACCAAACTGCCTGGCGGGAAAGGAGTCGTTACTGGCCGTGCCGACTATGTGCTAGGCTGCAGAGAAGGGCTCGGTCTTATCACGCCTTGTTACAGAAACTCGGTCGTCATTATTCAAACAAGGCAAAGCTCTGAGGAGCACTGTGGCCTAACTCAATCTTTAGCTTTCATGCTTGGCCTACAACAGAAGCGCTTGCAATTCGATCCAGACTGCCCCACAGTTACAATTTACGGGATCATCTCTGACGGGACACGTTGGCAATTTCTGAGACTAGAAGGGAAGAAGCTAGTAATATCTGCTCCCTTTGAGATCGTGTGTTCTGGACATCAACGCACTATCTTGAATTTCATGGATAGTATCATCAAGGCATCGGCTGCAGATATGCCTTGATACTGTCGTCAAAGGGCGAGGAGTCCTTCTTCCGAATCACTCAATGATGGATAGGTGGTGGGAGATGGCAGCGACGTTGGGGACTCTTTCCTGCCCCCTGATTCGGAAATACCTGCATATTGAATGACTCAAGACCGTCATGGGTCTGTTATAGCTATGATAATGAATACATCCTTCTCTCCTCAAATATCATTCCATATCACATTTTTTTAAATCTACCCTAGAACTTACACTAGACGGGTGAACCAGAACAAGCAAGGAGTGGAGAAAGAATCATCAAAGCCAAAACATTCGCTAATCGGCCAACTAGTCATCAGGCAGTATTCACGAAGATTTCCGAAGGATCTAGGTTTCCTAATATCTAGGTCCTGCGCGGCGCCTTTTGGTTACAACATTCATAGCCTCATCAGGTAATAGCATGTTGGTAAGCGTAGCGCACAAAGATGATAAATAACGTAGTGTATTGGAATGATGATAACAGGGAAAGATCTCATCTAGACTTATTATTCTACTTATCTCTAACTAGGCAGTCAGCTACTAGAAAGACTAATTACTTCTATTAAGAAGTAGTAGAATACCTATCTGTTTGTTTGTTTGAAAGAATCATATCATACAATGTGCGTGCTCCCGGAATATCCTCTCGAATTGACAAATTATTATTCCCCCCGATCTTCTTTATCTTCATCAAGAGCTGCTCGCAAATCATACGCAAGGTCATAACATTCTGCCAGAAGCGAATTTAGGCTCCCTTGGCCTTCGGGGATGTCGTTTCCTATGTAGAATTTTCCGTCGACGCGCATGTTGTCGATTGAATTCAACTTTAAAAACACGCCAAGTTAGTATTTTCTTATGAGGTAGTAGAGGGAGGGATGGAGGTACCTTCATGCTATAAGGATAAAGCTCATGCGCATTCGATACGCCGCCGGAATCCTTGACTTCGAGTAGACATCTGCGCAGAGTCTGTAGTTGATTATAGATCGGAAGGAGGGCCTCGGAGACTGGCTCGGAAGCGATGAGGAGGGCATAGATATAGCCGTAACTGCGGCGTATAAGGTAGAGTAATGTCTATCAAATATATTAGTCTTTAGGTAATCGAGTGAGATATGAAATGAGGGCCGTACTCGTTGAGCATGCAGATCAGCAGGCTGGTTGGTAGCATCCAAAAAGTTGCCGTTCACACGAGCTTCGTCGATACGATCAAGCTTGCGCTGGAATTGGAAGAGATCTGTTTCGCGGAGAGACCATGCCTGTGTCATCGAGAGTCGCTCTAGTTGGTTCCTGATTTCGAGGAGTCGGGCATATTGTTCTTGGAATCGTTCGTCGATACGACCTTTTCTGCAGAATGTTAGCTTTGACCCATTGGCAAGTAAATAAATGGGGTTGCGTACCGTTCAAGGACAATCTCTGTCCATCTCCAGCACCGCTCAAAGAGAGACTTGACGGCTTCCTGTCCACTCAAGACTTGGCCGTCTGATCCGACAAAGTTGCCATCCTTCATATTATTCTGAATCTCTTTCAGTCGTTCTTGTAGATCAAGTACTTCGGTCGACGAGAACTAATATCATATATAAGTCAGCTATTCCTAATAATTCTCAAGCTGGCAGGACGTACCTTCGAACGAGTATTAGCCGCAGACGTAGACCGCAAAATCGACACCAACGTCTCATGCAACTTCACAAGCTCGGGCGAAAAAGACTCCAGACCCTTGTTCAATCTATCCAAAATCATTTGACATTTTTCCAGGCGGCTCCCGAGAAGGGTCAGAAGGTGTGGAGAGTGGGTGTCTTTTCCGCGGTTGAGTGTTTCGCGTATCGTATCGAGGGTCTGGGATATTGATTCGAGATCTTTTGCGCTATAGAAGCCTGCTTCCTCGAGGTGGTGGAGTAAGCGTTGGACTGTAGTTGTGAGGGAGTAACTATGCCAATCCGTGAGCTCAAAAGGTTCAAGCTCCTCGGGAATATGGTCGAACTTACGTCGCGGGAGCCTCATTATTTCGGCCGACTGTGAGAAAGAGGAGGGAGATGAGTTGGAAGCAATCGTCGAGCACATAATCAACTACACCAGAAACAAATATGTTAGCTCCCGAATAATGTTATCGTACCCTATAAAAAGCAATGCAAAGCCCACTCAGTGTTGCTAACGTCGGTTATGTGGCATGTGGCGGTCACGTTCTTGCGTTTTCCGCACGGCATTCAAGGTCTCGACCTGACCGATCACTTCTTCATATAGCGGGAGGACATCCCGAGATTTGATATAGGACGATTTATCTTGTTTCAGTAAAAGGAGGGCGTCTCGAGTGCGGAGGAGTCGTTCGAGGATTGGCTGTTCTCGTGGATCGAGGGGGGCCGGTACAGCCGGAGAGTCCATGACGAAATGGGAGTTGTGCTATGAATGAGGACTAGAGAAACCGGGTTTTGTTTCCCGTAGGTGAACGTCAAGAAACAAAGCGTGTAGTTGTTGATAGAGTGTCAAATTGGTGGAATTGCAACGAATAGACGATGATAGCGTTCTGGTACAGTCTGATGATGGAGGAGAAGATAGATTGGGAAAGGGGGGGGGGGAGATAGTTCCGAATGATACCAAGAAAGACGCCGGATGTGGAGAAGCTAACTCCATGACTTTTCTACTTTCAGCACGAATCTTCTAGCTTAGAATTATTGCATTATGGCCGATGATTTTGTATTGGACGTCTAATTATCTTAAATGATAATGTCTTGAGCCCTTTGCAGTTCTATCAATGGGAACTTGAACGGGTTGATCTGTACGCCTTCTATAGCCGACAGTAACAATGACGCATCAACCATTTTTGCCCATACACTGCACAGTACACATACGTACTAAACAGCGAATCAAGTTAATCAACTTCTTTTCTAAAGTACTTTACTGCTAAGAAGTTTTACTGCGTAGTTATAGTATTTCTACAGAAAGCAGAGTCGTAGTGACTAATCAAGACTAGCGCGGGGCTCTCTGCTGAGTCATCTTGATTGCTGGCCTAGCCTGACTAAGCCTAGCGCGGCCGAAGCGAGGGCTTTTGCGCGGCACACACTTGGCGAGCTGCGATCTCCGGCTAGCATCAAAGTCTCCGTGCAATCCTTCTTCTCTTCTTCTTCCGTGTCAATCCAGTCCACGGCAATCCCTTCGAGATAACATCACCTTTCTCGTCCACAACCGACCACCATGTCTACCGCCGAGCTCGCTGTTTCCTACGCGGCCTTGATCCTCGCCGACGACGGCGTCGAGATCACCGTATGTTCCTACCCCGATCCTGAAGTTTGATGCAGAAAGAGGTGGACAATACTATCGCATACCATCCGTGTGCAAGATTGGTTACAAGTTATGAGCTACAATTGCGCGGACAAAGAAGAGAACATAAAAAAAGAGACTCATCGAGAAGAAATTTGGGAATTTTGGATTTGGGCGATTTCTTGAACACAAACTAATCTGGATATCGACACAGGCCGACAAGCTCAACACTCTCATCAAGACCGCCAACGTCCCTGATGTTGAGCCTATCTGGGCCCAGCTCTTCGCTCGCGCTCTCGAGGGCAAGGATGTCAAGGACCTCTTGACCAACGTCGGTTCCGGCGGCGGTGCTGCCGCTGCCCCCGCTGCCGGTGGTGCTGCTGCCGCCGGTGGTGAGGCCGCTGCTGAGAAGGAGGAGGAGAAGGAAGAGGGTGCGTCATTTCCTCCAAACTGAACTTGGTATCGCCGGAAGACAGAAGTAACTGACTTTAAATACAGAGAAGGAAGAGTCCGACGAGGACATGGGATTCGGTCTTTTCGACTAAGCGGTTTTCTCAATTGTTTTACGCCATTGATCCGATTCCCCCGTTTTCATTCCTCCTGTCCTCCCTACAACTACGCATCTCCTCCCATCTTCTCACATCCTCCTCTCGTCCTCTGTACTCGATAAATCCGTTGTTTAATGAAATATGGATGATGGATATTTTATGTTCGGGGCAGAAGAAAAAAATATTTCAAATCAATTCGGAATGGGGGTTTCTTTCTTCTACGAGAACATGATGCCTTCTGGTCCTATGAATTGCATGATGGCGCATAAAAAAGAATTTCTTGTTTTCTTCTGAGAAAGATTTTTTTATGCAATTCCCTGTTGTTTTCTTAATGCTTTGCTCGTTGTCACATGGTGGTCATATTTACAGTGGTAATAGCAAAGGTTGGAATTCCGCAAATGAAAGAACAAAAAAAATTCTGCAAATATGGATGTCCGACTAAGTACCATTCAACGCGTAGAGCATCATTGCGGCGAAAGTACTTGCCCTAATCCCTGACTCCCCGAAGCATCACAAGGCTGTATAGACATCATATTTCTATTGATCCACAGTCGATTGAAAGCTACGGATGACGTATATCAGTCCATCTAGGGCCTTGACAAGAGACATTCAGACTGGGAATACGCCAGTTTCTGATTCATCAGTCAACCCAACATTGGAACGTCGTAGAGGATGATCAGATTTTGGCTTCAGCGATTGCCAATAAACTGGCCTAGAGTCCAGAAATAACGTCTTGCGCTCCATATAGCAGGTCATTGTTCATGGGTATCTCGGACAGACAGACTCTAAATTATCGAGGGTTAGTTCTACAACTATTCGAAGAATAGAAAGATATAAGCCATAACCCTGTAATTTGGATAGCGGGTCCTCGTGCACGTGACTTCGACGATGTCGAGCATTATCCGACATTCGACACTGGAAATAAACTTCCCCATATAAACAAGAAAAGCAAAGAACAAGAGATGATCATGAACAGTACGTATGCCGTTGGTAGATCTAATCACATTCTCACTATATGTTACCATTCTACCACACGAGGTCATCTCGTAGTAGGATACGTTCAACTTGCGGTCAAGTTGATCCCAATATAGGCTGTCACCGATAGAGACAGAGACAGAGACGTCCGAAATGTTGGTAGCAACACAGGACAGAAGCTTTCTTCTGCCAATTGGTTACATGATTTCAATGGTAAACACTTCAGTTTTGCTCGCCATTCTACAGTTTGGTATCATTAGGTGCCGTTGCTAGCCAGGAAATATCGGGTCATACGACGACCCGAGGACATGGAAAATCATCTGCCCCACTGCCCGATGATAAAAAAAGTACGACTATACGCTTGACACAATATTGGGAGAAATTGTGGACACTTTGGGATCAGCTAGGCGTGGAGAAAGTACATTTACTAGGAGAGTGTACTTCCGGAATGCTCGGTGAAGCATTTGCAGCGAAATTCCCAGAGTACTTTGACAATCCATTGATGTCTGCTTCGGTCCGCCATACCTCCCACCCGCAGCGTTGGAACTCTCTCGCCTTTGGCCATCCAAGTTGGCTGGAAGCCTGTCGCAAACTCGGATCGCGAGGCTCGGGTGAACATTTGGCTCGCGTACCCGGAACACTGGCTGCCTCAGACTCGGCGTACGAGGAGTGGTGGTTATCCTATATCTCCGCCAGCTCCGGCGAAGGCCTGGCAGGATATGCAAACTTTTTGCCTTGGACTGTTGAGTAGAATGAATTTTCTGGAGTAAACAGAGTAAGAAATACGAAGACAACAAGTGCCTGAAAGACCACAGACTTTCTTTCCCGATTAGGAAACCACTTACCCAAATAGGCAATAATCGGATTGAAAGCTTGTCAATGACGTGATAGCCCACTGTTACTCTCAGAGTGTCTTGGATGCTTTGTCATTAAAATTTTGAGGTCATTTGAATAGTTCTATTATTGTAAGTTACAAGATATTTAGGTGCCTATATACACGCTTCTACTACTCTTCTAGGTTGAATTGAGACATAGCAAACAGAGATTGTGGAACAAAAAGCCCCCATATTTAACACCAACAATAAGCAATAAACCGACAGGCATCACTACCGATTGATCCGTATACAGATGATTTTGTCTTCAGACAAGTCTGCAGAGGAGGACACAGATATCTAACATGTGGGCAGCAGATTCAAGCATTTGAAACCACCATACCATCTTGGTTGAACTTCACATATCTGAGCCAGTAACCCTCTTTTGGGCTTTGGTCCACTCAGAGCGTATCAACTGCTCTACTGCGGCACTTCTCGGTACAATTCTTAGCTTATACGGTTTTGGTAGCGTATTCGCGCCCTCGTCATACGCCTCATCAGAGACATCAACAGTGCCGACCTTCCCGTTATCCTCGAGTGGCGGAAGAATTTCAAAAGCCCAAACGATCATAGCAATAGTAATAAAAATAATGTTTTCAGCCAGATGGAGACCAGGACAAGCTCATCTACCTGCGCCAAAGTCGAAATGGTCACGAGCATAGGGATCCGGATGGACGGCGTAGGCGCCTGCTTTCACGGGGTGGTTTAGATAACGGTCAGGAATAAATGCTTCATGGTCTTCATAGCGAGCCGGAGCGAAATGTAATGCATATCGGTTTATGGAAACCACGGTGTTCTTAGGAATAAGAATGCCCTTGTAAGTGATGTCAGATGTCGTGTAATGGGGGGCTCCCAATGCTGAATGGGAAAACAGAAAGCTAGGTGACTATCAGTGTTTTTCTGGGGATTATTTGGCTCACTTGGTCACTGGACGGATCCGAAGAGTCTCTTTGACACAGGCACAAATATAAGGCAGCGCATCCTCGTCAGCATAAGTTGGCAAGCATCCTTCCAAACCACTTTGCGCAATTCAGCGTATGCTTTCGCTTGAGCCTCGGGATACGCTGCAAGGTATTTAACACATGTATTGAGTGCAGAAGATGTTTTCTCTGAGCCAGCTTCGATCATACCTTCATAAAGTGGGTATTAGCTATGTCTAAAAATCTCGTCGATAAGCAAGTAAGATTCCGTACGTACTTCCGGAAACAAAGGCAGCTTGGAGCTCACTGATGTTTTGCTTTTTCTAGTCTGTCTCCACAAACTGCTTAACAAAACACAGTGAGGCTTTCTTCTCATCAATTTGCTTCTGAAGTGTGTGGTCCAGTAGTTCATCCACCCCGCGGCCTGGCGGTGGAATGCGACCAGGACGGATGCTCTCCACCATGGTATCACGCAATGGACTCGCGTATCGCGCAATGCTCGTAGAGCGTGATACAGCCATTGCGATCCTGCACGAAGCTTGGGTCTATATGGCCGTCGAAGTTGTGCCGATACACAAATCATTGCACGGAAAAGCCCAAGTCGTGGTTACTTCTTCACAACAACCCAACTTCGACACACGAATGGAGCGGAAAGGATTTTACAAAGCTCGCGCGGATATTGAGCGATGAAGATGCCCTGCACGGCGGTAAGATTCCTTTGCATGGGGCTGCAGAAGTCGGGAATGAAGCATTGATGACGGCGCTGCTCTCGGAAAATGCAGTTCTATTCATGGTACAAGACGAACGAGGATGGACGCCGTTACATAGTGCTGCGTACAATGGACACGTGAATTCTATTCTACTGCTCGTCCAGCATGGTGCACCGATTGACGTTTTAGACTCCTCGGAACGAAGCCCGCTCATGATCGCGGCTGACGAAGGCACAGAAGCTGCCAAGCAGTTATTAAACCTCGGCGCCGATGTGAACTTATCGAGCCAGAAGGCCCAATGTCCACTGAATCAAGCCTTACTTGGCAACCACGTGGAAACTGTTCGCGTTCTCCTCGAAGCCGGCGCAAACCCCAACGGCCCAGTTAAATTTGGGTTTGCGCCGATGACTATAGCATGTAGAAACCTGGAAATGGCCAACCTTCTGATCACTGCCGGAGCTGATCTGTTTTCCGCTGATCTTGTTGGAGGTGCAACTATATTACACTTTGCGGCGCGCGCAGGAAACGTCGCCTTGATAAAACGTCTGCTTGAACTCGATATGCCGGTTGACTTCACCGAGGGCAACGTATCGAACGGCATCACGCCGTTGTACAGCGCAGTTGAAGAGTACAAGTTTGAAGCCATCGAGATTCTGCTTCACCACCGTGCAGATCCTAACCACGTTGTCCAGACGGGTTGGACTCCGACACTACTTGCCGCCAAACTCGGAAACTATGAGATTACAAAGACATTAGTCAGGAATGGTGCAAACACGCAAACTACATGCCAGCCGGAGAGATGGACTGCCTTGCATGTCGCGGCTCAAGCGGCCCATCGTTTGGTGGTGAGATTACTGTTAGATGCTGGCTGGAATGTGAACGCACAAGAAGCCGCAGGCCACACGCTATTGAAATTAGCTGAGACGGCCGGACATGAAGCGGTAGTGGAAGTTTTGGCAAGCCGGAAGTCTCTGATTTCAGGACCCATTCAGCGCTCGAATGTTGGTAGAGAATGCCCAGGTGCTGTGATAAGAGATATATCTAGTAGGTAACCGCCGGCAGCGAATCAATGAAGTGAGTAGTTCACATTTCCTAAGATACATACACAAAGAAGAAAGCCATCCGCCCCATTAATATAACAAGCCTAACGCCAACCCATCCGCACTCTTCTTGCCAGTAGTCAAGAGATCCTTTTCGATAAATCAGAGAAAGAAAATCAATCATACAATCGTGTTTGTTTATTTGCGCTGCACTATTGAATATTGCAACATCGAATCAATCACGAGTCCAAAGCAGGTCGGGCGTAGATGCGGAATTGTATGAAAATGGTGATATCTTCCGCCATAGTGCCCAAAGACCCGATCAGCCAGGGCAAGTTTCTTATAATGTATTCTTTCTCTGTGGAGTGAGCGATGATCTGAATGATAGTGATTAGTAACTAAAGTCAATCTATCAAGGAGAGAAAGACTTACTCCGGCTCCGTAGGTAAGATTGCCCAAAAGCGACAGAACGAAAAAGAGCAATGAGAGACCTTCGCATGACTTTTCTGAGTAGTTCTTGTATATTTGGGGTAAACGAGCACTGCAAAATCTTAGTATCCATCTTGAATCGATGCGGGAAGAACATACCCAAGGTAGCAAACTGCACTGAAATATCCCAAGACCTGCGCACCAGGCGCCATCGGACCACCGTCTCCATTATGATTCACAGGAGCAGGCCTCCAAACCCCTGTCTGCCAGGCAATAGCCCAGCCACCGGCACCAATAACCGCAATCGCAACAACACTCAAAACATTCTTAAACCAAGCCTTTGCGCCGGACTCGCTTTCCTCCACAATCTTGGCCAATGCGCTATCCGGGTGACTAGCGCGACGCTGGTGAAGATCCCTCTGTGATGCCGACGACCGTCTCCTACGCGAACCGGGTATACTCAGCTCGTCGCTAAATCGGCGGCCCAGTAGTGGTGTTGTGGGAGTGGGACTATCGAGTGTTGATTCGACGCTATTTCGGCGCTGTTCGCGACGCGCGTTGCGTATGTTATAGTATAGGCATTGGGAGATTAGGACTCCATCTGCGATACAGAAGTAAACTGCGATCGCTAGTACGACGGGGACGAGTTGTGCCCACAGTCCGCCGACGAGGTTTGTCACGTCGCCCACGAACCATACGATAAGGAAAGCCATTGATAGACCTTCGGCGCTGCCATATCGGTAGTTCTCGATGAGTTGCGGCACCTATTTCCGGACAACGTAGCTTGTTAGTAAACGATTCGGCCTGATCACAGACGATTAGGATTGGAGGATTCATACTAGAAGGAAAACCCAGCAAGTCAAGGATATCGAGCCTAGAACACCGGATGCAGCTTCACGAGAAGTAAGAGGAATGCTTTTCGACGCATCTTTCGCCAGTGAAGACATGAAGTTTGACATTGTAGATGCCATGGCCAGTGCGAAATGGCGAGCACTCTCTGCCGCCTGGAACGGCTAGAGAGCGTATACAATTAGATTGCAATTTTGAAAAGACGAGAAAACGATCCGTCACGTATGGGAAGTATAGCTATAAGTATTTAAAATAGTTGACATTGATGTTGTTCTTATGAAGCTGGAGATTTTCGTCCGAGATAACAAAGGAGCGCTTATGCGGGGCGGCTGGAAAAAGTCTAACTGCACGACATCGCCACTTCCGCACGTGATTGGCTGAAGCTACCATGCAAGGAACTATACGAAATCACGGAGAGAAATTTTTTTCTATATTCTTGAATATTGGACTACTATTTATGATACAATGGTGAGGTTAGCTCAGTCGCTTGGATGCTCCCAGTATTCCGGCCGCATGTGCCCTTGCCATTCAATAAGGTCGACCACCATCTCACCCAGTGTGTCTTGAATAGGTCCATATAACAACTCTTCCCTGTCCTCAAAAGGATATATCCTAATAAGACCATCAACATAGTTATTCACCGGAATAGGCTCAATATCTTCCCAGTTCCCGGGGTCTATCCCGTGTTGACGCACAAATCTCTGCAGGGGCGGAATACCGGCGCCGAGAAGCCACTGTCTGACTGCTCCCTGATCACTTCCAGGTGGTGGAAGAGAGACTGTAGAGTCCTCACCAACCGGTTCCAAGTCAGGAAGGTCATCTACATCACTGTGGTCGTCGTCATCGTCCATATGTTCTATTTCGCCCGGATTCGCACGTCCAAGGAGATTCCTTAGCCATTGCGGTTGAGCGCCTTCGGGAATCTGTGAAATGTAAGACGGAACTGGGTTGCTTTGCTGACGGTAGGCCTCCGAGTCGTATGGAGGCAGTGGGTCCGAAGCAGAGATCCTGCCCGTTGTGAACCGAGTCGGAAGATGACTTGTGACAGTGGGTATATCGGAAAGAACGACATGACGTGCAATGTCTAGTGTAATCTCTGGTGGTTCAATAGATACCGACTCTTCTGGAAGAGTTTCCGCAATTTCCACCAGGAGCGCAAGCACTTCTGGCGAGTTCCAGAGGTCCTTGGCGCGGGATATGTATAGTTCGGCGAGCAGTTCGTGAGACTGTGCCGGAGGCATTTTGCCCCATATTCGTTTGGGGATAGGTTGCACATCTAGTTCTTGAGCAAGTCGATTGAAAATCCATGGATAACGCGCCATGGCCGCGCGGAGTTGCTGGCGAGCCTCTTTGGGCTTGTTCAACCGCAGGTATGCTAGTGATAGCGAACATTGAATATTTGGGTATGACTCCCAGTCTTTCTTGAAGACGGTTTCCGTGCAAAGAGAGATAAAATGCTCGTACTGTCGCCCCCTAAGTGCCAAATGATCGATAAGCAGTCTTATACAATAAGGGTCCTTAATATCAAGACTCAAAGCCAGCTTAGCCCATTCGTATGCTGTCCGCCAGGTTCCTTTCATGCCGAGGTTTGCAATATATCTCCAGATAGTGAGCCACAATTCTCGGTTTTCTGTCAGCATGAAATCTAATTTTGCTTTTCCTTCTTGTAGTTGGGTATTGAACGAAGAATGAGCTGCGCGACCTATGTTGAACAACGACCTTTCTAGAAGATCAGCCGAAACGGCATGGTCGCTTTGGTGTTTGGCTATTTCAGAAACTTGGAGCAGGGTCGAGATGTGGTATGCTGTATCTTGTCAATGCCATAGAACACGGAAGTTTCATGAAAGGTAGACGTACGATTATATTGCAAGAGGTGGATCAACCTCTGAGGATCCATTGACTCGACACACATATCAAACTGCATCTGCACATCTTGATATGCTTTGTTGTGCACAAGTCGGTATTGACTGCTACCATCCGGTAGTCTCTGAACAAGTTCCATTCCTAGCCCACCGCTTGTTGTTCTCGGCCACTCATCCTTCCCTTGCATGAGTATATTCTTCCTCATGGTCACCCCGGCAAGGCTCTGCCCTCTACTTGCGGGGCTATACCGACCACTCAAAGCTTTGCCCAGGTCAATCATCTCCCGTTGCCGCTCCCTTCGTCGCCCCGATCCAGCATCCTGTTCCTCAAATGACTCAAGAACAACGTTTCCAAAAAGTTTTCGCATTTCGTTGATCGCATTTAAAGATTTCGGTTCGATGGCAAGGAGTTCGGCGGGCGATTTGGCGAACGCATCTTCCCTCGCAGAACGCGCAGGCTGCTTGTCGCTCGAAACAACAGCGCTGCCATTTTTCACCGCTAGCTCCCGGAGAGCTCGATCAATATCATCAAGTTCTTCCTCCTCAACTACCTTTTCCGGTTCGGCAGCAAGTTTTTGCGCCGCCTTCTTCTTTTTCTTCTTTTTCTTATTCTTCTTCGCCGATTCTACCTTCGTAGTCGCTGCGGGGGTTTCGATTTGAGTGACATGTGCTTCTCTTGATACCGGCTCGTCTTCTGAAGTTTGGACCTCCTCGTCATCCCCGCCGGCGGCGTTAAGCAGGTCGAAGGCATTTAATTTCTTCTTTGGAGGGGCTGGTATGGATTCGTCGTTCGAGCTTTCCTGGTCTTCAGCGAGCTGGAGCTGCGCCTCTAATTCGCGCTGTTTTTGCAGCTTTCGTAATGCTCTGGCCGACATTTTGGTGTTTCATGAGTAGAATTTCAAGAATATCGAATGTGTGTCATCGCAAATGGTCTAATAGTGGGGCATGAAGTGATCATTCAGATGATAATGGACGATGCCCTCAAAAGGTACGATATCAGTGACAGAAGTTTAGAGTATCAGAGATCGCTCCTCTCATAAAGAGAAGTTTCAAACGAAACAAAAAGGTGAATCTGTTGAGTTTGGATGAATCACACCAAATCGAAACATGACGACATTGCACCAATCAGAGCCGTAATTGATAACAAGTGATCACGTGATCGCTCTGCTGTTATCTCGCAGATCGCTCAACAATCCAAAGATTCTCCCTGGTGGCACCCCTCAACCTACCATAATCATATTTTCAATGCGTCGTGCTGTCTCTCAAGGTCTACAGGCCTTCCGTACTGTTCGCTATAGTACAGCATGGAGAACGGGCGGTAGGCGATCCTCCCGCGCCTACTTCTCCAGTGGACAGGCTCTCGCTCTACACAAGAGACAAACACCGTACATACCAGCTTCACTACATGCCTCCATGCACGTCCGCAACTTTTCTCTCGCTTTCCTCTCAACTCTGGTTGCGTCGGGCGCTTGGTATGCGTATAAGGGGACACAGCAACAGTCTTCGTTTCTGAATGGGACCACCAACCTTCAATCACGAGGAATAGCGGATACGACAACGGAGACGGCAACTGGGGAAGCCACGACTTCTACTCGTCGGGCTTTGTTGGTTGAGAACGATCAGTTTTATACTGCGGTTCTGTCGGGTGATCAACCTATTGCTAAACAATCGGATGACTCAGATAGGAGGGTATTGGAAATGTTGACACCGGAACAAGCCACGCAGAAGCTGCGTAAGAACGATGAATCTTACCTAGTCAGCCGCGGACGAGGTGTGGTTCGATACGATATTACGCAAGTGCCGAGCAACTCGCCTATTGAAGATGATCATGCGGAGAAAATCGTCGAAGTTCCGCTGGCTACCGCGCAAGATGGATCTACTAGCAGTGACTGGATGTTCTGGGGAGTTTTTGATGGTCACTCGTATGTTTCCTCCGAGATCTATGCATGTTGACTTGCTAATAAGCTCAAGTGGCTGGACGACATCTGCCAAACTACGGAACGTACTCATTTCCTACGTCGCTCGCGAACTCAACACTACCTACAAGGCCGCCGCTACAGACCCCTCGATGAAGACCCCTTCGCCGGAAGCTATCGACAATGCGATCAAACAAGGATTCGTCCGCTTGGATAATGATATCGTTTACGAAAGCGTCGACAAGGTCATGAAATCGAACTCTCGCCGTGTTGCCGCAGAAATTCTGGCACCCGCCCTCTCTGGATCGTGCGCATTGCTCGCTTTCTACGACTCTCAATCGCAAGACTTGCGAATCGCAGTTGCTGGAGACTCACGAGCTGTTCTTGGTCGCCGCGGACCTAGCGGGAAATGGGTCGCAACCGCTCTGTCAGAGGACCAGACCGGCGGGACCCCTTCCGAGATTGAACGTCTTCAAAAGGAACATCCCGGCGAGCAATACGTTGTCCGAAACGGCAGAATTCTTGGACAACTTGAACCCAGTCGCTCATTCGGCGATGCATTCTACAAATGGACGAGAGAAACACAAGACAAAATCAAGAGCCGCTTCTTTGGACGCACACCTCACCCTATGCTCAAGACACCGCCATATGTCACCGCTGAGCCCATCATTACGCGAACCAAGATCGATCCCAAGCAAGGCGACTTTGTCGTGCTAGCAACTGACGGGTTGTGGGAGATGTTGACCAACGAGGAAGTCGTCGGCCTTGTAGGCCAATGGCTGGAGACTCAACGCCTCGGAGACGGTGCTAAAGGTTCGTGGTTGCAAGGTCTTTTCGGTTCGTCCGAGACAAAGCAACTACCAGTCGAGAAAGCCACCGAAACGAAGACCGCGGGACAACGACCACCAATCCGTCAACAGCAGTACGATATTTCCGGTGCTGCGCAGCGATTTGTCGTTGAAGATAAGAATGCCGCTACACATTTGGTGCGCAATGCCATGGGAGGAAAGGATAGAGATATGGTGTCGGCTTTGTTGACTCTGCCCAGTCCGTACTCGAGACGGTATCGGTGAGTCTAATCTTCTCTATTCTATCTATTACCAGATTACTAACTGTTTCAAGGGACGATATCACCGTCGAAGTCATCTTCTTCGGCGAAAGCACCAACGATGGTAGTGTAACCATCAACAAAGAAGCCACTGCATCGGCCGAGGCAGCCAAACCAAAGCTGTGATTCTGATACAACTTAGCTAATGTATTTTAATTCTTCTCTAAATTCTGCTCTGTAGCGGGGGTATATCAATGCCTAGATGTGAGGTTCAGGTCAGGCGAAAGGTTGCACTTATCAGTTCTTGTTTTAGTTCTATTGATGGCGTTTGCCGGGGTTCTCTGTGTCCTGTCTCACAAGATAATGTACATGGTTTGGTTGATATTACAGTAGGACCTGGCTATAACGAACAAAAGGCCCCCTTGTCATTGTATTGATGTTAGGTTAGAGATTATTCATCTGGATATGGAGAGCGCTCTGATTCATTATTGATCAGACATATCATTATGCCAGAGTGCTCTCCATTCCCATATAAAGTGAAATCTCTAGATATCCGATTTAGATATTGGTAGGCCTTCTATTCGTTATAGCCAGGTCCTACTGTAGATCGAGTATTCCCGCATTTGTTCGAAGAAAAAAAATTCCCGAAATCAAACTTCTGAATCAAGTGTGCAGTCCTTCAAGAGTGCACAGCGTGTGGTGTATGGTCCGACTCATCCCCTTCAGACTCATCTTATCGTACAGTGTTCGGTAATAAAAATTTCGTCTGCTCGACTATTTGAGCATGGTCTTGATTGGCGGTGGCGTCTCTCCAGGCTGTAAAAGGCGGACATTCATCCTAGGCAAAGCCTCAAGCGGTTTATTGACAAACAAGAATCTGTCAAGCAACTTGTTCTGCAGCATTGCCGTATTCGTACTAACGATCCAATACAGCATAATTCCCGCGGGCATACCTGACACCCAAGCAGAGAATGCAATGTAAGGCGCCATGAAAGTCAGGATTTGTTTCGTCACGATCAACGCGGAATTCAGGAACATTTTGGATGTCCTTTGATCCGATACTTCTGCAGCAGTCGATGTTGGAAAGCCTAAGCGCACGTTTGCGAAAATGGTGAGACCGAGCATGACGGGCAAAAGACCTGTGGGATCTCCAGCCAACAAATTCGGAAACCATAAGGCACCCTCGGTGGCCAACGAGGGTTCCGCGCCTGGTAGCTCAAAGCTAGGAACACCATTCTCGTCTGACATGGGGACCAAATACCGAAGGAGTCCCATATTGATACCACATATATTCCTCATACCTTCCATGAAGACCAGCCAAACGGGCATCTGTACCAAATTTATAGCGATACGCCAGCGAGGAATCTTCCATTCCTTGTAAAGGGCAAGTGTCTTTTTGGTCAATGCTTTATCAAATTCCTTCGTTGCTTCATGAGAATTTTCCATGAACATTCTCTTTTTCATGCTTTCGGCTCTGATGGCGTCTAGGTAATGTTTTTTACAACAATTTAGCACCGGCAGTATGTCCTTTTCGCGACGGTGGAGGATACGGTTCCAGAGTATGATCGGGGTTAAGCAGATCCGCACAGCGATGGCGGTTAGTGGGATTGACGCTACCCATGGCAGGCCGGTGACTGCGTGTACGCCGTGCAGGCATCCGGTAGCGGCTATGATGGCTTCTGGGATGAAGGCTGCCGGTCGAGTTGCATGGAAGTTACGAGCGCGATGTGAGAGGATTGTTGGGGAGGTCACTGGTCGTCGAAGTTGGGACCATCGAGGTGTAAGGAGCGGCCGCATGTCGACGCTTAGTTGATTAGAGGTTCATTGAATCGATCAGAAATATCTGCAGCCGAAGCAGCAGGCGGTGTGTCAACGGATCACGTCGATGGTCAGTCGGTCGGTCGTGTCGTTGCAGTCAATTGATCTGGATAGTCCGCAGTACGTACTTGTAAAGGATAAAAAGTGAATCGGGGAGAGCTTAGACGGTGGAGCCGCGTGGGGAAGGAGGTCTGGTTCATTTGCTGCGGCAGCTATCACGTGCACCCGATAAGGGTAATGTGTCCTGGTCAGTTGCTTCTCCAACTGACTCTTATACTTCACTTTCAAAATCATAGTTTTCTCCTCCAACGAGGTAGACTATAGCTACGTCTATTTTTCCATGTTTCTGGCTGAAGAAAGACGAACCCGAACATGGAGTGAAACGTCATACTCTGAACTCAACCCGGGATCAGCTTCGTCACTCATATAACCAAACAGCAGGAACAAAGAAACATGGCCTCTCTCACCACCATCGCCATAATCACCCTTCTTGTCCCATTCGCCACTTTCTTTCTTATTCCAGCTGCGGTGGGATACGTCCTGAAACTTGCTCTCCGCAGTCTGGGCTGGTCACTAAAGAACAAGACCAATGCACGCAGAGAACTGATTCTGTCGCAAGTGCGCATTGAGGAAGAGCATTATCAAGAGGCCGCTAAATCGACGGCGTCGTCTTCGGCAGGTCCGGAAGATGATGATTGGGAGAAGATTGATGGCACGGTGTCGAGTGTAGCTGGGAATGGGAAGCCTATAGGCGAGGACTGGGAAGGTATCATTGGGTTCTTTCATCCGTTCTGGTAGGTTTATTTGGTCTCGACTTTAAATAATCATTCTGTTAACTCTATTTGGTCTTGTAGTAATGCCGGAGGTGGCGGTGAACGTGTTCTCTGGGCTGCAGTAAAAGCCACGCAGGAACGCTGGCCAAAGGTATGTTCATTATTCGGTTTCATAGGTCTATTCACTAACAGATAACAGGCTGTATGTGCCATATACACCGGTGACCATGAAGTCACCAAAGCAGCCATGCTCGAAAGGGTCGAGGTCAGTATATACCCCTTTCAACGTAAATATGTCTAACAGGCATTAGACCCGCTTCAACATCAAACTGCACGCCCCAACAGTAGTCCTATTATACCTCTCTACACGCAAATACATCCAGAGCAGCATGTACCCCCACTTCACCCTCCTAGGCCAATCTCTAGGCTCTCTAATCGTGGCCTTTGACTCCTTCAACCTTCTTGTGCCCGACATTTTCATCGACACCATCGGCTACGCTTTTACCATTGCACTATCGAAATATCTTTTTCCCTCAGTGCCCACGGGGGCATATGTGCACTACCCCACTATTTCGACTGATATGCTCACCTCCCTTGACGACAACTCGGGGATCAAAGGACTCAACTCCGGCGCAGGGACCGGATGGAAGGGCATGGCCAAAAAACGGTACTGGCGCCTCTTTGCGCTTTTGTACGGATGGGTGGGCAGTAAAGTCGACGTGGTCATGACAAATTCATCGTGGACATCGGCACATATCAATTCCCTCTGGGGGCCCGCACGACGCAACAGGAAATTAGCATACAAAGATGCAACCGTGGTATTCCCGCCAACAGCCGTCTCGGAAATCAAATCTGCCATTGAAGTGAACGACTCAACAGAAGCAAACCGCGAACCAAGCATCTTATACATCGCTCAATTCCGCCCAGAGAAAAACCACGCTCTCATCCTCCGCGCCTTCGCGCGCTTCATCCAAAACCGCAAGAACTCATCATCATCATCATCATCGTCGACGACAGCAGCAGAAGCAGCAGAGCCAAAACTAATCCTAATAGGCTCAGTCCGCCACTCCAGCCCGGACGAAACACACATCTACCACCTCCGCCTATTAGCGCACGAACTACAAATCCGCGACCAAACCACGTTTATATGCGACGCAAGCTGGCCCACCATCCTCTCTCATCTGCGCACATCCTCAATCGGGACGAACGCAATGTGGAATGAACACTTCGGCATCGGCGTGGTGGAATACCAAGCCGCCGGCCTGATTAGCGTAGTGCACGACTCGGGGGGTCCGAG
This sequence comes from Talaromyces liani, assembly GCA_022814505.1. Taxonomy (NCBI): domain Eukaryota; kingdom Fungi; phylum Ascomycota; class Eurotiomycetes; order Eurotiales; family Trichocomaceae; genus Talaromyces; species Talaromyces liani. Next base: position 178,322 of record JAKLNL010000014.1, read on the forward strand.
GGAGGACATCGTCATTAATTTAGACGGAAAGGGGGAGACGGGCTTCCGAGCATCGACGGAAGAAGAATTCGCGGCTGGCTTTGAGGATGCGTTGGCACTACCACAAAAGGAGAAAGTGGCCATGAGGTTGAGAGCAAGAAAGTCGGCGATGAGGTTTACAGAAGAGGAGTTTGCGAGGAAATGGATTGTGGAGGTTGGGAAGTTGATTGATCTACGGCGGAAGAAGTAGTCTTTTTATTTCTCTTTTTGCGTGTCATAGCTCAGCTCATTAATAATATTATCTAGGTAAGCTATATTTTGTTTTATTTGCGTTGCTCGCCGAGGTCATTTAGAATTGATATCGCATAGAACGAATCTATATGCAAGCAATTGAATAAATAATAAATTCGCAGCAACCATCTCAACTGTCAAGGGGGTATTTCTGTTAATCTGTAAGAACTACTGTATCCCAATTTCATAGCAAAACACACCACTTAAGTTATAGTGCTTCGAAAATAACACCCAAAATCCCCATGTCCCGGCCATCTTATGTTTCTCCCTATCAAAATCAGACAAGAACTAGACTTGAATGCAGCAGCAAGATCATAAATCGTAAGAAAGAAATGTGGAAAGAAGAAGAAGAAGTGACACAACGCCATATCCCGCTCTATAAAAGTGTAATGACCGTTTGGCAGAAAGATTCCATGAAAATAAGAAGAATACCTAAAGCAAAATGGGGTATTGGTAGGTATTGGTATTGATAATAGTATTATTGACTCCATTCCTGACCCGCATAATTCGGATCTGTCGCTTCCAGGCCGAAATTCGGTGATGAGCCGGGGTGACTACCGCCACCACCGTATATGGCCCCTTGGCCCGGCGCGCCTGTGAAACTATTTATACTCAAGTCGTCGTCGTCAAAGCCGAATTCTCCGCCCGAGCTTGCGTCGAAGCTGTTTCGGGCACTCATATCACTGACATCGTCGCCTGTGGTGGCGATTTGGTCCCATTGAAGGTTCTGGAGAGCTGGGTATTGGGCTAGTAGTGCTGCTGGAAGGGTGAATCCTTGGCCGTTGTCTAGGCCGGGGACCATCATTGGTTGTTGGATGGGTTGAAGATGTTGTTGCTGTTGTTGTTGCTGCGCTTGTTGTTCCATGAATAATCGGTTCCGTTCGATAGCTTCTTCATCCAACAGCGCCTTGATACAAGCCCGCCCGGCTTCGGATCGGAAATGACGACCCAATGCATCGGCTCGAGCAAATCGTCGTCCACAACCCCATTGACCACCAGAAGCAAGATCGCCGCGACATACGAATTTCTTCTCGCCTGAATGCAAGCCTTCGTGTCGCTTACGATCGTGTTGACGAGCAAATGCTTTCCCGCACACAGTACAAACAAAGGGCCGCTCATCCGTGTGAGTTCGAAGATGAGAACGCAGGTTGTATGCACGCGTAAACCTCTTGGGACAGAGGTTGCACTGGAATGTAGCAGGATGTTTCTGGGTCCTCTTTGATTCACCGGGTGTAGCACCTGGTCGTTGCGGGTCGGCTAAATCGAGAATAACCTTGCGCTCAATGGAAGACGTAGACTGTCTCCGTATCGACGATCTAGATGCTGGCGATACACCTCGCGAACCTGGGTTGCTGCGCGATCCTCCCATGGGGTCAAACGGCGAAAGAGACCGTGGAGATGAACCTACGGCTGGATCCAAACTGCTTGTTGACGATACGGACTGGGAATGTGGCCGGACAATTGGCGTCGGTCGTCCAAACGGATCAGATTTACTTCGCCCACGGGATCCTCCTATAGCTGTAAGTATTGTGAAGTCAACATGCAAGGCGAGTAAACTTACTCGACGGTGGAGACAATGCATCGAAATCATTCTCGCCTCCAGGACCAAAACTAGGCACTCTTGAAGGAGGAGCAAATTCCACATTGATCGACGGAGGGGGTACCATATTGTTCATCTGGTTCGGATCAAGTCCTGACATATCAGGCGCCTGCATACCGGCAAGCATTGCATCATCCGGCTGCCCAGTGTAAATATCATGGGAGAGCGTAGGAAACTGAGTCATATTCTGCTGTCCACTTAACATAAAAGCATCACTGTTAATATCTTGGGAAGGAATTTGCGGCGAAACGTATGGACTGTGGTGAGGACTCAATCCCTGCTGCTGTTGCTCCGAAAGCGTAAAACTATCCATCGCCAACGTATTATCATAAAGCACAGGGTCGTTCTGAGCCCCTAAAGAAGGCGAGGCACCTTCCAAAGCGTCGAATGACTCATGATGTCCGGCATAAGGCGAATGGGACACGGACGAAACATCAGAATGTTCCGAGGGAGCACGGCGGTGACTCTGAAAGGAGGGGTTCTCCAGCATATTCTGCCACTCTTGTGCCTGGTTATGATTAGACATGTATGCAGCGCTCATCGGATCCAGCGAAGCGCTTCGAGAGTGTCCTGGCGTGTAAAACGGTCCGGACGAAATGGGCGGTGAAGTATGACTATTGCCAGGGGAGGAGTGATGTTCAGGCGACAACAGATTATTAGGCGATCCCATCTGACTCATATCCCCTTGACCCATCAACTGAGTAGTTTGTGTATTGTGTTGTTGTTGCTGCTGCTGCTGCTGGTCCAACAACAAAGACGAATCAAAGGCCGATTGCATGCCCGCATTATCCCCGGCCACGGCATACTGGGTAAAATCATAATCATTCGAATTCGAAGTGATTAAATTCGAATAGTTCGCATCATGGAGGGTCCCCGACTGATCCTGAAACGTCGCCGCAAACGAAGAAGCGAACTGATCATTTTGCGCCGTGAGGTTATCGTGTTGTTGGGCGGAGGTAGTAGCAGCTAAGTAGCTGTTGTAGAGATCGGGATTATTCGAGTCGGGCGCAAGCGACGACGACGACGGTGCCGCTGTGAACGCGAGATTTGGCTGATAGCCCGTTCCTGCTGTCGAAGCATCTAACATGAGTCCCGCAGCAGAAGGGTCGTGGTATGGCGAGTGCTGGCCGTGATGCGGCGAAGGGCTGACATTGCGGCTATGCACGCTCGCGGACGGGGAGCGACCGCGATTGGCATATTGGCCATGGTTCTCCATGGCTCAATTGGGTTGTGCGTAAATAAGAAGAAGAAAAATGGAGAATGGAAAATGGAAAATCAAGGCTGTGCTCTGTCTATTCAATCTGGCGCATGAAGATATATAAGGAGAGAGCGCGGTGCTGTTCGTTCCCTGACTAAAAGTAAAGTGTGAGGGGCAAAGGAGCCGAGAACGCGAGGGAACAACGAACTACCTAGGGGAGGTGTGGCTGCGACGGACAGACAAGTCGAAAACGGTGTAGTAGATAAGCTTTCGGTCACGGGCTGGACCCTTTCTACTGAGGATTTGTCAAGGATCGTGCCAGAAGGAGGTTGTATTCGGCGTGAGACGAGGGTGATGGACAGAAAATGGAAAGAGTCGAGAAAATGCCTTGCGATCAGCCTTAGGCTGCCCACATGCAATACGCTACTATAGAGAGCTCCTAGTATTGGTGGGGATCAGCCGCACTGACTAGGAGTTAGGTACGGAGACTCTCCAGGAGTGTCAATTAACAGTGAGCAGAAAGACGAGAGGTGAGTGGTCCGTGGTGTGATATTCTTTTTTGCTGGTACATGCGATGCCATGAAGGATAACTTGCCCAGGCAAGAGCGGGCTTGCCTTGAGACCTAACATATCAGGCATCATCAATTTAGCACCTGATTGGTTGAGGGCATCACCAATCACCGCTACTTTCTATTCAGCTTTTCATTATCGTTATATTGATCGAGCAGTCAGTACTCTGGTACTCTCTTGAACACTATCCACTGCTCTTGTGCATAAAACTTAAGTGGTAACGTCACTAACGTGATACTCAGATGCTCAGACTCTCGAGGCTAGTAAGTCCCCATAATCCCACGTAGCACACAGCTCAGCCACACTCCATCCAAGCCCTAGAGTCACTAAATCCATCGTGAAACAGGCGTTTCGATTGAAGAATGCACCAGATTCGTTCTTTTTCCGTATTCGAACGGAGATCCGAGAATCATAAATAAGAATTCTGCTGCCTACGCATTCCATGGCACGTTCGGTCTTCCAAGTTGAGCTAAGACTAAGGATGCGTTGTAAGAAGGAGATCTTCATCGTATATTGCTGGTTGTAAAAATAGACACATGCCAACTGGTTCAGACTTTCAAATACCGACTCGTCTTTTACATGTAAGTAAACTCGGTAAAGACAAGAATGAGAAAAAAAGTAAAACGAATCAAAGTTCAAAACGTTGCGATGTAACGCATTCTTGACAAATATATACACGAAACAGAAAGTAATCAGTAGAAATAAAAAGTAATCGGTGTATGAACGAAGGGAAGAGAGACAACGCCGACAATGCAAGCATGACAGGGGAACATCCCCCCTGGTCAGCATAGTTATATAGCAGATCCACCCTCCTTTTGTTTTTGTGTGTGCCCCGAAAAAAGTCCCAGAATTAAATAACATCGTGGATAACATACAAACAAACAGGATCGTAGCGAACGCTTCAATATAGAACCCGTCCGTACGGCTTGTTTCTGATCTCTTAAAGAAGAGATGGCAGGAGAAAATAAAACATCGAAGGGGGCCGAAGTCGGCATACTGTACATATCAATCAGTCCATCACTTCCGATGAACACGAACAAGAACAAGTGTTCTCTCTTCATATTTTCACATTAGTCGTCTCGACATATATGTCGATGGAATCATCATATTATAAACGATGACGTCCTATACACTCGTAGGATGATAGCCTCACGTCGAGGGCTTCTTCCTGCCAAAGACAATGCCTTCGTCTTCAGAGTCGACATCTTCATCATCACAATCGTAATCACAACCCTCGTCATGAGCAGAGCGTGCCGCTTTGATATTCCTGGGCGTGATTGTGTCACCTGTTCGAAGAATGGGAGATACATAAGGCGTGGCATCTAGTTCCTTTTCCCGTTCTTCAATGTGTGTGTGGAGGCCATCACCCGAGAAGGACGAGGCGCCAGAAACAATGGACGGTAAACTTGGATGAGACACACTCTGGGACATCTCGCTTGCACACTCATCGGCCGATGTTGTCGAGATAGTCGCCGCTGACGGCGGTGAGGTCATCAAGCCTCCGTCCGACGGTAAGTGATGTGTCGAAGTTGTCGGACTTGGCTCAATAGACCGCTCATTGCTCTCAACAGGCATGGTCTCGGTAGCTGGCTCCTCTTCAGACCGGGTGTCATCTGCTGCTTGGCGTAACAGTGCTTCTTTGGCAGATCGGAAGGATTGCTCGCTGACTTCTGGGGGTATTTGTTCTGATCGATTGCGACGGTGTCCCGCTGACGAAGGACTTCGAGTAACGTCGTTTCCCTGGCTGTAGGGCCGCTCGTGCTGCTCCCATACAGTCGCAACTGGAACTTGAACCTGTCCGGTAGCAGACGCAGAGCTCCATGCAACACTGGGTTCAGCATGACCATCCGTCTCGCTCGCGGCGCCGTCAAGGGACAGTGAGCGGTCATCTTCGATGTGTGAAGCCTTATCTGCTCGATGATGAGTAGCTCCTGTGAAGATGCCGGCGATGTTGGGCGTTGATACAGTGTGCTGTTGATTCAAAGTCTCGGAAGTCTCAGCTGGTGGTGTCAAGCTTAGTTTCGATGGTGATGGCCTCACTGTCTTGGCTGACGCCGTCGTTGACATGATCGACAAGCGTTCCGGGGCATACGCTCGGGGTGTTTCGTCTGCAACATCGTAAGGAGGTGCTTGATCGAAGTAGGAAGATCGCTCGGGTGTGCTGTCTGGACTGGCAGTAACACTTTGAGACAGTGGATGCTCCTCTCGCACAACTCTGAACGGACGTAGAACATCCTCATCGCCTCGCAAGCTAGCTCTCCGACCACCTGATGCGCCACTAGTAGAAGATGCACTAGAATCCGCGGAAGAACCAGCTGCACTTGATGGACGTTTGGGATGGCTGCGACCTTCTCGTCGAGGATTGAGCCACTTGGCCAGCGACTTGACGCGATCCACAAATGGAACTTTGCTGACGGCACTCGTGACTTCTTCTTTGGAGACTTCAATCCGGTTACCTTTACTTTGTGGGTCGGTCTTTTGTACCCAGTCGGCAGGATCTTCTTTCAAGTCTTGCAATACCCACTCGTGGGTCTTGATGCCTTTGATGGTGATGCGATTCTGAGGATCCTTGGTGAGAAGACGCCGTAAGAGATCGTCTAGCAAGGGATCAATATCCTCATATACGAATTCATCCTCAAGCCGTTTGTTGCTGTTCATCACACCGTGGCGCGGATCGGCACTGATCTTGCTGCTGTCGACCTCGACCGGCTTGAGTCGCTTCTTTGGGATAAAAAGATCGTTCTTGCCGATGTTTTGGAAGAGGCTGTATTCATCATCCGAGACAAAGGGCAAGCGCCCGAAGATCATGCCGTATAGAGTCACTCCTAGGGACCAGATATCGATGGCAGCGGTGATTTTGGGACCTCGGCCATTCGCGTCGACATAGTCGTCACCACTGTAACAAAGCTCTGGTGCATAAAATGCTGGAGTGCCGACAGTCTTCGACAACTCTCCGCGAGCGTCATCCAGCTCGGCGGCATCAGTCTCGGTGACTTGTTCTTCATCCTCGTCCCTGATAGGCCGACCTAGATATGAAACGCCAAAGTCGGAAATCTTGACTTGTCCTTTCGCTGTGACGAGGAGATTTGCTGGTTTGATGTCGCGATGAATGATACCCTGGTAATGTAAGTATTCCAAGCCTAGCACTGCGTCTCGGAAAGCGTTACGAGCTTCTTCGATGGTAAGACACGGGACATAGGAGAGATCGTCATCATCCGAAAATTGGTCAGCTTCCGACGAAGAATAGGCGAACAGGCTGGATGCTGTACTGTATCGTCTTTCGAGCGGGTAGTCGGAATAAGCACCGTACATGCTACCCTCCACAGCGGCCAACACTGAATCGCGCATGTGACGATCGAACTCGGATGCTGTGCTGTTGTATGATTGGCTAGGGGACTGTCCATGTTCTGCATTGTCTGTACGATCATGGTGTAGAGCGAGGTTTTGGCTAATCGACCGTGCCAATGCTAATTCCGGGTTCGACTCGTCATCGGATTCTCCACCATGCTCCAAACTCCAGGCAGGAATCAAGTGTCGGTGATTAGTTTGCGCTTGAGCACGGTGTCTTTCACGAGCAAGTTCTCTGCGTTTTCGTTGGTTTTGGAGGTTATTAATAATTAGTTGGCCCTCTTCCTCGAAGTAGGGTGAATCCGGCTGCCCAGTTTTTTCTCGCTCCATTCGCATCTTGTCCATCTGCACAACCTCTCTTACGCCCTTCTTGCGCCATTTGATCTCTCCATTCTCGACGTACTCCAACACAATATACACCTTTTGACGGTTGGGATCATCAATAACTTCGAGAAGACTGACCACATTGGGATGTCGGGCCTTTTTGAGAATAGCGACTTCTCTCTTGACCTTGTCCTCGGGGTTACCTAGTTTGCCTAGACGACGGCGCTTGGAATATCGCTGAACGATTTTGATCGCGACTGGTTGTTTGGTAATTAGATGGCGGCCAAGTTTGACTTTTCCGTGTTCGCCTCGTCCAAGCTCTTCCAGGACCTCGTAGTCATTGATGAGCTTGTTTCCTGTCTGGAGATCACGTTCAACTTCGGCGGTGTGGGTTCTAGATGATGTCAGTCAACATTGCATTACATATTGAACAAGATGCTAGATAGAGGGCTCACTCTTTTGGTGGCTGTAGATGTGTCGGGTGGAGGTAAGGACTGAATGCATAGCCTTCGTCGTCGGAGCCGACTGAAGGAGATGTACGGGCACTCCGGCCTGTAAACAGACCTGGAGTAGAAATCGGAGTGTTGCCCACAGTACGGGCACCATTGGCAGTAAAAGCATGTTCGTATGGTTTGGGATTTTCGGTCGGCGATGGATATGAACTACGTCCTCGGAGAAAGGGCTGATAAGGAGACGGGTGGACTTGCGATTGTAACACCGCATAGGACTGGTCGGGATATACAGGGAAATCGGCAGTTGTATTCACAGGATTGGTTTTCGGGATGAGAGATTGGCCAAAGGATAATTCGAGTTGCTGTGATAGTCTTCTGACTAGGGAAGATCGAGAAAGACCACCGGAAGGCTCCGGTCGAGAATCGGCGACGGTGTCCTCATTCATAGCATGTAAAGAACTCGACGAAGTCTTCGCAGAAGAGGCTCTCGAGTTGTTGGAGGATTGCGGCATGAAATGCATCGGGTGGTGGGATGAATGAGAATCGCCTCTAAAGCCAGAAAGTTTGAAATTGTGTTTGGATGCCAGCATCCTATTTGCGAACGACAAACTTGACTCGGAAGTCGATGAGGAGGTAGTAGGATGCGTCGGACGATTCAAGCCATTCGATCCGTTGGACTCGGTCGGTTCTCCGCGGCGAGGATGGTGACTCTGCGCTCTAGGGCCCGCCTCAAGACCGGTTTGGTGCTGTTCTGACCGGCCTTGATCATGGGTTTCTGATGTGCGCTCAACATCCTCCAGACCAGCGTGGGATGGTCGCCGTTCAAACTGCCCCATGATGTGGAAGGACGCTACCAGTTGTCTTTTATACGCAATGGGTACATCCTCTTCTCTCTCGACGGGAAGAGCGGTGGCGGTATCGTCGAAGTACGTGCGATCGGAGCGACAGAAATTTGCGGTTGGATCGAAGAAAACTCCCTGCGTCCTCTGGGACAATACACCCTCATTCCTCTGAGCGTAAAATAATCGACGTTGACATCGAGGAAACGAATGAACGGACGAAATTCGGGAAGGTACTACTAGGTGACGTCGATCCGGTCGGTTAGGCGCACGTTTTCGCTGGCACTGCAAACTCCCAGAGATGCGATGAAATGAATCGGAAGGATGGAAAATACAATATTGACGACCTGGTACAGGAGCACGGATAGACAAAAGCGATTATATAGAGTTGTCGAGGTGTGTCGTGTGGTAAGAGTTAAGTCAGGTTAAACTGGGCAGTGACTTGTGTGTGGGTAAGTTAGTGTCCAGCGGAAGGCACTGACTGGCTGGTCTAGCCTGAGGTGGGGAGAAATAAATACCAGATGGTCAGCAGTGGACTGAGCACTCTTATTAACAAGTGCAAAATATTGTACGATTATAGAGAGAATGGTAGAGTCATCATGGATATCCAGGAAAAGGTTGAGGTCTGTCTTTGCGCTCTTTTTCTCGTCCATTACTCTATGCAACATGCATTTTCTTGCAGAACACCTGGGATAAGGAGTTATTTTATTCCTTTGCATCATCTTACAACCTCTATTATACTTTGCATCCTTAGCAGACTGCAGTCCGTAGTTACCAGGATGCCTCGACGATATTTCAAATCATAAGTCTATGATGGATGCAAAAAAAGCGATGAAAGGGTACGGACCACGTAGGACGGATAGCAAGACCAGGATGGCTAGGCTGTATTGGCCGTTACGCACTTACCGTATCTAACGAGTCAGTCTAACTGATACGGGAAAAGTGGCAGCTCCACTTTGAGGGTTAGTGGATACAGCCCGGCCACAACGGGTTAGTCCGGTACACTCACATGCATATACAAAAAGGTTGTTATGGCTGATACCACGTCGAACTCGTTACTGTAGGACAGCTTAGCTGCATCTACGGAGTAATAATTCCTAACTAGTGATTCTAACAGCCCAACGTGGTATGTAGCATCTCCATTAGTGTCGACGGCATGAACAACTCAATGATCATTATTCATTAATGGTTTGGTCGTTATCCGGAGTACGAAGCATGGTCCGCGTCCATCTCTTTACTGATCTTATCTGGTTATGTTTGGATATTCTGTATATTCGCCAAGGGAGCTGTCTCATCCAATACTCCGTTGAAGTCCGTCCAGACGATTAGCTTCGGGTAGGCCAAGTGGTCCGTGAGCGTCTCGTTTGGACCCTTGAACGGAGTACACTGGCATGTAAGATGGAAGGCAAGTCAACCGAAACATCATTAAGACTTTGTACGTTTTACGGTCTTACTGCGATCGATGGCTAGACACATTAGCTGTGTATCGTAATATCGTAAGTTCAGTAGTAATATCATATCATATAACTTACTTTTGAGTCCGAGTTTGACAGCAGCCCGACTGGAATGATTAGGCATGCAAGAATGCGGGCGACTGCGTTTGAATTGACCATTGATAAGATTTCTGAATATCATCGCCGATGATGAGAATGCATGCTACATGCACATACTCTTGACGAATTGCCATGTCGAGCATATTTTATGAGGATCATCACTCAATTTTCTTTTCTTTTGTTAATTTGACTGACTCTTCGGGTGGACAAACCCAGATTGCTGGTACAATCCGAGTCATGTCGTTCCGACTCGTCTCTGCTGAAAAACCACATTTCGCGTTCTAACTGCTCTGTACAATGAATACTGCACAGTTCGGATACTAGGCTATGAATCAATCGAATCAAAGCATCCAGAGTCCAGACAAGTGGTCTCAGACACTTCGCTAGTTGTATGCAGGTTATATGACCCCATAAAGACTACTAACAGTCAATCCAATCAGTGTTCGTCATGCATCTTCGACTTCCGTGTGGATCCCTTCAAATCTTCTAATTTGTCCGTACCGACTTGCCTCCATTATGACTCCACTCTGACTAGCTCACGGACCAGTGATCAGCGAGAGTTTGATTGGTATTGAGAGTGTCAAGTGGGGCTCTTGCCTGGTGGCGCCGTGGACGGTCCTCTTTGTTTAGGTTGGTTCTCTGCATATCTTGTTCCCCACTTACTGTATTTGACATAGCTTACTGCCAAAATGACGAATGATATCGAAAATAGATTACTTCAAATACGCTTGTAATGTCTGTCTTTCGCTGTTTGCGTCTCAGCATGAGCCGATGGTCAATGACATCTGATACCAGGAAGTCCAAGAGATGAGGCGAATATCTCGACAAGTTTATGAGTCTTGGATGACTATGAAATGATGATCACTTTTTATTTAAAATGAGATAGCCCTAGAGTCATGCCAACAGATCCGGAATCGAGCATCGTCAACAATATCGTTGTCATGAGTCAATTTGACTGAATCGATTGTCCTCACAATCAAATGTGCAAACATGCCGCAGACCTATATGATCATCAATAATATCCCTCAACGACAATCGTATGACAGGCAATAGATAGGACTATCATCATCCCAGGCAATAACTCAAAACATAAGGCTACCCTGTTCTGACTCGCAAAATCTCGAAAAGCTGAATAAATTGACTCATACTCTTTGAAGTCCGCACACCATTCAAAAAGCTCGTTTCCAATTTCAGCAGGGGGTGCCAGAAATCAAACAAACAAAAAGCCGCTAGAAACGACGGAGATACGGAGTACGATTATCCTGGTTTGAATCTGATCCCTGGCAAGTTTTGATGGCAGTGCCACATTTGGGTTTGGCTTTGACCTTGATTTTGACAGGTCGGTTCGCATGGGCATGGCCAATCCCAATCAATCCCTGATCGTGTTCGCCGAGTCGCTTACTCTTGACTCCTGGTACGAATTTATCTATTTTTGAGCGCATTGACAGGACAGAACAACCCAGGTTATGTAGGAAAGAAGCGTCAAACCCCAGTCAACTCAATATTTGATTAACTAGGCAGTTTAGTTCTTATGTATGTGATATATCGATTTCCGAAGTTGTCAGCCAATGACAAGACAACGCAATGAAAGTAGCCTAAATATAGTCGATATACCCCGACCAATCGTCGATAGACTAGCTCCCAGTCAACCCTTCTAATCGACACCCAAATTGAGTCAAACAAAGCTTTCTCATCCTGGCTTTGTATGTACATATGTATTCTATCACAAAGAAATTTGAAGAATAAGATTGACGGGAACGAGTGGCACTGGCGAGCCGCTTACGGCCCGCTTGGTCCCGCATGCGCCTTATCGAATGTTTCGTTTGAAGGAGAGATCAGATTAGATGATACGTAGAGAGAAGATCGGCGAAGTGTTCAAGGAATTCCAATTCGACGATGTATGGAATTCAACACCAAGGACGTTCGTACAAATCTCCGAGCTCAACCCCTAAGACGCGGCGGCCACTCTAGACTACGCGGTTACTCAGGACATTAATTAACCTATCTTAACTTTTCTCAAATTCAGCTAAACGACCCCATGCAAATTAATATCAACCCACTAATATAACAAACTCGGGGGCAGACCACTAAGACAACGCAAAACAAGGACTGGGCGAATCATCGATTGGGATTTGGTGCAAGCTCTGCCAAGCAGATAGGAGGTCATAACTGTCAAGGACTAAGCGCAGATTGAGTGTCTATGCCTGATTGAGATTTGCGTGCAGCGTATGCCGTCACTTGTCGGATTTGACGATACGTAATACATAGTATAGTGCTGAATGTTGAACTGACCCAGGTCTTTTGAGTTGAGCCTAGGCAGGTGGTTACCTAGGTAGTGATGAAATTGTTATGGCTATAGCTAGCAATCTTGCCATACACTGGCATACGGCAGAAACAATACAATTCTCTAGCCACATCCTTGAATCTGCAACGTATCTAAAACGATAACTAACGGCTGGAAAAATAACACTACGTAATAAGTTAATCAACCAACGCTCTCAAAAACCCAAAGCCACAGCCTTTCACATGCAATTGATTGCCTGGACTTAAGATAACGAGTAAGTTAACTGATAGACAGGCAAATCAGCAGGTCGTTCGCTTTCCAGGAGCTGAACTGTCGGGTTCCGAAGAAAGATAAAGGACTGTGCCACTGAAAGTTAAACATACAATCATCAAATACGTGCGCGTGTCGAGACTGGAAGTGAGAATCGATAAAAAGACGGCTGGTAGCCCCGATGTAAGCATTAATGCAGGGTTCTTTCATGATCAAGGCTTGGTACATGGTACATACAGTACAAGCACGAGACTGTGGCCTGACTAGTATCGGTACAAGTACTCCGTATGTATATTTGAGAGTAGAAGCACGTAGACGGCATGAAAGTCATACTATGTGCCCGAATATACTTCCAAGGTTCCTTCTACCAACTTACCTGCCAACGGTGGTGGCGACAAACCCAACGATTTCCGATCGGAAAAAGGTCCGGTGAATGCTGCCAAATGCCTGACAAGTTACAACGAGATCAGATGGACCGAACAATCGCCGGAGATCAGTGCTGAGACCACGCGCCTAGCCGTCAGTAGTGTTAACTGACTTCCTGCTCGGTGCTGACAGACTTTGCTCGAGGTTCGAGTTCTTGAAGTTGAACTTGTATGGTCAGGCCCTTGCATACCCAAGTAACCTAGTAAGCACGCTACGTACTCACGATACACGGAAGGAACACCTTAGTCTGCGACTCTTAGGCAGACAAGTGGACACTACACTACGTAGATATACGTTGTCGCTATGCTACTGGTGGTTAGTTAGAAGTCAAAGTTCAATGTCCGTACAATAATTTGCCATTTGGGCCGCTTCTCAATGTTCTCGTAAGCGCTTACAAGTTACGGCGTGGGTTAGTTAGGTACTCTTAGTTCTTCGAAGTAAGAGTACTAGCTGCAGCGTACCTTTGCTTTTTCGTGCTGTGTATCCTATCAGTGCTCTCCTATTTCGTGAACTCAATTCTCTGAAGTTTGTGGTGAAAATTTTTCGTTGCTTATTTGTGCTCGAATATCGATCGTGCCCTAGGAAGACTAGAATTGATCTTATCTTCCGGCCGTTTTCTATCAACGAACTAATGATAGTTCATGTCCAGTATTCCATTGATGAAAAGACATGGCCACTTTTTGACTCTTTTTGGATTCGACAATTTCCTGCAAGATTGACTACGTTGTACAACGTCGTACGACCTGTATGCACCATGCAGAAGCAACTCATTGAGTTAGCTACCGTATGTAGTACGTCCTACATAGTACGTTGCGGATTATTGTCGCAACTACTGCTGTGTTCAGTGCACGGCAGATGCGAGTCTGAAGCTGCCAATAATGCGACAAGGTTTACGGTAGTCGTGTGCTACTTGAGTTGTATCGTAAACGCAGGATCTTCTGCAGTCTTCTCTGTACGGAATAGTACATTGATACGCGTTATGCGATGGAAGTTCGGTTTATGAATGTGGGCAAAAAGTGTACAGACCGAGTGCCTACGAAGGATTGATTCTTCTTAGAAACTAGTTGACCTTGCACCCTTATTAGGTAGATGGTGGTGCTCTAGTCCATATGCAGTCTCTATTATCCATTGATGATATCTAGACGGAGACATTTTTTTTTTTTGAAGACTTCTCACCACGTAGCGCACACGGTAGTAACTCAAGGTTACTTTTGAGCAGCCACTGTTCTCACTTTCTTCAACTTAAAGTCGCTACTATAGCTTTATTTATTTTATTCATCTTCAAGACCATCCTGCAATCGAGTAGAAGGTGTTTCATGATCACTGTAGATGACGGATAAGCCAATCACAATGCATAGTGGTAGTGGTTGCCGCGACAACACGGTGTTTATCACCACGGTATCATCTGGCTGGTCAGCGACACTTTCAATGATCACCAGACTCTAACACTTTATAATTCATTGTTCATATAATCAAAGCGTCAGCTAACTAACTAACTACCAGAAGACTATTGTAGCATTTACTCCGCCCCACAGAGTAGTAATTATTGTACAATCTTATCAGTCGATCACCATGGAAATCCACATCTAGACCGTCCACATGTTTACTTGCCTTGCCCCTCCTCGACCGGGACTCTTTTCCTCGATTGATTTTAGATCTGTCTTACTTCTTCTTAATTGTCTAGAGTGCATCGTCAATCAAGATCCATTGCTGATGCTCGACCATCTTCGAAATCATCTGCTGAATGCGAACGACTCCCATATGTTGCCTGTGATTCATACACCAGGACTGTACGATTTTGTATGGAACCCCTCTGGGGGCATCTAGATCAATCGCACAGCGTCAGCACGTCAAAAAGCAAGGGCATACGTGCCTAGCGCTGTCCAAAATGCCTTCTGGTGGTCTCAGCCATGCCTTCCTCGTGAGCACCATGTGGGCGGCAATGAGCGTGGCTCAAGTGACAATCCCTTACATTCCGACACATACCTTTACTACATCACAAGGGCCAAATACCAGCGACGTTGTCTACATCCTCCAACCGAACAGCAATCGATCAGCGGTCCAGCTTCTCGCTCTCAACTTGTCGTCAACGATCAATCCTAGCAGTCCTAGCTATACTGTTCTCTACGACGATGTTCCTTTCTCCACAAACGACGAGGCCTACGTACCGATGCTCAACACGAATGGATCCATAACGGTGTTCACAGGAAATTGCAACTCGTCGCAAGAAGCACCACGATTGTGGTCATTTCAACCAGACGGAAAGAGTTCGATAGGGAATGGTACTTGGTTGTCAGTGGCGGTCAATGAATCGAGCACAAATATCACGGGCCCGGGATATCTTGCAAGGGGGTTCGCGTATATCTCTTCAAATGACACTTCCTCCGAATACTATACCTTCGGGGGCATGTGCCCATTCGCCAACGGCAATGAGTCGGACTGGACGTCCAATGCGGACTATTCGAATGAGATGACTGCATTGACTGCACCAAACACATCGACAGGTTCCTCCAATTATATCGTACAACAAACCGATTCCTCAAATTCGCCCGTTGCAGAAGCCGGTTATACCGTTACGCCCCTTCAAAAGACGAGTTCGACGACTTCGGGAGGCGTGGTTGTGCAGCAGGAAAGTTTTCTTTTCATTGGAGGTCATACACAGACTGCATTTTTAAATATGTCCACTTTGGCTCTATTCTCTTTACCCCAGGCTAGTTGGTCCTATATCTCCATAGGCGCCACAGTGGATACTGGTCGAACCGACCTTGCAGTTCGTGGCACCACTGAGATTGAACCTAGATCCGGCCATAGCGCGGTGATGTCCTCAGACGGAAGCAAGATCATTGTTTATGGCGGATGGGTGGGTGACACCAGTACACCAGCTGATCCACAGCTTGCCATTCTTGAAGTAGGCGAGGATTATGGTGGTTCAGGAGAATGGACATGGTCAATTCCGGTGTCCACTGGCTCAGGGCCCGCATCAGGCTCTGGTATTTTTGGACATGCAATAACGATGCTTGCTGGAGATGTGATGATGATTTCGGGAGGATATGTTATACCAGTGTCGTCAACAACATCAAAGCGAGCTCCCTCGGCAGGATTTGAGTCAAGCTCCCAGGCTTATCTCTACAATTTGACCTCAAACTCATGGGTATCTTCGTATACCGCGCCAAATCCTTCGGATACAAATACAAGCTCTCGTATTAGCGGCGCACTATCTTCCTCTGGCGAGAAAGCCGGACTTGGCATAGGCATTTCTGCCGCAGCAATCGCTATCGTATGCGTTGGTTACTTTTACTGGTCCAGGAAACGATGGAGTCATCGTCGACAGCGAGACCAGGAACTTCGGAAACTGGCACTTGGCGCAGAACGTTCAAACATATGGGCCGAGCCCGGGATTGAGTCTAGTTATCGCGGCCCAAGCGATACCACGTTACGGAACTCGATTATCGAGAATGTCTACTCTTCTGGACCGAGTCATCAGTATAGTGCAGTACCAGTTCCTGGTAACAACAACAAGACAGAAGCCGAAAGAAGTGGCTTGCTGTACGATGTACCCAGTCCATCGAGAGGTCTTCGCAGAAGCCTGTCTGGTCGACCACAAAGAGTCCAATCAGCGAACTGGTATGAGGATAACAGAATGGGTTATGGCTCAAACACTATCCATCCGATTGATGAACGAGAGGAGTACGAGACACCACCCGAAGAAGTCTCTGAAAGAAGACCGGAAAGTGGAAGCTCAGAGAGCAGTACCGACAACCGTTTCTCTGATCCATTCAAAGACCCATCTCCTTCGCCTACCCGTGCAACTCTTATTGCATTTCACGAGGAGTCAACGCGTCAGCAAGATGGTAATGATGGTGCATCTATACGCTCGGGAAAGTCTCGAGGCACATCACCTGACAAGAGCGAGAGAACGCATTCCGACTTGTCAGAGTCGTCTAGATCTGGAATATCAGAATTTTCTATTCAGAGGTCAAACTTTGGATCTCAAAGAAGATCGACACCTCTGTTTCAGTCAGCTATTCCGACACTGGAACCGTCAAACCATGATGAAAATGGCAGCGGACGCACTTCTCCCGAAAAGGGTTCGCAGCATGCAGTTGAAGGGAGTAGCATGAGATGGCCGTTTGAGCGGTCGGGAACAATAGATTCATTTTCTTCATCAGCCAGTCGTCACAGACGGGGTCTTTTAGAAGGAGACGCTCTATTAGGATCTGGACCAGAATGGTCAACACCCCCCGAATCGCCATCCCGACTATCAGACCGAGAGAACAGACCTAACAGCAACAACTCCCAAACATGGATGGGAAGTATTCGCAAAACTCTCTCGAATGCCCGCAAAGTCGTCCTCTCGAGTTATGGCAACAGCTCTCCCGAGGAAGAGCGCGCTTCTCCGGCAATGTTCGAGATTACCTCACCCGTGGACTTTGACGATGACGAGGGACTCTCCCCGCAGATATCGCGCCGAGCCTCCAGCGCGTCGGTAGTAGCACACCATCAACGACGGAAACAAGGTCCAAAAGACTGGGCCGTAGACGGCCGTTCCTCTCGGCAGAGTGCCGCCGGCATGTCATCTTCATCGCGCCGCAGAAGTCGTCGCACAAACGATCTTCTCGACGACAATGAAGATGAGGACGATGCTTTTGACGACCGTCTTGATGTCGTGGATGACCAGGACGATGATCTTCATCGCGGCGGTGGTAGCAGTATCGGTGCAACCGACGATGAGGATTGGGACGTCGAACTTGCCGCGGAAGGGAGACTGGTTCAGATTACGTATACGATCCCGAAGGAAAGGTTGAGGGTTGTTAATGCCGGGGCTGGAGATCGTGTTATTGGCGATGATGTCTCGGAGGTGGTTTCTCGGACATCTCAGGAGGGGCGATAATCTTTTTCTTCCCTTTTTGCGATTTGATACATGTTGAATGGATAACTGTACATGAACTACGAACAAATGAGTGATGGATATATGTACGAAGGACTGATTTTGGATATGGAGTCAAATGGCTAAATCGAGTCCACATTCTGACTCTCTAAACGGCGTTTTTTTGTTTTCCCGTTCTTTTTCGATTGGATTTTCGATTTCTCAGACTGGCGGATTCCGTTTCATGTTTAAACTTTTCCGGCTTTGCGCCAACAACTGAGTTTGTTGATTCCAGCCTGAATGTCGCTTTCTTGGTTGGACTTTTTTTTTTCACTTCTTCGTTTCTATTCAGTGTCTTTTTATTACGAGATTAGTATAAAACAAGTCAGACTGGTTGAGACTTTCCAGTACTTATTCGATTAAATATTGCTTCGATGTACCTAGGTAGCTATACGAACTTGATTTTTCTTGCTAGATGGGGTTTTCCTATTCAGCTGCTACTACTTTTGTGAGGGCACTTAGGTACGCTCTAGCTCACTATATAGATTTTAGTTTGAATATACGCTTACTGAGGTACTCATTGTCACTATGTGATGGATCTCAGTGATTTTATCAAGTTATTCTTTCCCTCTCATATCTATTTTATAAAGCTAGCTTGACGACCATCATTTTTCAATCTGTGAAGAAGAGATTTCATTCTCCTCTACATGGATCAAGACTATCTGAAAAAGAACGATAGTTATACTCTGCAATGATTACTAGGAAGTCATCCATTTGCCAGCACGTTTGCACAATCGTCTCGATTGCTTTTTGTTTGAGCTGCGGAACGACATATTTATCTCTGATTAGAAGCAGTTGATAGATCAATAACGTATTTCGAAAAGAAACTGCATAGTTCCCAACAACCACTCAGAGACAGAGGAATGCAAGTCCAAACCAACGAAAGCTTGCTTCTCAGTCGCTATTCGAAATGCTTTGTCTCATTCTGCATGTACGTGTGTCGCATAACAAGCAAGACAACTCACACCTGCATTTCCCCTCTTTGTTTGTCCTAGACACTCTACGGCGTACCTACAGGTCAACAATCGGATGGATCCAGCTTCGAGCGATGGCAATGTTTTCAGCGAAGATGTTTTGAAAGTCGGAATATTTCATGCGATGGGATATTAACTTACTTAGCGAAATTGCATTTCAATTACAAATACCAGGCCAATTGAACGATGCCACATTGACGTGCAAGTGAGTGGCCAATGGCGGACTGGTCACATTGCAAGGCCGGGATCAAAGACGACGTTGCAGCCTAAAGGAGAAGACCCTGGCTGATTTGATATTATCACGAGTTGGGTGTGGTAAGAAAGTAAGAACCTGGAATGGATTGTACTAGTGTGTCTCTCTCTCTAAAAGGGAAAAAAGGAAACATAATTTGGGGCAAGGCGGTGGGCGCTAATTAGGAAGGAGTCACCTGACCTTACTATCCGGACCTCGAAATTGAAATGGACTTCCATATCCTTTTATACAGCACACCTGTAAAATTGATTTCCATACCTTAGCATAACAACTATGGAGTTGACGAAGAACAATCTTTTCTCTCGCTTAGACGAATTCGTTGAACTAGATAAGGAGAGAGACTCCCTGTTACGTGTAGGAACTTTCTTCTTTTTCTTCTGTTGAATCTGCCATTTTGTCCAATGTGCTCTTGACTCACTCAACCTTCTCTGTCCCATACTGACAAGAAAGAACAATAGACCCTAATTAAAACGATCGAAGAAAAGGATGGCCAGCTTCAGGAACTCCATTATGAACTCGAGCACGAACGGGATTCGCGGCTCAGATATCAGCATCAGATACGTGAATTACAGGAGCAGAACCAGACACTTGACAATATCATTGTTCGTATACGATGCCGATTCTCTCTCGGCTTGTGGTCATCATGCAGGCAAAATTGACTAGGTTTAGAAAAAAGATCCTTTCGTGACGGTACTGGTGGACGGTGACGGGGCTATATTTCGTAACGAGTTTTATGAGAATCCTGCAGACGGAGCTCAAAAAGCCTCTGTGGCCTTGCAGCAAGAAGTTAAAAGTTATCTTAAACAGACGCAGCCCGATCTAGACGATGTTCCGATCATAGCTCGCATTTTCGTCAACCTCCACGGCCTCGCGGTGAAACTGCGTTCATTGGATATAATTGGAGCCACCAAGGATATGCACACCTTTGCCGAATATTTCAATAAGAGTCGTGCCGAGTTTGACATGGTGGACGTAGGAAGCGGTAAAGAAAACGCAGATGCGAAAATGCGAAGTAAGCATCTCAGCTGGTTTGAGGGAAAAAAGAGAAGATGATGAGAAGCTAGGAGTAAGACTTGCTAATTGCTAACCTATCTTAGAAATGCTTGCCCAGTCGATAAAACAATTCCAATGCAAAAAGATCTTCTTCGCAGGTTGTCATGATGCTGGCTATATGCATGACTTGACTGAATACCAAGGTGACGAGAGTACCAAAGCTCGTATTATCCTGCTGGAGACAACGCCTGCACATCACAGCTTCCGCGGAATGGGCTACCAAATAGCACAATTCGACCGCATTTTCCGATCTCACCCGCTGGAGACCACATTAAGGAAGGTTGCCCCTCCAATGTCCTCGGGAGCCGTTCAATCAGTTTCCCAGGAGGAGACTTCGGCAGCTAGCCAGGGAGCATTCCCATCTAACCCCCCGCGAAGACAGTCACCTTCGGAATCTGAAAGTCATACCAGTTCCGGCAATGGCGGTCACTCCATCACCTACTCAAACACCTCGCCTGTCACCTATGCCACGGTTGGTCGCACCAGTGGGCATCAGAACATCTCTCTCGCCAAGAACGCCAGAGTTCCACTGAAGATTAATTACAACGCGAAAGGCCACCGAATAGACACACCACTGAAGCCATTCAAGAACGAGCAAGCCGCGAATACTTATATG
This sequence comes from Talaromyces liani, assembly GCA_022814505.1. Classification (NCBI taxonomy): domain Eukaryota; kingdom Fungi; phylum Ascomycota; class Eurotiomycetes; order Eurotiales; family Trichocomaceae; genus Talaromyces; species Talaromyces liani. Next base: position 199,279 of record JAKLNL010000014.1, read on the forward strand.
AAAAAACTAGAGACCATTAAACCACAAGGTTTCTGTAACGAGCTCCATTTGTTGGGCAAATGCGAACGTCCGTTTTGCAAAATGAACCATGAAACAACTTTAACAGAGCAGGAGACAGACTTCCATCGATATCGAGCCCGCCAGACCTTGTGCGGAAACGGGCCCTTCTGCCAAAGGTACGGGTGCTACCTTAGCCATCACTGTCCCTGGGATCCTTGTACCTATGGCAAAGGTTGCAGATTTAAATCCACGGACTTTGGGAATTTGCATTATGAAAAGCCGGATAAGGAAATTGAGTAAGTGCAACCAGGGCTATTTTAGCAATTTTACATACAGAAATCTAATCTGACGATTTACCAATGAATTTTTTAGGACTGTATGGACCGAGGGTGTTGATTTTCCAGTACACCTTGGAAAAACCGGGACCTGATGTTTCAGTTTTGACCGGTGATTAGGTGTAACTTAAGATTATTGCCATATTAAGTTAAATATCTACGCAAGGTAACTGCCGTGTTGACTATGTCATGCTATGTTCCGCAGCTTCCCTTCGAAGATGAATCATTCCTGTTTCTTTAAATGCCTTCTTGCTGCTTAATTCGCCGTTTGAGTTCTTCTGGATTAGCTGCCATTGATATGATCTAAAGATTGAAGTTGTAGATATAATATGACGCAGGGTGCTTCATGAAAGCGTGGAAGCTCTGTAATGTACGCGAAGCTCGCAAGCAACTTTGGAAGTTATGCTATGGCGCTTACTGTTGCCGTTCTTACTGAAATTTTTGCTAACTGCTTGACTAACCTTGACAGAGAACTTGACTTGATTGAAAGCATACACTTCTCGTGATTACCAAGCGTAAGATGAAGATATGTAATCAGACTTGCTTGCTCTTGTACGATCCGAGGAATACGTATCTGACTCAAAGCCAGCTGAAATTTTGCAGTTCTGCAGAGACGAAGAAAGCCATTGTCCTCGTAGGAATAGTATATATCATCGTCCAACCGGAAAGGTTCATTACAATACGTGCCCCTAGTGTCTTCGTCCGAGTCGATTCGAAAATCTCCTTAAAGGCTGTTATGTCGTGTCTCCGGCTGTAAGAATGAGAAAGACGTGTTTGTCAAACGCCCAAGGACCTCTTTAGAAGTAGTATATAAATATATACCCAAGGTATCAAAAGAAGGGAAATTACACTTCAGAAGAGAATTCCCCTAGAAAGTAGAATAACAATATCAAGACGCTTCTCGCATGGACGTGCCTTCGGAACCCCGTAAGTCACTGAAATATTTTGATCCTGTCATATTAATCAATCAAGTCAACATACTGCAATTTTGACAACATATCTTCCACTTATGGCATTTCAGAAGCAATCGAGCCGGTAGAGGTACACCACCGTCTTCAATATCTGACCACCTTTCACTTTCCGAACTACCCGTAGAATCTGAGCCAGACTCGATGTCTGGTGTTTCTGAAAGCTGATCCTCAATAAAAATTTCTTAGGCCCTCGTAACAAACGACTCTGTGATGCCGGTTCTGCAATCTGGATGCCAGGTGCTTTGCGATATGCGTTGCAAAACTTGATTAATGATTGGCTCACGAACATCATATATTATCTTGCTCAATGACTCGCCTTTGCAGTATGAACATATCCTTATTTGGCAGTAAGATCCAGCACCCTCAGGGGACGTTAGCTCGTCCAAACCTTCCTGTGGGACGACGAAGTATTTATACGTACTGGATGGTGCGTGACATGCCAGCTTACTACAAGCAATGAAACAGTCATTTCCCGCAAAGACGAGCTGTGACCAATAGAAATGCTCCAACACTTTGATCTGTCGGATCTCTTATTGAACGTCAAAAATTTATCGAATAACGCAGTAATCTTATACAAATACATCAAATTCTGTGCCATCACTTCTTGTTGGTTTGGCTATATTCCGTATCACAATAGCATAGAATAGGGAGCAAGGATGGTTCAACAACCCTAGTAAATGAGCCTACTAATATGCATATATATTCAATAATAAAAGACTGACTCCCAAAACTGTAGAGGCTTGAGGAAGCTAGGTGGCTAGATAAAAAGTTATACAATGGGCATTAGAAATATAGTAATTCTATTTTAATATGCTATATATTTACTGTATCTGTACAGATTAACTATATCTACATATCTACACACCCTCCCCCTTCCAATTCTATACATCATACACCAAACTTCTCACAAATAAAAGCCGTCAAGTCATCAACAACCTCATCTTCCGGTCTCTGCAGCTGCCCCTCTGACCCATCAGAGTCAATAGCCACGATCGAATCAAGGATTGTTCTCCAAGACTGCTCATCCATTTCATGCAGGATTTTGTTGGTTAATAGCTCGGCGCTGTGGTGTTGTTGTTCTTGGATTATGTGTGCGTCGGTTGAGGTGGATATTGATGCTTCGAGGATGATTCCCTTTTTGGCGCGGATGGATATTTTTGTCTACTCTGTTCGTTAGTATACTTCCATAATAGGCGAGGTTAAAGTGAGGAAGTCATACCGAAGGAGGGAGGAAACTTGGTAGTGGAGGTCTCGGTCTCGGATCGTCTTCAGTCGGAAAAGTCGAGAAGGTGAATTCGGGTGTTTGGAGGAATTTAAAGTCGGTTGACTGTACATCATTAGTTCACGTACTCATCAATATGAGAGTTTTGTAGATATATTACCCTCAGCGTCTGAGACGTCTTTTTAATCTCTGGTACTTCATGTACCTGTACCTCTCCGACCGTCCCCGCAACCCAATTGTCGCCTGCACTGAATTCACTCTCATACATATTCAGCCGATTCGCGCAATCCCTGACCTCGTCGCCAGTCTTGTATAGTCGCGCGAATTCATCCATTATTCTAAGGATGGAGCGCTGCATTGAGAACGGCTCAGCAGTATCGACCAGTCCTGCTGAGACATTTCCTACAGGAGAACGTACGCTACTCACGCCCTTTGCATGGATATACGGTCGAGCAGGCGACCTCAAAAAAGCGCCTAGATTATTGATATTCGGAGAGTCGAGTAAACATGTCCCGTGATGCAAAGCTCGGTTTCGAGTTAATTTAAACGCTGAGCCGGAGACCTTTAACGCTTGCGGAGTGGATTCTTCCGGCGGATCTTCGATGCCTGTTGCATCTTTTTGTCTTGCAGAATCCTTGGGATTTTGGGTCAGGACAATATCGTGTCGTTCATTGACCATTGCGTTGACCGCGCCGATATTCTGGAGTGCGCGAGCCACCATCTCCGCGTGTCGATCGCGGGTGAAGACATCGCGGGGACAGATAACGCAGTAATTCAGATTTCCTTCATCGTGAAACACCGCGCCTCCACCAGAATGCCTTCGCACATAGAGCACATTCCGCGTTGAACTTCTTTCTGTATCTTCGATCTTTTGCAAGGCCTTTAAATTCGTCTCGAGCCACGGATTCTGATTCCGCCCAACCACGACACAGGGTCGATTGACATATAGGAACAGAATATTGGAGTCTTCTGGTGTCTTTTGTAGTAGGTACTGCTCAATTGAGAGGTTGACGAACGGGTCGGAGGAGAGCGATTGGTAGATTTGATGCTTGGATGAGCTCCGAGAGACGATCTCGGCGAACGCGGAGGAGGCGAGAGTTGTTAGCTTTCGGGTCGCTGCAATGAGACTATATGCAGGTAATCGAACGGAGAGCACGCATGATGAGTGCCGGAGTAGCAGCATGGATGCTACTACATTCATGAAAGTTGTTGAGATTTCGACAGGAGAGATAAAGAGAGTCGGCCTTTCGGACCGAGACCCTCAGTCGGCGCGTCACTAAGCCAGTTCAGGGATAGCGTCCCCCGCGTGAGTCAACCGGCCGCCGACCTCGCAGATCAGATGGTGATTCGCTGTCCAACTTTTTTTGCTTCTTTGCTTTTTGAGGTGGGATGACTCGTTCTTGAAATATTCCAATCTCTCTTTCTTACGGGATTGGCAATCTGTTATCCGTGATTGATATACAAATTCTGAACACACAATTGATCTATTCCCAAAATGTCGACGTGGGGTGATTATTTCCGGGTGACGACGTGAGTTCTCCAAAACCACCAGAAATGAAGACAACTGACAGACCAAGCTATGGCGAATCCCACTGCCGCTCAGTAGGCTGCATCGTCGATGGCTGCCCACCAGGCATGGCCCTCACCGAGGCTGATATCCAACCTCAAATGACCCGACGCCGTCCCGGCCAGAGTGCTCTCACCACACCCCGCAACGAAAAGGACAGAGTCGAAATCCAGTCCGGCACCGAGTGCGGATATACCCTCGGCACGCCAATTGCGATGATTGTGCGCAATGAGGATCAGAGACCCAAGGATTATGGCGGTAGTACGATGGATCTCTACCCCAGGCCCAGCCATGCGGATTACACCTACTTGGAGAAATATGGAGTCAAGGCTAGCAGTGGCGGAGGTCGTAGCAGTGCTCGTGAGACAATCGGTATACCACCCTCCTCTTTCCGTCTTAGTAAGAAATATCTCGACTAACTATGAGACCAGGACGAGTCGCTGCCGGCGCCATCGCAGAAAAATACCTCAAACTAGCCCACAACGTCGAGATCGTCTCCTTCGTCTCCTCAGTCGGAAACGAGCATCTCTTCCCTCCTTCCGCCGAACACCCTTCTTATTCCACAAACCCCGAATTTTTGAAATTGATTGAAACCATCGACCGCGAAACAGTCGACAAGTTTGCGCCTGTCCGATGCCCTAGCACTGAAGCTTCTGAGCGTATGACTAAAGTCATTGAGACGTTCCGCGATAACCAGGATAGTATTGGTGGGACGGTTATGTGTGTTATTAGGAACGTCCCCATCGGTCTGGGAGAGCCGGCGTTCGATAAGCTAGAGGCCAAACTCGGACACGCCATGATGAGTATCCCCGCCACCAAAGGGTTCGAAATCGGCTCTGGCTTCGGTGGCTGCGAAGTTCCCGGCTCAATCCACAACGATCCCTTCGTCGCTGCCCCAGAGGTTGCCGAGAACAAAGCCGGCGCTGGAATCGCGAACAAGGCTAGACTAACCACCAGCTCGAATAACTCCGGTGGTATTCAGGGTGGAATCTCTAATGGAGCGACCATCTACTTCCGTACCGCTTTCAAGCCCCCCGCAACTATTGGTCAGGCGCAAACTACGACTACCTATTCGCTTGAGGAAGGCGTGCTAGAAGCTAAAGGTCGTCATGACCCATGCGTTGTGCCGAGGGCTGTACCCATTGTAGAGGCTATGGCTGCGCTTGTGGTTATGGATGCATTGATGGCACAGAATGCGCGTGAAGCGTCGAGGAGTTTGTTGCCGCCTTTGCCTAAGGGGTTGCCTATAAAACCGGAGACGGCGAATGGGAATTAGATGTTACATAGATTCATTAATCAATACATCTGCGTTTGTTTCACGAAATCTTCAGGCCTAAGGCCTATTCAAGTATAGGTGGTCCGGTGATATCACCGAATAAACCTGCTATACTCTCGAATGGGTAATCTGATGACCCCATTGAAAGCGTTAAATCCTGTCAAAGCATTAGTAACTACGACCACAATAGTAGAATAGGATGCAAGATCGTACCGGCAAAAACTCATCAAACGGCATATCGCCCAAATCCAGCATACTAGCAGGATCATCCATCGTATCATGATTCATGCCAGTAGTATGGTTATTGTTACTAGCACGCATATCCACAAGACCCGGCTCTTGACTCATACCGTTCAGCGCATCATTACTATTATTAGAGCTGTGACTGGGGTGATTGTTGATATCTGCCCCATAGTCCCTGAGATGATTCTTGACAATCTCAACAGATTCCTGCGCAACGACGGATTCGTCCATTGCTTCGAGTATTTCGATGGATTTGTTGACGCTTTCAATTAAAAAACTCGTTTCCAGTGGGTTGAGGAAAGATAACGACTTCCGTGACAGTGGGAGGAGGATATTTGTCACTGCGAACATGATATACGTCGTGTTGTACCACCAACATCGAAAGAACGAATACTGCCGAAACGTCTCGTAGATTATGTCGACCGTCTTCCGGGCCGAATCGAGACATTTCTTAGCGGCCATTTCGAGGAGTCTTTGGGCCTCCGGGGCGCGGGATTTGCCCCCTTCGCCTTGAGGGGTGAGGGTTAGATAGGCGAGGAAGGGGCGGAAGATGAACATTTCTACGTTGTGGTAGCCTTTACCCCAGTTATTATCAATATCAAGATTGACCTAGTACCCAGACTGGAAGCTGCTTACGGATTCCCAGAACGAGCCGCTGCCTCCGCGACCACTTCGGATCCCTCAACACCGAGATCGAAGACGACGCATCCCCTTTACCATTCGATTGTCCAAAATCAGGCTGTAAGATCTTGGGCAGCGCATCAAGCCAATTATCGAGTTTCTGCTCAATTTCTAGCGAATGTTTCATTCGCTGCTGAATCGAGATGCGTGAGTGGTAGATGTCCACCGACACGCGCCGGATTATGTGCGCTAGGTCGACCATTATGGGGATTATGGTGTATTCGGAGTGTTCGTCGCGGTTTGGTTGGCAGCGGTTATGGTATTCGTCCATTCCCAAAGTGTCGGGGCGGCCGAGGGAGAAGGATAGTTCTCTGCTGTTTGTTAGCGGCTGCTCTTAGATCTGTAGGGCTGTGGGTGCTACATTTCTAGGGAGTAGAGACCCCTGTTGGTGAACAGTTAGTGTATTGTTCTAGTTGTAAAGGCATACGTGTACTCACCACCAAGTCCGCGATATCCAATCGTGCTGGTCGGTCTTAACATCTGGCGTTTCGCGGTTATAGCCTGCAGCGAGGCATGTCCGAATAGCTAGACCTAGATACATATATGCCACTAGATCTTTAAGTCAGCATATTTTTCGTCGACCACGCCACAAATAGGGGAATTACAGTGAGGCGCCAGTTCATTCTGGCAAATCTTCGCCTACACACACTATTAGCATCATCTCCTTTTCCTGAGGAAAAAAGACAAACCATAAGATACAAAGCCTGCACAATCTCTAGACTATTCGTAAAACACCACGTATTCAAATGCCCCTGCGCCTCCGCAAACAACTTCCGACTCCATTCAAACCTCGTCAACCCACCCAGCCTCGGCTGATCCCAAGCCCTAATCAGCGCTCCAAGAGATAAAAGACTCAAGTACAGTGCTATAAAACTGCTATCCGCCGGCGGATTCTTGCCGAACCAGAGATTATGTGCCCGCAGCACAAAGTTCTCCTTGTCGATTAAGGGGTGGATGAAGTGTAGGTTTTCGAAGTAGCCTTCCATGAAGACGTGGGCGTACTCGAAGTAGAATCTGTTGTCGGATGTATTGCCGCCCTGGGTGTAGTCGGTGAGATATTTATCGCTGTCGTGGAGTGGGGTTTGGAGTTGTGAGGTGTAGAAGTTGGGGTTGTGGAGGGTTGATATGAGTGATGATTTGGGTTTGTCGTTACCATTGCGGACACCATGACCGCTGATAGTGGCAGGAGGGTGGTCCGAAAAGGCATGCATATATCTATTCGGCGCCACATTCTGTAGCGCCGGCTCCCGCGCACGCTGCAAATGCCCCAACGCAGCCGCAGACGAAGTATTCCCATGGAATTCAATCGCGTTCGTATGCCGATTGACTTCACGAATCTCCTCTTCCAGCGCGTCAGAAGACGGGGTCTCATTCTCACAGATAATAGACTCTGGTGACAGCTCCTGATTCAGAATTGAGCGGCCTGGAGTTCTCGCAGTGCCAGGAGTAGTCCATGCCATTTCGCCCGAGGAGGGCTTGTTGAGAGATTGGCTGGTGAGCGTGACTTCACGTAGCCGCTCATTCAGTTCTTCAATCTTGGATTCTAGCTCATGGATATAGCTGTATGCCCATGTTAGCTGATACCCCTATATCAGGGAGAGGGACATACCTAGCCGTCTGACTCTCCCGTCGAAGATGAAAATCTCCTTCATATACACATTGAACCCGACTTTCTATACCCTGTCAGCCCTAGAAACCTTACCACACATGGATGAACATACTGGTACATTTCCGGCACGGAAACGACTCATCACATTTATACTTCTTCGCCCTACAACGCTCACAAGCTCTCGCAGCACGACGCTTTTTTGTCGCAGGAGGTTGCTGGCTCGGTGAGCTGTTCGTGTCTTCGGCCAACACTCGCGCAGTAGATTGAGTACTCATGATGAAGGCTTCAATCAATCAAGATTATATTGGAGTCGACTAAGAGTCAATAAGCTTAGTGCTGGAAGTGATGGTTGGAGGTCGGGAATTCCGAGAGTATTTATTAGAAAAGCCGTTGGAGAGATCACGTGCAAAGCCGGGGTGCGGGGAAAACCTGGAGTTCCATGTACATCTTCTTATTGGCTGGATCAGTGTTATTAAAAGGGAGGAAAGGGAGTCAAAGAGCACGATTGATGCTATGTACAGGCTAGTATGCATAGGATACAGCTAAATACAAATACTATGCGCAAGAAATGTCGTCCAAGAAATCAAACCATACACAAACCATACGCCTCATTTTCATCTAGGTCGTCAAAACTCATAACACGCATTGGAACATTATTGCGCATGGCCGTTACCTGATTCGGCGAGAAGAACGAGCTGGCTCAGCTTGCGTGCCGAACCTCCGGGTAGTTTGACTGCGAGTGATCCGTTTTGAGACGGGACTGTCGTCGAGGCTCAATCCTTGTAGCCCAGAGCCCAGGCCTGCTCGTGGAACCCGGTAATCTCTGTCGTCGTCGTTGAATGGGTTCATATTTCGGATATCCTTATTGGTGTAAGAGCTGATGGTTGTTTCCGCGTCAGAGTCTCCGGTTGATATTTCCGAGGCGTCGGAGCCATCGTCTAGAAAGTGATTGCAGCGCAGTTCCCTCTGGTGAAGGCCGTAATTGTAAGGTTGGGATTGCGAGAAAGAAGAGGTTTGTGAATACACACTTGTCGGTTGGTTGGATATGTATGATAATGTGGGTGAAGTTGGTGGAGGAGACGAGTATTCAGTTTGAGGGATAGGTTGACCCTCAGCTGTTCGCTGTGTCGAAGGATAAGCGAGTCCCTCTGATTCTTTTCTAGCGTTCTGTTTCTGAATTCGACTCTTTGGCATGGCTGAGAACAACACCAATGATTCTTCGACAGCCAACAAAGCGGTCAAAGACTTGACGCATAATTCTAAATTTCCTCCTTGATGGAAAGTAGTGGAAAAGTTGTAGCTCAGGCAGAGGGCCAGAACGATAGTCGCCACAAACTTGACCAGGGAGTAAATGACCCTCCGAATGACTATAACTGGTTGATTCAGCGATGCCAATAGACCAAAACCTGTAAATAGAATGTTCATGACCAAAGTGCCCATCAAGACAGCATCGTGAGGGATAGGAACAAGCTTCAGCCAATCAATCGACCATGCAAGTATGCTCACAAAAAGAAGCAGTAATCGAATTGAGGAATATAGCAGGGTTGTCTGAGCGTGTTCCTTGCGTATATTCTTGCGAAGCTCCTTGACCTTTGCATGCAATGCGGCGTTCTCATCCATATCGTCCTCGGGAGACTTGATTGTGAATGTTTGATCAAACAGGTTTTCCAAACCAGTCGTTGCATGATAATCTGATGGGGCGAAGAACTTTGGAGGTGCAAAGAATGCATCAGATGTACGTGGAGTATTCTGCTCGTTGATTAAGGAATTTTGCTGAGACATTGTTCGAGATGTCTGAAAGACATTGGTCACCGGGACTGCTGTTGAAGGCTTCTGAGGTATAGGGTTTCGAAGCTGCCAGGCAGGGGGTCGTGGTGCCGCTGGAAGAGCACCTTGGAATATTGACTTGTGCGAAACCGCCTCGGGAACCGCCTCTGGCTTCGAGGTAACAAAAATCGGGTGTATTTCTTTAGCTACCGATGGGGTCCAATCCATTGAGTCGTCCGCTTCGAGAGGAGGTGTGGCCAATCGTACGTTCGGTTTGGGGCTCTCTCGTGGCATGCTCAGCTTTTCTAGTGGAAAACGTTGAAACATATCTGGTTGAAAGGAAGCCCCTTGCTGCTTGGTCATTGGTGCCGACTGGGGTACAGATTTTTGTGGTCGGGGGGATGCCACAGGAGTAAGGTTTGACCATAAAACAAGAGGCCGCGTGTCATAATGTACCAAACGCTGAGAGAAGATAGTTGCCTGTAATAAGTTAGTATTAAGTGGTATAACTTCGAACTGTAACACTTACCACGGTCATAAATAATATCATGACGGCGTGCACCGCTGCAGGAAGAGAAGGATCCATGCGGCTTGTATCCTTCAACCACGCCCACACTGCGAACCTGGCCACCATCACAATCAACTGACACTCGTAGTATTGGTTCAGTCCCAGTATGCGACCACTTAGTCCCTCCACTTTGTGATGAATCTTGGGGTTCCACCATATTGAAAGCGCACCCAGTATCAAGGCAATACCAGCAAAGTCCTGGGAAGAATAGCCAATATATGACGCTATCTCATTCACGGATGAGAAGTATGTCGATACCAATGGCGAATACTGTCCAGCAAGATTATTCCACAGATCGCCGGTCCCAATCAAATCCGATGCCAGCTGACCAGCAACACTCGTCCAGTACCCCAACGCACCCGCCACGACAAGAATACTCCTCCAGTTTCGCCGTCGAGCCTTTTGTGCTGCGCGGCTCATCTTGCTCCGCTCCATCGTTCTCCGCAGGTGGTCAGCCTTTGCCTCGTACCCCGTCTGCCGAATGCGATTGTTCACTTTTTGTTCGCAATTTTCGCATACTTGCGGATAGGTTTCTTCCATCTTCCTGCGATATTGAGGGTATTGCTGTTCATAAATCGGGTATGTAGGGTCGTCAGTGTCCGGAAGATAAGAGCCAAGAGCTTTCATGAGTAAATGTTGATTGCGAACGCATTTGCTGCAAAAGAGGCCGGTTTGATCGAAGCCGTCCAACTGGAACGGCGACTGATGAGTGTCGTTTGAAATGGCGGGGTTGTCTGTGACTGTCGTCGGGGGATCTGTGATTTCTCCATTCTATGCCTGCTGCTTAGTATTCGAACATAGCATGTAAGCATATTGTCGGTACATACCTCGTCTAGATAGTTGACAGCTTCGCAATGCTCACAACGCCACTCGCGCACGCTCGTCGATCTCTTTGACGTGGATCGCTGGCCACAGTAGAAGCAGCGCAGTCGCCTTGTGAGCAAGGCCATTTCATTGTTTGTGGTGCGGTAATGTGAAAGAAGGATGAAGTAAAAGTGGTCGAGGAAGGAAGGCAGCCGGACTTGCGCAAAGAAATCGCGTAAACCCCGAGCGCACGGACCCGGCCATATACTACTCTATGTATTGATCCTCGACTTTTCAGTCAACTTCCTTCAATATTCTACATCAACAGGAGAACCCCTCCATTTATTATTCTTTTGTCTATTATCTATATTCTATTGTCTGCTTTTCTTGCTTCTCCTGTCTCCACCTCAACAACCCTACAACAATCCTCAACTTCAACCCGGTCCCTATCCAATATTCGGCAAGACCGTCGTAGGTATTTCCGTGACTCAATACAACTTGACTTCCAGCCTGAGAAGCGACAAAAATGATTGGCACAAGAATTCGAATTGCTTCTAGAGTACTTTTGTCTGCACTTGCGGTGTCATGCGGTATAAAGTTAGGTTGTCCTATGCCCGCGGCAATTGCCAGACAAATTGCTTGAATGGCAAAGGAACCCCTTAATCCTCAAACGCGACCGAAGAGACGCTGCGCAACGCCGAAACAGGCACATCCCACCAGAATGTGATGATGGCTATTAGAGAACGGAGCCATCCGTAAGGTTTCTTTGTAGGCTGATGTGAGACGCCGAGGGCGAGGAAGATTGTATTTCCTAGACTTGTCATTTGGCTAGTCTTATCATGGGAGATGTTGGTAATACCTGTCTGCATATTCACGAAACAACTCCATGTGTTAAAACATCCCGTGCCTGACAGGCCGGAAGGGAAACAGCATGTTAGAAGTAGGTAGTCGGTGTGCTGTTTGATATGCTTTGCCGGAGGACATCTCGTAGGGAATATTTCTCATCTCGATTGGATTGAGAAGTCTTATTCTGCGCTTCTGTGTTGTTGCTCCCTTTCTCAACAGAACCTGAAGACGCTTCCATATTGACGCCTGGACGGCATCTAGCCATTCTCGACTCGACTTTGAAAGTATAATATCTCTGAACTTATCTCTCTTGACTCGAAACAAAGAAATCACCCTGCCACGAGTTTTCCACATGGGACGACTGATCGAGCTCCTCAGATCCTCAGCGTGATGAAAGGAGATGCACGGAAATGGGACAATGCTACGGGTTTCTCCGATTTAGATAAACCAACGTCGAATGGTCAAAGAAATTCGGAACTCTGATGAATTTCTGATTTTTTAATCCCGATCAGATAAAATCCGAGAAATAATTTGATTGCATAATGAAATGTCCACAATGAGGGCAGACATATGAGAACTGAGGATCTCAGGTACATAGATCAACTCTCCGTCTTTGACACTCTATAAGTTTACCATGGGAGTACTATATACTGTCATGTTGGCATGAATATAGACTATTTGTTCCAATTTGATACTTTAACCTATTCTTTAATGGCTCCCAGCATATCTCTATAAATAGTTTCTCTGAAAGTAACAGCAGCCATCTAATCTGGCACAGCAGTACTCTCAACCTCTACAATATCATCCTACCCAAATCATGTCAACAAACCCTAAGCATCACATAATGGACGAAACAACCGACCTGATTAAGCCTAGAAACTTCAATGATCGACCGAGGCGGAAACGGTACATCGCCCCATATCTCTTTCTGAGCCTCATTGACCAGCGGACGGAACCGGTACATGTCCGTTGTGTAACTGTGCAGAGGTATCAGCCTGATTCCGCCTTGACACACAGACTATGTACGTTAGGAAGGCTGTACATGACCAAGCGTAGACAATCGCCAACTGTTGCCCCTGCTGATTCAGCGATCATGCGCATGTTTTCGAATGCTGCTGACAATAGCGCTTAAAGCATAGTGTTCGGACAGTTGAAGGAATTGAGCACACCTTTGAGAATTCGCGGATACGCACGAGATTCTCTCGTTGATGGTCCATTGTAAGTATCTAGATCTTCAATTGGGATTAATTTGTTCGTTAAAGGGTCAATTCCCCGAAGCCCTAATCTGACTTAGCCTTAATACCTCATCGAGTTTCAACCTGGAAAGTTATCTAAAGTCGAACCTGAAATATAAAGAGTATTTCCTCTCTTGCTCGCCAGGGACCATGTCCCGGTAGCCTTGTACCTATGCAGGTTAGAGCTGGACCAAATCAACACGGGCGTACGCACGACCATGACGGATCGTATAGTTCCACCTTGTTAGACGACACATAGTCCGGGGCACCCAGACTGTGCGACATGTTGACCGCTATGACTCTAGGCCAAGTACGTAAAACTTCATATCAGTCGTCTATATAGGGCATGGATCTGATATTGCCAAGTTCCGCAATGACACCCAAGCCTCTGAGCAAACACGAACAATATAGATTGACCAATCACAGGCTGCAGTTTGGCTTATCAGGGCGCTCCTCGGACCCTCATGATCTCCGCTTTCTACCTATCACCTTCCCAACACGATCTCATCAACAAAGACAACAAAGGAGGAGATCCCGACGTCGTTTTTTCGTACTGGCTTGGCGATGATGTGTTGTGCAAGACTGCAAGTACAAATGGGGGGGGGTTGCCCGTTGTGTTTCCCCTCAGTCGCTTGTTTACTTGCTTACTCTAAGGCTGAAGCGCTGAGAAGCCGGAAGTATTGACCGAAACGAAAATGGGTGCGTCTGATGCAACAATGTCTGCAGACGATAGCTTCAAGATTACACCCAATCTTGAAGCAAACGTTTCAATGCGCGATGACCTCAAGACGACGGAAGTGGTTATAGACGAGAGCACCGCTCTGAGTCGGGGTCTTAGGGCGCGTCATACTACCATGATCGGTATGTTTCTGGTCTCTCAAGATTTTGGCTTGTGCTAATACCTGAAAAATGGCAGCCCTCGGCGGTGCTCTCGGATCTGGTTTGATTATTGGTACCGGATCTGCTCTCGCTTCGGCCGGTCCAGCTCCTATTTTGATCTGCTACTCCGTCGTCGGATTCGTCGTCTGGATTATGTTGACTGGACTATGCGAGATGGGTACATACCTACCAATTCCTGAAGGCTTTACTGGATATGCTTCTCGATTCGTAGATCCTGCTCTGGGCTTTGCCTTGGGCTGGTCGTAAGTCTTACCCTTTTTTGAATCAACTTCATCCGACTAAGTAAGAACATAGCTACTGGCTCAAGTACTCGATATCAACGCCAAACCAACTGACAGCCGTCGCCTTGGTCCTACAATACTGGGTCCCAGCCGAAAAACTAAATCCCGGTGTGTTCATCGCCATATTCCTTGTCATAATCATTCTCATCAACTACATCGGCGTCAAATTCTTCGGTGAATTCGAATTCTGGCTCTCAAGCGCAAAAGTAGCTACTCTTGTTGGAGTCATTCTACTCTCTCTGATTCTTGCTTGCGGTGGAGGACCAGACCATGACGCGAAAGGGTTCCGATACTGGCACAATCCTGGTGCATTCAAGGAGTTTGATGCAAAAGGGGATCTGGGCCGGTTCTTGGGTGTTTGGAATACCATGGGCACAGCTGCTTTTGCGTACCTGTCCACCGAGTTCATCGGCGTCACTGTTGGCGAGGCACAGAATCCACGCAAAACAATCCCCCGTGCTGCTCGATTGATCTTTTATCGCATTCTGTTCTTCTACGTCCTGAGTGTTTTCTTCCTTGGTATGCTCGTTCCATATGACTCAAAGGAACTTGCATTTGCCACTAAACAGTCTACATCCGCCGCGGCGTCACCGTTTGTCGTCGCTATCGTTCTGGCAGGAATTAAGGTGTTGCCGGGAATCCTCAACGCATGTATCCTGATCTTCGTCTTCTCTGCTGCTATTTCCGATCTCTATATCTCCAGTCGAACCCTCTACGGCCTAGCACAAAACGGTAAAGCACCTCGCTTCCTCGCAAGAACAGACAGACGCGGCGTTCCCATCCCCGCCTTGGCCGTGTCTGCTTTCATAGCATTGCTCGCCTTTATGAACGTCTCCAGCGACTCCAAGGTCGTCTTTGGCTACTTTGTCAACTGCATCACAATGTTCGGTCTGATCGTCTGGTGCTGCATTATCCTGAGTCACATCAAATTCATCCAAGCACGCAAAGCGCAAGACATTCCTATGGTTCACTACCAGGCACCGCTGGGTATTTGGGGGTCATGGTTCGCGTTTCTGTTCTGTGTATTGGTTGCGTTGACCAAGAATTTCAAGGTGTTCATTCATACCAAGTCGACCGGCAACTTTGATTATAAGAACTTCATCGTCGGGTATATCGCTATCCCCGTGTTTTTGTTTTTCTTTATATACTATAAAGTCGTGTATAGGACAAAGGGGGTTCGGGCTTCAGAGGCGGATTTGTACACTGGATTGGCGGAGGTGGAGTTGCATGAGAGGGAGTGGGCAGAGAAAGAGAGGGCAGATGAGTTGCGGGAGAAGAGCAAGTTTGCTATTTTCTATAGACGGTATGTTTCGTGGTTGTTCTAAGAGAAATAACACATGGACGGTGTTGTTGCGGTGTATAGATTGTTTGTCGTATTGATATCTCTGATTGGTGTGTTCATGTTATGATTGCGTGTGTCACGATGAGAATTACCAAGTAGAATTGAAGTAATCCACGAAACTCATATGAGACCCATCGAAAAACATGTTCTGCATTGGAAAATTTTTGCACAACGTAGTATCGCCGAGGCCATTCATGCTCATGACTGTGCTTCCGGGAGCTGGCTCGACATAAATATTGTCCGTACTATAACATTGAATGAACGCCTGCTGGTAGATTTTCGTTTAAAGGAGGATTTCATAGTCGATACGCTGAGAAATATCCACAAGTTCCTAGCCCTAAGCAATCTGATAGCTCAACGCAAACTGATGACAGGCCCGATCTCCGTGGAAGTCCATGTCAAACTATAACATTAAGAGCCCGTCACACATTTCATGGGAAAGGTGCAGCTATTAGCTGAAAATATGAAAGAATAGAATGCTTAAACCACTGGCAGAAGAGTGGTTTCTTAAGGAGAAACTTGAGGAGGAGCTAGTTGAAAATGAATTCTTATCAAATGCATGTACAAATTGTAATAATGCCATGCCAAAGATTCATAATGATAACCCACATATCTATCACTGATAACGATCATTTGTCAACATTTTATTGGAAAGCCTGAGCCAAGCCTGAGCAGAGATAGAGGAAATAAAGTAGCTTTGTATGTGCCATAACTAGGCAGTCAAAGAACAACTTGTCGAATCGCAGCACCATCCGTGTCCAGCACCACCAAACGCGCCCTCGAAGTTGATATTTTGACATCCGTCACTCGTTTTCCAGTATTGAATTGGAAAGTTGTACCCGCCTGGGCTCGTTTCGTAGCAGCTGTAAGAGTATCAAATTAGATGCTTACAAAACTCGGAAAATATAATCCGGGATTATTTCGTCTCAATACTTACGTGATTGAGCAGGCATTTCCCTCACCAGAGCAGGCTGAGGAGGAGTCCGGATAGATCCAACCACACCAGTATGTCGAGCCAGTATTGTAGTCAGTCAGGTCGAGATATCCACTACAACCTCCTGAACCGCACTGGTCTCCTTTGGTCACTGATCCATACCAAGCGCTGACCCTAACAGTAAGGGTAAGTGCACCTAAAACAGTTGCGAGGACCTTCATGATGGCGGATCGAGACTCGTATAACGCCAGATAATTGTATGCAAGGACAAAGAGCAAGTTTGATTGAATGATAAAACAGAGAGAACCTTGGAAACAAGGAGCTTCAATCCATTATTTATATTTGCTCAGACATCAGAGACTTTTGGCAATGGGCCCCAAAAAATTTGCTGAAATGTTGGATTGATTTGGTTTCTCTGCTCAGCCTCAGCTGAAAACATTGGAACCTGCTGTTTTCCTTCAATATTTACTTTTCTAAAGCCCATATTGGAATACAATAGAGGTCGTACACAGGTGGGTCCTCATATAAAATGTCTATTGGTAAGGTTACCGGTAGTCTTTCGGTGCTATACCGACAAAATTATAGTTACTTTACTATATATATACGTAGGTAGTAATTAGACGTTGTACGTAAAATTGAATATCTTAAGGTTTCAAATGTTTGATTTTTATCGATCTCCTTCCCAGTAAGGCTCAGACTGTAAGCAGAGCAGAATTTAATCAGACGTTAAACTGGGATTGCCCAATGCTTCTGTCATATCTTATTGGCTGGTCTTTATAGAGTACATTTATAGTGTTAGTGCCTGTAGGTAGCTGAATAGATGTTAAACATGGCCATTATAAATTCCGCCACTGTGTAGCAGCACCGACCTTTGATGAGAGAGAAAGCTTGTACGTAAGTCACGTAGTAGTAAGCTATAACAAACTAATATAACTCTCTTGGCAGTAAAAAATCATAGAGAGTGTAGCTCTTTGCAATCGTCTTCGAAGATCAAGCGATTATTCTCGTATAATCTTATGTTCTTGTTCTTGTTCATACAGCTCAGAAGCTTTTGTATGGGGAACTCTTAGTAACTGCTACTACAAGTGTTCTTAGTCTCATACCCACATTCGAACCATCGTTCAACGGCCTTTACAGCGTTAAGTATATCTATTTTTTTAAACTTAATAGTGACTATACCTACACTAGGTAGAAAAGAAGAAGTTGTTGTCGACGATAAGCTCTAGAAACCCTTATCTTTCTGTCTTATCTTATCTTATCATGTACCAAATATCGTATAGCGTTGTTAGCGCATACGTGGAGGTCGCCCGCAGCTCGTGGGAGCTTCAACTTTCTGTTTGAGCTTCATCCCACTTCAATCGGGCTCGGCTCATTTTGAAACTTGTCATGAGTTGGGCCGTGCTATGATGAACTGATCAGCTTTCCAGAGTTTTAGCCATTTGGCTCAATCGACAACTTTCACGACAACCAATCTGAACCTCGGACAAAACCCCGCGATGCCAGCTTTGACGATTGCCGCGTTCGCGGCGCTTTCTCTATTCATCGTCACTTTCGCGTTGATCCTTGTGAGTGCCGTGTCTACACATGATTAGGATCATCGGATCACTGACCCAAATTTTTTGATTTAGTCCCTCCACTTACTGCTCTCATCTTCACAACACTCTGCCGTCCACAAGCTTCGTCGCAGAGGCACCCCAACCCATGTGCTGATTGTGCTCGGTAGTGGCGGCCATACGGCAGAAATGCTATCAATGCTTCGCCGCATGCCACTAGATCCAAACACCTACACTTTTCGAACATACATCGTAACCTCGGGTGACAGTTTCAGTGCCTCGAAGGCTGCGGCTTTTGAAGCCACTCTTCACGCGCAATACAAAGACTCAAAACATACACAGAATCAAGACTATGAGATTATCACCGTACCTCGTGCTCGTCGAGTCCATCAGTCGTATCTTACCGCACCGTTTTCTACAATTCAATGCTTCTGGGCTTGTCTTCAAGTCCTACGCGGTAGACATGCAGACCAACAACGCAGCAAGCGCAACGCCACATCCCCATATCCCGACTTGATACTGACCAACGGTCCTGCAACGGCGGTATGCGTGGTACTAGGAGCAAAACTTCTAAGGTTCTGGATTGCACTTTCTGCACTACTACTGCTCAAGACCAGTCAGGCATCTAAAGACAGTTCGGCGACTACATTTCCACTCCGTACTGTCTTTATTGAGTCATGGGCTCGAGTCACAACGCTCAGTTTATCGGGGAAGATTCTACTGCCGTTCGTAGATCGGTTCTTGGTACAGTGGCCGAATCTTGAGGGCAAACAGGCATGGTGGGGTATGGGAAAAGCTGAATATGTCGGTACAATCATCGATTAGGCATGATTATGAAATGAATGATTAAAACTCTAAGAAACATGTACCTATGAATTCTACTCTATTCAATGCACAGTATCATAGGTGAACCAACCCCTTCAGTTCCTCATCGCTTCAACAATACCATCAGCCCCTTCCTCGACCGGCTCCCATATCTTAACCACTCGAAGCCAAGCGCTCTCTAAATCCCGGGCTACTACGCAGATAGAATAGGATCCTTCATCGCTCTCTCCTTCATGAGGAGGTGTTGTTTCAATCCAAACTCTATTTTCGAGCGGAGACCATCCAACTTTAGTGGCGGTAGAGGTGTCGTCGGAAATGGTCCAGCCCGGAGTATGGTTGTCCATGGGATGTTAATCTGTTGTTTCGAATGATTCTTCGGAGGAGGGATAACCTGACACTGTTAGAACTTAGTGTTTTCTGGATGTGTCAAGCTACTTACATTAAGTTGGGTCTTATAGACAGCTTTGTTTCGTTTAGAGTCATATTCCCATAGTTGAATGACTGCTTTCTGAATAGAAGTGTCTCCTCGTTGAAGTTGCTGGATATGTATCAGAATCACAAGCTGAATTTGGCCTTGTGAACCTTCTAATAAAACTCGCGCATCAAACTGGAGTTCAGGAAGAGTTTCAGAATAGCCAACTTCGACAACAATAGTTGGTAATCCAGGGTTATCTTCAGGACAAAAACCCGCATCCGGTTCTTTATTACTGAAACAAGTTAGTTCCCAGACGAAACAATAGTACATAGACGGTACATAGGTGGTACTAGATCATAGAATAACTTACCGGCCATGAAGTCCATCGATTTGGCCAACCGAAGGTTGGGAATTCGAGAGTTGTGGGTATTGTGCCAATGACTGAGCCCAGATAGTAAACCAGGAGGCAGCATTGTTATGTATCCATGTTGGCATTGTAACGAATCTCAAATGCTTCAAAGACGCGTCGAAATAGAGGCCTCTATAGACATTTGTTAGACTCAACTAGTAGATAATAGATGTAATACTTACGCAACTCGGTGTTCTTCCAGCAGAGCTTGCAATCTCCAGAAGCCCACCTCATCACAGATGAACCGATGCACAGTTTCATCGTAATTGGGTGAATTCTTGATGGTGTCTTTGATCTCTTCTAAGCTCGCTGCCTTGTATTCTTCTGGTGGTTTAGACTCCATAGTTCAGAGAGGAAGGACGGAAGTGAGAGGAAGGTGAGTAGTAAGTGAAAGTGTCCAAGATAGAAGGAGAGAGTTAGTCAAGTAAAGAAGGAACAAGTCATTTGAGGAAAGAGCAAGTGGTGGTCAATATAAGGCAGAAGTGAGCTTGTAATGATTGGAGATGTTTGCATGGTTTGCATTGCGGGAGACAATTAACTGGGAGCTTTCGATGTGTTGGTTGCATAAATAAGGGTCCTCGGGATATTGAGCTAACATCATTCTATGTCCTGCCGCAATTTCTTTTGTGGCCATAGCTGCTGTGATAGGAGTTGCCTTCCAAGTTCGTGATCCGTTTTCTTCGACGAACCGAGTGGCCGACAATGGCCGCATGATACGTACTGACATACATAGTGTTAGTTCTACATCCAGAAATAAAGATAGACGAGACCAACATACTGACCAACAACTCCTCAGCGCCGCACAACTCTGCCAATCTCGCTGATGTCACCGGCCCTTCAATCACAACGTGCTGGAATAGATTCAAATCAACAGCAACTCGCGCAGCAACTGCAATCATAGGCTGGCACTCGAGTCAGCGATGAACATCCCGACATTAAGAGAATGAGAGAGACAATGGACGCAGTACCGAAAATGCCATATCAACAGCCACATTTTCTGGCTGTTCCAGCTCGCTTGTGAGCTTCTTGCTCAGTCGCAGGCACTCCTTTCTAGTCTCGCTGTCATGTTTCGTTACTAAGACTTGCAGCGAGAGAGTGCAGCTTGGCTATGATGCAAGCGGAATCCTCGTTTGTGATTTCGTTGACTGAAGTCATTGTGCCGGTTAAACTGGCAAGCTTATGGAACCTGATAACGAAGTCTCGAGTAGGATCATATTCCTTTTATGCTATTCGTAAAAATAGATCGATGAACGGCGACCATGGCGAGTCTTACTAGTATTACATTGATACATTGATACCAGATGACTGTCACCTAAATGGGCATTGACTGTGACCACCCGTGGACATTTACATGTATGGATGCTAGACACGTGCAAAGACAAAGAGGATGCTGGACAAAGAAAATATTAATATAATTATACATGCCGAGAAACAATGCGTACACGCCCCTAAGCTCTGCATCCATGCCCTATTAAGCTCATCCAGCAGGCATTTGTTACCTACGTAGTGATTAGATTCCTCAGTTATCCCGTTGGATGATATAAAACATAAGACTTGATATTAATCAAATTACTTTTTGGTTTCCTACTAATTTTGAAATCTGACAAAACCGACTATATTGATATAATACTCGATCGGACTCTGCACTTTTTTGAATGAGCTGAATTGATGAAACTGCGTAAAAAACTCTATACTGGGGAGATTTGAGCTGAAGTATAGCTGAGGCTGAGGTGGAGTTAAATTACGAACACGGGATCAGTATAGAGGGCGTGGATGCAGAGTTTGGGGGCGTGTACTCATTGTTTCCCTAAATAATGTAATATCCGATATCCGTACAGCCCCTGCAAGTTGGTAGGTAGGTATCAAACCCCTGACATCCAGTTGGGCTGATCCCAATGTTGCTTGCCTGGTGCATTCTTTGTTCTCTATGTTTTTATCAGTGCCAACCCCGCACAGAGCTCTGTTTGAGTTCTTACCAGTACCTTCCCGAGGTCGCCATGGAACAAGCGAATACTTCTGGTCTGCTAGGTCCCTCTAGAGAAGCAGGCGGTCTTGTTGAGAAGAGTGGTCACACCATTACCTCGAGTCCACCTGTTGCATCTGCTCCGGCCGAGGACTGGTTCGCATGGCTGCAAGTTCTGGGGGCATTCTCCTTAAATCTAAACACATGGTAAGGTTTTGGATATCCAGCAAGCTGAAAATAATTGCGAATATCTAATTAATCAATAAAGGGGGCTCATGAACGCATTCGGCGTGTTCCAGACATTCTACCAACTTGACCTCCTATCCTCCAAGAGCTCAGCAGACATATCATGGATCGGCTCAACCCAGTCCTTCCTTATGTTTCTGGTGTCAGTAATTGCAGGCCCGATTGTTGATGCAGGTCACCTCAAGTCGCTGCTAGCACTGGGATCACTGCTCACGATCCTGGGCATGTTCATGACCAGCATGTGTAGCACGTACTGGCAGGTCTTTCTCGCTCAGGCTGTGACCATGGGTCTGGGGTTTGGTTGTCTGTATGTCCCAGCACCGACAATTGTCTCGCAATATTTTCATGCCAGGACCGCGCTTGCGATGGGGGTGTCTTCGGCTGGCAGTGCTTTTGGTATGTGATCTTTCCACGTCTGGTAATAGGATGATTCTAATGACACGGCAGGTGGCATCATATACCCAATTATCTTCGCCCATCTCCAGCCTAATATCGGCTTCGGCTGGGCCACCCGAGTGATTGCATTCATCGTACTAGCAACCCTAATACCTCCCCTCGTCCTAATGAAATCCCGCTCTCCTCCAACAACCAACTACAGACTCCTAGACACAAGCGCATTCAAAGACACGCCCTACATTCTCCTCAACCTCGGACTCATATTCGGTTTCATGGGCTTTTACATCATTTTCTACTACATCCAACTATACGCGCTTCAAGAGACCAGCATCTCAAGCCTTGTCGCAAGCTATCTTCTCGTCATTATCAATGCTGGCTCTTTGCCAGGCCGTCTGATCCCGGGCTACTACGCAGATAAAATCGGTTCGATTAACGTGCAAACCACAGTCGCGCTCGTCGGCGCTATACTTACATTTTGTCTGATAGCAAACAAGAACTCGGCTGGGCTTATTGTGTACAGCGTTCTATACGGATTTTCGGCGGGAGCCTTCATGGGCCTTCCGGCCGCTGGGGTGGTGAATCTAACTGCTGATAAGGGCAGGATTGGCACACGCCTGGGGATGACGCTGGCTTCTGTTGGATGTGGTGTACTCGTTAGTAGTCCGATTGCAGGCGCTGTCCTGAATGGGAAAGGAGGTTGGGTTGGACTGGTTGTGTGGTGTGGAGTGTTGCTGACGGCGTCGTGCATTTTTATGGCGGCAAGCAGAGTTTGCAAGGTGGGATGGAGCGTGGGAAGAGTTATTTAGGCAAGCAAATGGAAAGTCTAGGTAGGTAGGTAGGTCGATCGATCGATAGATAGATACTACGTATAGTTAGTAGTTATGGTAAATCATCAGGTTAGGGTTTAGGGCTTAGGGCTGCGGGGTCTGGTCGTCTTCCATTCTCGACCTTCCCAAAATATATGATCACTGGACGCTGATTTATTGCCTGGAGAAATAAGATCTCGACAGGAATCATATATAGATCTGATTGAACATATTCATAACTCAGTTTTGAAACATGCCCTTTCAAGCTATTGTAGATCGTATCACCGACTGCAAAGAAGTTAGTACTGCCTATAAGAGACTTGTTCAACCAGTTCACTAACTAGATCATGAATTTTCAAAACACTCGATATGAGATAAAATTGATTGACCAATCCTCTAAAATAAATTGACCGTTGGAGAACTACCCTTGCCCCGCAACCTTAAGGTGTAATCGGACAGTCCGACGGCGTCCGACGGGCCTTTACACATTTGATAAGTTTAGTTGCACATATAGCATGTCCATGTCCACACTTCTCATTAACATTTCTTGAATATATCATCGACATCTTTTCTCGTTCAACACTCTACATATTTAGCAGCAACAGAATGGGCTATTCACTCAAGAACCGAAACGTGCTCGTCACGGCAGGCTCTCGGTATGCTCCCACTCCTCGGCATTGTCTCCGCGTTTCCCCTCATAATTTGAATACTGATCTCTTTGCGTGATCAACAGTGGCCTTGGAGCAACGATTGCGGAAAAGTTTGCAGCAGAAGGCGCAAATGTAGTGATCAATTATGTATCAAGTGAGGACCGAGCGAAGGAGACGGAGGCAAAGATTAACTCGCAATATGCGGTTAAGACTGCTATTGTTCAGGGAGTATGTTCCTCTTCCTCTTATCATTATGAAAGAAGATAGGGTAGCTGACTGTGTACTTAGGATTTGGGAATAAAAGAAGACTGCGTAAGGGTTGTCAAGACGGCCATTGAAGTATTGGGTGGTCTGGATATTGTGATCTCAAATGCTGTGAGTCACATAATGAACTCCTATGGCATATGCTTTTGACTTTAATCTTAATGTGGGTGGTCTAGGGCTGGACTAAATTCGCCAACTTCGCTGATCTCGACGCATTGGATGAAGATGACTGGGACAAGGTACGTTCAAGTATTGATAAATAGCCCAACGAAGCGGACCTTTCTGACACGGTCACATGTATAGTGCTGGGCAGTCAACGTCAAGGGCCACATGCACACATTCCGTGAAGCCCTGAAAACTTTTAACGCTAATCCTGATGGAGGCGCATTCATCATCACGGCTTCTATAGCGGTAAGAGGACACCTGAACTAGTAATTATGGAGCAGCACAGAACTAACCTGTCTACAAATAGGGAATGATGCCTGGTGGAAGCAGCATGCCATATTCAGTCACAAAAGCGGCTTGTAGGTCTTCGGTTTCTTTTTGATTATCGCCAGAGATATCGGAGTCTGACTGATAATCACATTGTAGTACTGCACCTGACGAAATGTCTGGCCAAGTCTCAAGGACCTAAAGTTCGCGTTAATGCCGTTTGTCCTGGATTGTTGTTGACCGAATGGGTAAGCGTGCTGTAATTGAGACGCTGCAGTATATCGATTGACTGACATGACATCAACAAACAGGGCAGCCAGTTCTCGGAAGAGTACATGAAGAACCACATCAATCAAACGGCACTGAAACGAGTGGTTAGTATACTGTCTCATCCAATAGAAGGAAAAGTTGTCCCAGCTAACCTGACAAAGGCCGAATTGGATGATACCGCAGATCTATACGTATCCCTCGCTAAGAACGCTTCGATAACCGGCCAGTCAATGGCTGTTGGTGAGTTGATGCCATTCTGTCCATATCTGGAAGAAGACAAACCGACTAACGAAAATGACAGACGGAGGTTACGCTATTCTCTGAACAGCCAGCGACTTCATAGTACCTAGGTATGAAATACATATACACCCATAGATCTATATCCGCACATAGACTGCTAGGAGTAGAGACGCAAAGCCATATCGTGAGGAAATCCAGAATGCATATAAGAGCACTGTACAAGGGTATCTAAACACTCAACCCAACGGCCTATAGAACATGCTAAGCTCGGAATCCTCAACCTGAAGTTCCTCAAGGTCGAACATACGAGCCTTTTGAGCAGCGATGAGGGCATCATTGAACCTTTCCCCCTCAAATTTGAGTTTTTTCAGACGTAAGAGCTTTTTATCGGCGCTGTAGACATACAAGGCTTTGTCATGGGCCGTTCTCTGGGCAGAACCGAGGGTGAAAGGCGTTCCCCGGGAGCATGACATTCGATAACTTCCAGGAACACTGTCCTCTGATACCTCTTCGATTTCATCAAAAATGACCCTCTTCTCCTGTGGTCGTTTTATTGATCCGTCATGTAATTCTTTTTCAGACAGCTTCCGGGCAAAAGCTGGTTTGGCGATGCTCCATAGGGATCCCAAGACTCGTTGCCGCCGTTTGATCTCAGTCCAGGTCCATTCTCTCCATTTGATATGACGATCCTCCGGTGTTATCTTCGGCGCGTGCGTAAGGTCTTTGGCATCAATTTCTTCGAATTGAGACTTGACCTCCTTCAACGGAGGGACGAAGACGCGATTCCGAATCCCATTGATCAGCATTTCCGCACCCATTGGAGCAAGAAGCTCCAACAGTTCCGGTACCGTGCATGAATCTGGATTCGGAATTGGAATACCCGGGGCAGGCGTTTGGTCGAGTATCATGCCTTGGTCAAAGTGTTTATGGTGGAGGGTTTGAAGCGTCATACCGGTTGTCGTTTTTCCGGAGAGGAGGGTGTGATGTAAAGGAGCCGGACCTCTTAGGCTATTTGCTTGTTAGTCGTGGCATATAGACTAATAATGAATCAAAAATCGCTTACTCTGGGAGTAATGAAGGGTGTACATTGACTCCTCCGTACTTTGCAGCCGTGAGTAATCTGGAGGGAACGAATAGGCCGAAAGACACGGCGACAATCAGGTCAATAGGTCCGTCTGGAGGCTAGTCGCAATAAATCAGTCCCTTCCTGTCCCATAGATATGAGTTCAACTCACAGTCCATCCTTTGAAGGTATCTAGTTCGTGTATTCTGAGACCAAGCTCCGTAGCAGTCGACTTGATCGGGACTATACCACCAGTCCATCGTCAGCACTGTTATTGCAACCCTGCTCGAAATTGCCAACCTTCACGAAACTGTTTCAGCCCTCGTCCAACTCGTTTTCCTGGTCGACAAACAACATCAATTGACTTGATCGATTGTGGTGCTCGTAGCTGTTCGGCATGGAGAGCTTTCAGGGAAGCAATGCTAAATTCGTCGGAGCCGCAGAAGAGGATGCGAAGGGGGTCAATTGGTTTGTCCGAGTACCGGCGACGGCCATTTGCACGAGTGCATCCTAATTGATTGCGCAGGACGAATAAAGCAGAATATCTAAGAGACGACATTCTGTCCTGGTCTATGAGCCAGGGAGGAATAGAGGAAGACACGTGCGGGCGGATCTCGACGCGGGAAGCTTTCTGGCGGTCCGTCTGAACTCTCAATAAGCTCTCCACATCAATTTCATGGATGACGTTGCGCAACGACCTTGATCGAACAGCACATTTTCAACTGGAAATCAAGGACACATGCTGATATAGAGAAGCGGTGGTACGCGCACCAGTTATGATATGATTGACAACGAATCTCTCTCCGTCATCCCCGCGCAACTTGGGTTCCTCACTATCTACAACCCCTCCTTGGGAACGACAGACGAAACGCTCCAGGACCAGATCGTATTCTACTATTCCTCGTCGCGGAAGTCTAGCCGGCCATCGAACAACGCAAATGCTTCGTCAACCAGTACTGCTACCGAGCTGCACAGCAACAAAGATGACACAAATGAGAGATTGCGCAAAATTGGCCTGGCGCAGGGCATGGTAAATTTTGCAAAGTAGGCTTGTGTGCCTAGGGTGTTTGAAAGCAGGATGAATGGGCTAACGCTTGTCATATTTGGATACAGAAATTTCTCCAATGGCCAGCCTGTTGATAATGTCGAGACTGAAAAGTCACGGATTGTTCTCTATGAACTTGAAAGGGACTGGTGGATACTAGCTGTGAGTGATTACAACATTGTACGGTTCTTCAAGCTAATCGGCTATATACAGTCTATAGATCTCACTCGTATTTCAACTCCTAACTCCGCCAATGTATCTTCCGAGACTGCTCCATCAGTCGAGTACTCCTCGCGAGAAATATACCCTCCTCGATCCCTAATCCAACAACTCCGACGAGCGCATTCGATATTCCTGTTACATCATGGCGATTCATTGAGCGGTCTTTATCAACGAGTTGGAAGAGAATCTTTCTGTAAACTCCTCGGCCGTTTCTGGAACAGATTTGTCCGTCACTGGCTGGTGCTACTCAACGGCAACCCAGCCGTGGATCTGTTCAATGGCGTCAAACTCGCTGTGGGTGGAGAACTCGGAATCGGCGTCGGAGAAGAAGAATGGGGTAGTGGCGAAAGAGAAGTCTTAGAAGATTACGTTTCGCGAACAAATGGTCTTGTCGATCTTGTTGTCTCCAGGTTTGGAGATGCGCCGTCGCTACCACCCGCATCGCCGGCGAAGGGGACTCCTGGTAAAGACCAGGCCGAGCCTCCACCGTGGCTAGGGTCAGATCAGACTCCGCGTCCATCAGATGGTGTTATATTCTCAGGCGTTGGTGCCATTTCGCGGCGATCTCTGTCTAGTATATCTCACTGGATGGAATGGATCTATAGATACGGCGAAGCCGCATACGGCGTTGATGAGAATCCTAGCTCTGGCCGCTCTCGCAGGCAAAGAAGGGCTAGACAAAAGGCGGCGGCAGCATCACCTCGACCAACGGATCTGAGGAAGATCGATCCGAAACCAGAGCCACCAAGCGGCAGAACATCACCGGGTATACCACCGCCGTTAGTTGTGGGGACTCCTCCGACGGTGCATAGCTCGTCAACTAGCGATCAAACCACCGAGGAGGGCGGTATCAGTGCTGAAACAGTTATGAAATATCTGACATTGGGCTATGGCTCAGCATGGAAGATTCCAGGCATCTCAGCCAATACATCTGATGAAGCCGCAGCGTCTGCAAAGCCTGGCACCGAGAATGGGCCTTCTCAAGATACGCGGAAGTAAGCCATTCTGAGAAATTTTCAATGCACTATGGTGACTTACAGTATGCAGGAAAAATGACGGAGACGCCGCTCAAGGGAAATTCATCATTGGTCTCAGAGATGACCTCGAGGAGGAATCCCTCGATGAAGATAATCCGGATGAAAGTGTATTCTTTCTCCCGCAAAATCAGGAAGATAAGAACAGACGAACCCTGCTACGCACACTACAGGTAGAAGTAGCCGAGTCAGCGTCATACAACAATGGTGAAGGTCGGTGTACCTCTTCCACCCACGATAAGACTAGACTAACGTACATATCACCAGATACGTTTACAGACCAAGTACATAAAAAACTCCAAGTTCTAGTCTACGTGGTACGTCTACCCTCCCTAATACACAAGCCAAGAAGACGGGTTATAATATTAACTCATACAGCGCCAACCATTCATGTTTACATTCCTCTTCGACCTCCGCACACCCTCTCTCACTCTTCCATCCTTCTACCGCAGCATCCACCACCAACTCGGCCCCTTACAACGACCACTGC
Organism: Talaromyces liani; assembly: GCA_022814505.1. Lineage (NCBI taxonomy): Eukaryota > Fungi > Ascomycota > Eurotiomycetes > Eurotiales > Trichocomaceae > Talaromyces > Talaromyces liani. The sequence continues at coordinate 228,183 of JAKLNL010000014.1, forward strand.
TATCATCCACATCACCGCTCAACGTCACCCGCCGAATCTACTTCTCAGACAGTGACGCGGGTGAAAAGAAGCGTTCATCATCCGTAATCAACAACCCTATATACGATCTTGTCTACGACCCTGGGAATTTGACGGTTAGATCATCTATTCCTAATATCCCAGAACCTGGCCCTGGTCATGATCGACAATCCCAATGGACCCGCCTCGAAGCGCTGAATGTCCACAACCAATTCCTCAGCACATACATCGAGACTCGATCTCGACCCCTAGAAACAGAGCGAACATGCAAAACCAGTCGAGGGTGGTGGCTAATATGGGTTCGAATCCATGACCAGCAATCACACCCAGACCAAACCCCAGGAGCAAACCCATCACAACCTTCGAAAGAAGCCTTCCTAATCCGCAAAGCATCAGACGCCCTCTCATCAACCAGCAACGGCGGCGGCATAATAGGAGCCCGACACACCCGCGAAGGAAGTAGCGGAATCCGATTCCTGCGCGATCTCAGCGGTACATCTTCATCTCCTACAGCCGCTGGTGCAAGAGGGAATGGGAATGATAGTACTTCAGCTCCTGGAAAGCTTACAGAAGGACTGGGGTTTGATGCTCATAAGTATATTGAGAGTCTATTGAGTTTGAATCGATAAGCAATCCCTACAAGGGGAGGTGGGAAGTACATAGATTATTTATTCATGCCATATATTACGAGTATACGGTGATAGTTATGGTTATCAATCTACATACCTCATTAAAAGCAATCTCATATATAACCATAAAAACTCGTATAAGAAGAACAATTGATGCATTTATTTTTTCTCTTCTTTTTCATTTAAAAATACTGCGCTCGATTCGTTTAGACAGTCTTTCTAATTTGATTCAAGATATAGAGAGAAAAGGAGAGAAAAGAGAAGAAAGAAAAAGAGAAAACGCCATCCTTAGATTCTGGAAATCAATATCAAGAGAAAGAATATAAGGCGAATAACAGCAGTGACAAACAGAAACATGATTAAAAAGGACGAGACAGTGCGAGACGAGACGAGACAGCACAAGACAAGAGGGGCAGGAAGATATAGAGGAGACCCCCTTCCGGTATCAGGAAATCAGAACACAAAGCCCTGGGCTTTCTGTATGAATCCGACCAAAAGTTGGATCACAAGGAAAACGCAATCCCTGCAATTCGATCCAAGAACCTATCCACAGAAATCCCAGGGTAGTACATGCAGACGGAAAGGACATTAGATCATCGGAAGAAAAAAGCCGAAAATCCGAATTGAAAGGGGATGTGTTGAGAGAAGATTGAGTGAAAAGTCCCGTTGAACAGTCTTGTTTGTGTCGCTGGAAACCTTGAAGATTTGGAAGAGAAAATAGCTAGATTACATGATGCTGCAGGGCTTCTTGGGCTTGTGAGACTTGGTCAAGAGAGCTGCCCGGGTGGCAGTCTCGAAGACTTCGCGGACACCCTGGCCGGTACGTGCAGAGCATTCAAGATATTTGTAGGCACCAATCTTCTTTCGGACCTCCTCACCCTGTAGATATCGTTAGCCATGTATGAAAAAAAGTGAGAGGTGATCGTACCTGGTCAAAGGTGACGGGTCGCTGAGAGGTCTTGTTCAACTCATCGATAGTCTTCTGGTCGTCACGGAGGTCGACCTTGCATCCAACCAAAATGATAGGAAGGCCTTGGCAGAAGTGAAGAACCTCAGAGATCCACTATAATACTGTCAGTCACCATATTTCATATCATGTCACTCAGATAGTGAGAACGAACCTTCTCCTGAACGTTGTCCAGAGAATCGGGAGAGTCAACAGCAAAGCAGATCAAAATGACGTGTGAGTCGGGGTAGGACAAGGGACGAAGACGGTCGTAGTCCTCCTGACCAGCAGTATCCCAAAGAGCTAATTCGACGTGCTTGCCATCGACCTCGACGTCGGCAACGTAGTTCTCAAAGACAGTGGGGACGTAGACCTATACACAGTAGTGTTAGAGCAAACAAACTTTGTGACTCGGGTCGCAACGCAACGAGGCTGACGAGCACGTGGTCTCGATGACCGGGAGGAGAGGGGGCGGTGGTTGCTAACCTCTGGGAAAGTTCCCTTGGAGAAGACACTATCGAGGTTGAGGTCAGTTTCCCATTCCATTTGTTGCTGTCAAAGACGATGCCAGTTGGCAAGGCTGACTGTGAGGCGGTCAGACTTACATCAAAAGACAAGTCTTACCACAAGCACCGTCACCGACGATAACGAGCTTGCGACGGATTTCAGCCATTTTTCTGTAATAATCAAAAAATAACCGATTAGTATTCAAGCGAGCAGATATGAGGCGAAAGCGAGAAAAGATGGCAGACGAGGGTGAGGTTGATAGGAGCTGTGTCGGTGTTGTTGACGTGTGTAGATAGTGGCAGATGTGCTGTTGTCGACAGCTTTATTGCCCAGCGACCACGGGAAAAAGGGTTGGCACGTACAATCTGGATCAAAGGGCTGACTGTGTTAGAGGCGAATAAAGAAGGAACAGAAGCAGTAGAAGATGCTTCGACACACACAGGATATGTCGGGAAGTAGATTGAGAGAGAGGTTGTAGATGGATGGATGGATTGATGATGATGATAATGATCTCTGTTTTCAACTGAGAGAGGAGAGATGGAGATTGGGGGAGTCAGACTAGGCAAGAGTGGTAAGAGTTGGTTTGGTATGGGAGGCTAAGAAGCAGCCAGTCACACAGCACTTCAGTATAGATACTGTACTGTATTGTAATTTTAGTATCAGCAGTATTAGGGGTCAGGGCTGCCTATTACATAGATACGTACGTCTCCGTACTCCGCAGACAATGTACCGGAGTACGATACAGTCCATACCGAACAAACATGACGCGATACGACCAAAGCCAATCAGAAGTGCAGCCTGCCTTGGTCACCCGCTCAGCCCTAGTGTATGTAGTCTCTGTAACGAGTATCTTGTTTACCGGTGCTTCCTGTGGCTGACGCATGTTATGGTATGTAAATCATACAACAGGATGTGGCTCGGCCAGACATCGATACGATTGCTAAGTGTATCATACCGTAATTACATGATTTCACATGAGACATAGCCCCTGTACATCAACTTGTGGCTGAGCAAATCCTATTCTATTTCTATTTCTATTTCTATTTCTATTTCTATTTTCTTTTTTTCTTTTTGTTGGTACTAATGACAAGGGGCTCCAGATTTATCATAACAACAATAATGCTTCCCTCTCTTCTCCATAGTCCGTACCCGTTTCTCCTGTCATAATCCTGCCTAGCATCAGGGGGTGCACTGACTGCAGTAATATTGTACAGCCTGATACGATAATTGATACCGACAGAACAACATCTGTGGTACAGTCCCCTACCAACTTGGGACTGACTAAAATCGTCTGACCAAACACTGCACAGAGAGTCCTATTTTAGTGGGTCAGAGTCCCGCTGTGGTACGACTACGTACGTGTCACGGTGAGCAAGCATTAGGGCGGCTGATGAGGTCCTCGACTTCGATGTCCATATCGCAAATTATCATATACTTGCGATAGTTCTATAGCAAGACGTAAATAAAAGTAGTGGACTCTGGTCGTACGGGCAATGACGAAAGAAGGGGTTCCTGGCTGAAGCTGTGGCGGTGCACAATGAGCACGGGATCACGGAGACCAGGTTCTTATCACGATAACCCGAGCCAATCAGAGACTCGAATCTACGAGCCAATTGAATCCGCTTCAGACAAAGTAAGGACTAAGTACTGCTTGGAGATGGAAGAAGAGTTATGCGATATTTGATCTGTTTGAAATGTAAGTTGGTCAATAGTAATCACTATTGGTGCAGAGTGTAGACCGTCAATTGAGTATCGAATAGAGAGGCGTGCTCTCCATATTCCTAAACTGATAGGTAGATATCACGTGACCTAGAAACCAAATTTCTCCGGCTCCAGGTATCACCAGCAACAGCAACCAGCACCGCAACGACAATTGCATGATGCCCAGTTGACCACTCCCAACTGCCAACCACAATGCAAAAGGTAATCCAACGGACGACCCTCGCCCGCAATCAAGCGGCGCGCAAGGCACGCATCCTCAAGGCAAAACAACAGCGTCTCGATGTCGTGAAATTCTTCCGAGAACGCGACGAATTTCAGCGACACCAGATCGATACACACAAAGCGGCTGTGAAAGCACGTCATGAAGATTGGTATAAGGGTCCTCTTGCGCCGCAACGAGACTCTGGTTTAACCGCTGGGAAATATGGTGCACTCGATCCGCAAGATACAATTTTGCCTAGAATTCCGAAACATCTCCGCAGAGAGTTCATCAACATTGCTCCGGGAGATCGAGTCGTTCTCCTGACTGGACCTGATCAGGGTAAAATATGTGAAGTCAATTCGGTTGATGTGGAATCCGAGAGTCTCACCGTTAATGATCGTAATCAGGTACGTTATCGTCGTTTCCAATAATCACTGCAAATCTAATTCTTGTCTATATAGGCGGACTATCGAGTTCCTGGATACGCAAAAGACGAAAATACTGGCGATGTCATGGTTTATCCTGTACCAATCCCCATCGACGATGTCCGTCTAGTGTGTACCCTCGAAGACAATGGCCACCAATACGAAGTGGTCGCCAAACATGTCCACGGCTCAGGTCCCTTCCTCACCCGCGCAAATACTAGCACTCCACGACATACCAGATACATTTCCGGCGAGAACATACGCATCCCCTGGCCAGAAGAGAACAAGGTCGACAAATTGACCGACGAAGACGGAGACACTTCACGCAAGGAAGTGGAATACGAGACATGGACACCGTCACTCAGCCTCAGGCCATTCAAGCCGTCAGTCATGGATGAATTAAGAAACAAATACTCCAAGTACCGAACACGACACAACCCTGCATGGGTGGAGGCTAAGAAATTAGAGGATCTTCGTGAGGAGTTCCTCAAATCGAGGAAATTGTTGACGCCGGCCGGAGAGTACAAGGCCAAGCTTGCGGAGCAGAAGGCTGCCATCAGACAGTCGAGGAAAGACGAGAATGGTAATTATATCATGGATCAGGCTACGTCGGACTTTATTGCCCAGTTTATCAGTAAGAATGGTGCTGGGAAGGGACAGCTAAAGCAGGCTATGAACTAGATTTTTCTTCGCTTCATGTATTTTAGAAAATTGGCACCTAGTTTCATTATCTATCTATCCTAGGGAATAGTATGTATTATATCACTTTCAATTATTCAAGTGGGTTCTTTGTAGTGGTCGTTGTCTGCTTGCCGCCAAGGATAGAAACCTTAGCTGTCAATCACTTTAGGGTAAATAAATAATATCAACCACCCGACCACTCTTTCACTTTTTACACTACAGCAAACCAAAAAATTTAGTGCTGGTCACACCTGCAAAAGTATCCATCATGGCTTTTGCAGCAATCAACAACTCGTCAAGGAATTCCTCAACCATACCGGTTGTAAATCAACAACCTCCGGCAGCAGTGAATTACGCAGTTATCGACAATGCTTTTGCGGCGGATTTGTCGCTGAGGAGACGCGTCTACGAGGCAATTAGTGAGTGCACAATCTGTTCGAAATTTTTACATTAAGCAGTTACTAACGATTTTTCTCGCTTGTCAGCTGCTTCCCCTCAACACGGAGCGCTATTCCAAGATATCGCACAATACACATCAAGACTACTACAACAGTCACAATCGTCGCAACAACAGCAGCTCGCTAAAGCTGGATCCGACGAACCGGCAATCAAGAAACGCAGGTTGGAAGGAAACAATGGCTTCGGCGGTGCATTACCTGCTACGAGTATCCATGATCTGAAAGCCGATAGCCCGCTACAATTCTACGTGCAGGATGTATCCTTTGCGGTACCCCAGCGGAAGAAGTTGACGCTGGAGATGACAGCTGCGGGCGGCTATCTTCGTGCACGAAACCAGTCTTCGAAGGAAATTGAGTTTGGGATTCCGGTGAAGGATATTCGTAAGTTTCCCAAAATAGCTTTGTTGAAATCGGGATAATTGCTTACACGAAAGTCTCGATAGAACACATACTATGCCTCCCAGTCCCCGAAAAAGCTCAACGCCAGACCAACTTCTGCATTATCCCGAGATACGGCGATGGCGTAACGCCAGTACCTGACGGCGCATCAATTCCAGATCAGATGGTATTCACCATCGCCGACGGTCCTGCAAAAGCCGCTTTTACGGGTGCTGGACAGCGCGTGGAAAGCGATGAGAATGGCGAGTCGCTTCTACGAGGCTGGCTTAACAATGCTATTGGCCATACAAAAGTCATTCGTCCTGATGACCGGGAGTTTGTGAGTGCGACGCCGGAAGCGCATCGGAAAGGCGAAAAGGCGTACCATGTTAAGGCGCATAGGGGTAGTAAAGATGGTATTTCCCTCTAGCTTATGATTTGAGAGGGAAACGAGTTTGCTAACGATTACGTGGGGTACAGGATATCTATTCTTCCTTTCTACAGGCATACTCTTCGGCTTCAAGAAACCGCTGGTTTTCTTCTCGTTCGAAAATATCGAGTCTGTATCATATACCTCCGTTCTCCAGCGAACGTTCAACCTTAACATCACAACGCGAGTAGACGATAAGCAAGAACCGCAAGAATTTGAATTCTCCATGATCGATCAGGCGGACTATGCCGGTATTGATGCCTACATTAAGAACCATCAACTACAAGACGCAAGTCTTGCAGAAGCCAGACGGGCAAAGAAGTACAACGTCAATGGCGGCAAGGCCGCTGGTGCTGATGGAGAGCAGAACGGGGATGCCACCACAGCCGCAGAGGGAGAAGAGGAGGAGAGCGAGCTACAAAAAGCGCAGCGCGAGTTGGAGGATCAGGAAGATGAGGAAGAGGAAGATTATGATCCTGGTAGTGAGGGGGATAGTGATGGTAGTGGTTCGAGTAGTGAGGAAGAAGATGAGGACGAAGATGGAGGCGGAGATGGAGGCGGAGATGATGATGAAGACGAGGAGGATGAGGATGGTGATATCGATCTCGTCAAGCAGGAGCTTGGTAGCGAGGCCGAAGATGTTGATGAGGATTAATTGACGGAGTTAGTATCTGACACTGACAATGACAATATGATCATGCACAATATACTTCCTCATGTAGGTCTACGATGGAATACATTATCAGCGGTATCATCACGTAACTCATCAATCTCAACCAGACGATCGTTCATTCTAGCCCTCAAGACCCTGATCTAGATTCCAATTTAAGATTAAACGATGTCATACCCATCGGTCTAATTTCGGAATACCTGCTTTGTTTCTTAGGTACGTACTTCCTTACGGAATACGAAATACGGTACGTATAGAGCTCTCCACAGTATCCATTTCGATACTCCATACGGAGACTACACTCCATACGTACTACGTAGTCCAACTCGCAACTTGGATCAACGAGTATTGACAATATTGGTTAGTTAGCGTCAGGAACAGACATCCGGAAGGAGCGGTAGACCGTTGAGAGAGGAGTATTTTAGATTAGTGTGTATGGAGAAAATGTGATTGATCAAGCGGTCAATTGAGTGCGTATTAGGTGATACGGTACGGTATCTAATATACAGAGGTACGTACCCCTCCTGTACGTGTCAACCTCGGTTCGATGATTCTTTCTTCCAGGGATACACTTATAAGTATTTCTTGCCTTTGTTCTGAAAAGATAATTCTTTTCTGGCTCCATGTTGCTCAAATATTCTTCATTTGTTCAGGAAACTGTCCAGTTAAATTAGCTACCTGAACATAGGAGAAGCGGAGCTCCAAACAAGATAGATACATTACCGCTCTGACGCGGCAAGACGGTTTTGAGACGAGTACGTAACTTATCAAGCCACAGCATGCTCGTGCTCACTGCTTGCAAGTGTACTGTGTAGTACGGAGACCTCCGTATGTATTGTTTCAGGCGCATTTCGTACAGTCACGTGATGACTCCAAGCACAACATAATAAATACATTGCTGGCTGATTTGTGAACTGGTCGTTGTATTTCCAGTAAACATAAAACTGTCATTCGCCGGTCTGGCAATGATCAGTAGTATCAGTCGAACAAATGATAGAGTCGTTTGGCCTCAAGGCATCACGATTCGACAGCCTTTGGATCAACCTCAACGCACTGTAGCAAGTAGACGCGAAGTGTGCAGCGGCTAAGCAAGTAGAGACTAGCTTGCTCTTCTAATAGCCACAGCCTATGGCAGTGCTTCTTCCTCTCTCTGCCTCATTCAGTTGCATTCCTATCTGCTGTCTGTTTGCCAGTCCGTTTGTTGAGTTGTCAATTCCACGGAGATTCTTTATCTTCGAGCAAATAACAACCACACAACTGTGACGCTAGACAGAACGAGTCTTCGGGCATAGTACTACTCTTGCAGTAGGCTAAGGCTAGGCTGACCGCCCTGCCAAGCTGCGCTAACCACTTAAGCTACCCGCTGGACCTTCTCGCTCTCTCTGACTCGAATCCCTTACTGTTCTTCACTAACCGGAGTCCATCCGATCCTCTTCTCTTTCTTCTTCCCTCGTCCTCCTCTTCTTCTTCCAAGTTTCATCATCCGCCGGTCTGCCCTCCTCACCTCGCCCACACCTCTCCTCTTCCACCGCTTCACAGCGCGGTTTATCCGCCTTTCGCTCAGCCAGGACTGCTGTCGCTGCTGCTGCTGCTGCTGCCGTCGCTCCTGTTCGGGTCGCTGTCGTCCTTGTTCCCCCTATCATCCTCCAACCAGCTGTCACACGCGTGCCATCCATCCAATACCTGTCCGCCTCGCTTCTTCGACCTGCAAGAGAACGACCTTTGCGAATATTTTATCCATATCGATGCGGATTTAGCTCAATTGCATCTGTCGTTGCTGTGATTGCCCCATGACTTGGTGAATGTGATTATAGAACCGTTTTAAACAAGGTATGCTAGTCCATATCTATGATCACCGCCTATACACCTCTTTCATATGGTCCTTTGAATTGTATTGATCAATCCTTTTCGCCTCCATCTACAGTCGCCCCCCAAACATCTCGTCCTTCGGCCCAACACATTCCGGATCCTGACCGACCGCTATCAATCGCCTCCATCCCGTCCACAATGGCGTCCTCCTCGTCCAACGTCGTGGGAGTCCACTACCGAGTAGGAAAGAAGATTGGCGAGGGTTCTTTTGGTGTCATTTTCGAGGGAACAAATTTGTTGAACAGCCAACAAGTCGCTATCAAATTCGTAAGTTCAATGATGTCGTCGGAAACCTATTCCGCTTACTGACGAGGTAATAGGAACCTCGCAAAAGCGATGCTCCCCAGCTTCGCGATGAGTACCGAACATATAAGATTCTTGTCGGGTGCCGTATGTTTAACCAATTCTTTAATCCTTACTCGAAGTCGGCTAATGAATTGCAGCCGGTATTCCCAATGTATACTATTTCGGGCAGGAAGGTCTTCACAACATACTGGTGATTGACCTTCTCGGTCCTAGTCTCGAAGACCTCTTCGACCACTGCAACCGCCGATTCACCATCAAGACCGTTGTCATGGTCGCCAAGCAGATGGTATGTCGCTCAGATATTCCAGGTCGATCACTGCTAACATACCTAGCTCTCCCGTGTTCAAACTATTCATGAAAAGAACTTGATCTACCGAGATATCAAGCCCGACAACTTCCTTATTGGGCGCCCCGGAAGTAAAGCAGCTAATGTCATTCACGTTGTTGATTTCGGCATGGCCAAACAATACCGCGATCCAAAGACCAAGCAACACATTCCCTACCGCGAGAGGAAATCATTGTCCGGAACCGCTCGATATATGAGTATCAACACCCATCTTGGTCGTGAGCAGTCCCGACGAGATGATTTAGAGGCTCTTGGTCACGTCTTCATGTACTTCCTTAGAGGAGGTCTCCCCTGGCAGGGATTGAAGGCTGCGACAAATAAGCAGAAGTACGAAAAGATTGGAGAGAAGAAACAGACTACCGCCGTCAAGGATTTGTGTGAAGGCTATCCTGGTACGTCTTTCCCTTTTTGATTATGTTCTATACTAATTTCAAACAGAGGAGTTTAATAAATATCTTACATATGTTCGCAATCTCGGCTTCGAGGACACTCCTGACTACGACTACCTCCGTGATCTCTTTACACAGGCTCTTAAAAACACTGGCGAGGTTGAGGACGGTGAATACGACTGGATGAAATTGAACAACGGACGAGGATGGGAATACAAACCATACGCATCACAGCATCACTCACACGCTACCGGCCAGATGCAGAATTCTTCTGCTCGTGATCTTCACAGCACACAAGCCCGTCAGCCATCACGCCCTGGTATCACTGCCGATCGTTTAAACGCCGCGCAGCCCCCTCCTCCATCTCCAGCAAAGCCAGGAGTTGGCAAGACACGCGACCGCCAAAGCGGCTCCGGCGGTCTTCAAGGGAAACGACAGAGCGCCCTGGGTCAGGAAATCTCGACGCCAACAGCGTCCACTCAGGCCCAGTTCCAAAATTCCAACGCCAATCTTCCCGGTCGTATCGCCACGCCGAATCAAGCAACAACGAGCGCGCAACAACTGTCGGGTCTTCAGGGGGCAAATGAACCAGAACCAACATTCATGCAAAAGGCCATGAGAGCATTGTGCTGTGGTATGGGTCGGAAGTCTTGATTGATGTGCTTCATTTTGCTAATCGATATATGTGAATCAGGTTGAGATTAGCTAATCTGCTCCATCATTCTCGAGTTTCCTTCCAGAAGCGGACTTTCGATTCATGGCATGATTCATATTGAAAAGTCCTTGACAGCGTAAGATCTATAGTACACAGTCCACAACATGTGCAAAACAGAATGATTCCTGTCATCTATCTTTTTTTTGACATTCTTGCAATCGGTTTCAATCGTTTTGATATAATCAAAACAACGCTCTCTTTACGACGGCACGGCCATGATGGAATTGCGTTCTTGTTGTTGCATTCTTGTCTTTCCTCTTGTTGCCTAATACTTTTCTCTTGCTTTTCGAGTCTGCACTTGCATCGTTGGGATGCTGTATAAGAAAGTGCCCATGATATATTCTTGACCTTGCTTCTCTCGCTGTTTGATGGCATTGTTAGCCCTTTTGGATCGTTTCCTGCCTCTTTTTGCCTTGTTGCCTTCTTTCTGCTTGTTCCTGATATCACTCATTTACTGTGCTATACATTCCTGGGCCGGCGAACATCGGAGCGTTTTTTTTTCCCTCTCTTGCTTTTGTTTATCCACCTTTCCCGATTTCCTTGTCTTCTTCCTCCTCTTTTCCTCTCTACATGTCTTCCAGCTCGAAGCTTGACTGACATCCTTACCTCCCCCCTTTTAATGATAGAAGAAGAGTCTTTCGAAGGTCGTTGTTTTCTTTTTTGTCTGTTTGTTTCATACTGAGCGCGAGTGATCGAATGAGTGAGTGGGATTGTACCACCAAGAGAGAAGAAAACAAGGAAAGCCTGTTATAAAAGTGAAGATTATATAATAATATGGGAAATAAAGGGTCATATTCTTTTTTTTTATCTTTCTCTGTCCAATCTAAACCTAAGATATTCAGCGGTCTTGTAAAAGTTGCTTGATTCCCTTGTCCGTTCCATCAGTCAGGAAAGATACCTAGGTAGAGACAAGTCCTAAGTTCCTCAGAGATCAAAATGTCATCTAATTTCTCATCGAATCGTGGGACTAGAGCAAGGCCAAACCCTAACATCGGCATTTCGAATGATCATCCCAAACACATCAAGTCACTCATATGAGAAAACTTTGCTGCCTCGAGGTGGCTGTGAGATAGACAGAACCAACATTGAACGATTCTTCAAGCTGCAGGTGCATTCGAAATATAGGCACTGCTACGTACAAACCACATATCAGCTGAAATCGAGAGTTTCTAATACTTATCCCGCAGCTGTACTTCTATTCCTGAATTTGGGGCAAAGAAGTTCGAAATTGGGCTACCTCGGTAACTACCTAGGTATGATGTATGGGTAGGGTTTGTGGTACATAGCCACAGAGAGCAGGTATGGATCAGGACAGAATAGATGGTCGTTGCACAATGGTCATCTTGATTGAATGGAGTAGTTGGGGTGCATGCATGCGTCTGGATTCTGATATTGATTGCCGATGGTCAGTGAGAGGGCTTGTATGTCTAGGTGGATTGATGCAGGATGTATATCTACTTGGTGATATACCTAGGTATACATCCAGATGTCTTCTCAAACTAAAGAGGCAACATCAATGATAGATGCCTGAATAAAATGTAGTAAAGTACCACCTAAGTAGATGTTCATGTCTCTAGCATAGACAGATGCTGAATAGTGTTACAGTAGAACTGATAATAATGAACGGGGAAGCTACCTAGGTATGCACTGTACCCAATGCCATCGAGCTACCAGTTGACGGCAACCTTGGGATTGACTTATTATACGATCTGCAAAGCAGTTGGAGAAAGCTCTCATTTGTGGATAGTGAGTGCCCTCGTTCTCAACCTGGAAGATATTAGGTGAGGATATGGCCCAGGCCTCTAACCCATATATATTGTCTAGATCAAAGCCTGTCAAGCTGGTCAGACGTTTAGGCGATGTTTCGACCAGTTGACAACTATATCACAAAGGTTCGTCTAGAAAGTGCTTGGTCTTCATTCATGGTTTAGAATGATTTCCAGATACACGACTTACATGTAGTACTGGGGAGATATTACCTATTTTCCCCCTTTTCGCCTAGTACCTTTTTCTGCCTTCCTTATTAGGGCTGGGAAATCGAGTGTTTCCATATCCGCCCTCGATGCCTAGCTTTTTTGAATTGCTACCTGAGTATCATCAATCCCTGGGCATCCCCTTACATTTTCTAACATTGAAAAAAAAAAAAAAAAAAAAAAAAAAAAAAAAAAAAAATAATTTCCAATCTCACAATGGAGAACATTTCTCCCGCGCCATTGCGACGAGGCGATGGGATCAATGGCGAGATGGCACTCGAAAAATATCTGTATTGCACAAATCCTTACAGGTCATCCACAATACCTAACCCTTTTCCCTGGCCTGTTAAGGCCAAGAGGCTTCCAGAGACCCAGGAGCAGCAATGTCAACCATACTACCAACAGATCGAACAGATCTTGTCCGACAACGGGTTCCTCAGCATCCATGACCTAGTCGGCGAAGAATGGTGGCATTACTCGGCCAAGGGGATCATCCAACCGGTACAAATTTCAAAGCCAGGCTATCCTGGCGGCGGGATTCCTGTTACCGTGTTTGTCGTCTCATTCAGTGAAGGTGGACTCCCCGAGCAAATGGGGCCAGCGAGGGATCAAATCAGAGATCACCTTTGGATGCATGAACTTCGTGTTCATGTTGAAATCTGGGTCAAAGAGTTAGTTATCTTAGGAAGCTCATGTTTCCCATTTCCCCTAACCACCACGCTATAAGTATCTATAGAAATGCCGAGGAAGCAATCATCAGCACATTGCACACGAATCTCGGTTCACGTTGGGAGGGGTTGTCCTTGTTCAATTCGGTTTCAATGAATATGATAAAGTTACCGGTTTTAAGAAAAAAGAGGAAGTTAGCCCGACTGTTGTTGTCTGTGTGCAGCCTTCAACTTCCTTTGACTGGTCAGCTCTGCGCACGCAACTGCTGACTCTTACAAGTGGAGATCCTGAGATTGATATAGCCTTCCATCCTGGAGTTGTTAGAGGTATAATGAACTCCGGATCTCCAGCCACAAAGCTTGAATTGGCAAAACCAGGAAGTTGCTATATAGGTGTCAAAGGATCCTGCTTATCCGGGCCACTTGGCGGATACTTCGATCTGGAATTCGAAGGTAAACTCCGCAAAGGGTTTCTAACGACCTCTGTACTTGTTCCCTCGAATGCGGATGAAGACGTCCAGAAGAAATCTCATGCTCCAGGTTCCTCCTCGTCTGATCTAGATGACGAGTCTTGTTGTGAAGTCGTATCACCGTCAGAAGGGAAGATTGCCAAAGACATTTCGATCTACAACCATTTGATGGACGAATTCGTAACCAAGAAATGCGTTTGATTGAGATAAATACATGCTCGAAGACTGCGGAGAGTCCACCGACTGGGTCGAAAGCTTCGATGCCGATATCAAAACAATCAGAAACGATTTTGAACTTTGCGACGCCAAACTGAGGCAACTAGATGCAATGCCACTTAGAATTGGTAAAGTTCTCTTATCGAGTGGAAAGGCAACGTTTGATGGAAAAATTTCCCACTGGGCTTTCGTGGAACTCGATAGCGATCGACCTTCCTTCCCCAACACCATGCCTCTATATCAACACGGACATCCACTGGACCCTCCCTTCTATTGGCTGCTTAACGCTGCTAAACCTGGGGCACCAGCAACAGGCTTTGCAGAAATTCACCCGGGGAGGATGTATCTCAAGCAAGGAACTTATTCAGGCGACACCCTTGGATTCTGCAACGGGTATGAATTGTATCTTCCGAAGGACGTTCGACATGTGTATGGAACTGAAGATCCTCTGACAGGCAAATCTCCTGGATCCAGGGAATTTGTCATTATTCCTACCGGTGGTCAGTCTCTTTCTTTCTGCAAACCAGGAGACTCAGGATCCCTCGTTTACGATGTATACGGCAGAGTCTGTGGCTTACTCTATGGACAATTGGAGGTCAAGCTCAGCATGGATCTAGGGCTCGCCACAACATTTTCGAGCATCTTGAAGGCTATAAAGGAAAAGGGGGGTGTCTTGACTGACTCCAATATCCCTGAGCAAGATGTTGAAGATGATGAAGACTCCCTCTTGAGCCTGGAATGGAATGTGTGCAGATTATGACTTTTACCTAGCCATATGGGTTATTTTCCTGCATAAGAGAAGGAGAAGGTTTTTTACCAGGACATAGATCGCTCAAGCACTACAGTATGAAATTCTGTAAACTAGGAGACTCAGATGGCTCATGTATGATAATTATGGTAAGATTTGTGCGCTACTCTTTGAACAAGTTGATGATATGGTCAACAATATTACGGTCAGGACAACATTCCCTTGTGTATTCAGGACTATCAAGAAAAAGGAGGGAGTTTGATTGATCCTACGCTCCTCGTCATGGTGGAATGCCCCTGTTGTGTCTTCCTCAATGAGACAGACATGCTCGCTACTGCCCCAGCAATCCCTCATCGCCAGCTCCGGTCTGGCAGGATATGGCTCCCACCTAGTATTAATGGGGATTTTGCTAATGTACCTAGGTATATAACCTCAGAGCTAGTATAATGAAGATCTCCGCGTTTTTAAATTGCCCACCAGTATATGATTCTACTCATATACAGGAGCACTGCCAATTATTAGATTGAATCAATTCAAGATATGACGATATAAGATGCCCTGTTCATTATAGTCAGGCTACTGTAGAAGCGAGATCTGGAACCCAGAGATGTTTAATGTCCTTCTCGCCACGTGCATGGTCCAGAGAGCGTACTGCTTAGTGAAGACCTACGTAATCACGACATGTTAGCCATGCAGTGAGACATGAACTAGAAAAGATGTCGGAATATCGAATTCATAGAGCACTAGCCTGTCTATACACCCATTGAGGTGATGTATCATCCAAGCACTCAATTCCATCAATATCAACGACACATGCCAGCTGAAAACGGGGTTCTAGGCCTTCCATTGCCCCGATTTTGAGTAAGTCAAGTTGATAATTGGACTGAATACGTGGTACACAGCCACACCGATAACCATGTTATACCTAGGTATGATGGGGCATGCAGTCTGGTTGGGTATATAGATGCCATGTGTGTACTCAATCGCGGCTGGAGTGCGTAGCAGAGCTATTCTAGGCATTTCACTAACTACTAGGCAATGAAGGCTGTGCGGTGCATGTCAGATATATGGATTTCATTCTAGCCCTGTTCTTCCAAGGTTGTATGCATGATTTATATCTGTATGCAGGTCAACTGGTGATATTCATGCCACGAGATATCAAATAGAAGAAAGAATTGACCCTACATAACCCATGTAGTCCTGTCTTTAATCGTAATATTATCCCATAATTAGGAACATAGAACGTGATGTCGATCATGGACATGGATGCGTTCGAATCGAATTCTAGCCAGTACCAGCAGCACGCAGAGGAATCCAAACATACCCGGCAAAGCCACATGTAGTGTATCTATATTACTACTTCAGATAAACCCTACTCCGGATACTATCCGGCTCAACAAGAAAGTACATGCATGATGGTGGCGTTCTTTCGGCTTCCGAATGGAATTCGATTGCATGATACTGATATCCTGGTGGGCATGTATGGTCGATTTGTAAGACTTGAGAGTCACAATTAAAGTTATTTTTATATGGATATTATCATATAGTTGGACTTATTGATATCTGACTGCATGCATGATCTGCCATGTATTCGTATCCATGCATGCATCTACGCTGAGCAGACATTGTGAAGTAGTATTTGCCATTCATCTCTCATGATACTAATATGTTATTGACTGCCATATACCAGTAGACTTAGGCGAGTGGTGGATATCGCTCAAGATTAGTATATCCCCCTCCATGATGAGCATGGATACCACGAACTACATAGCTACGTGGTCAAGCATTGCTGATCAGTCCATATCCTCCACATTTCATGTGCATAGGTATGATCGGGGCCGAATCCTTCATTTTGCATTCGAATGTCGATTCCTGTATCCACGTTTGTGTAAGACATGGACACGTAAGTACTATGCAGAGTACTACCGTATTGCATCTATGATTGCGCTATTTTTATTGATATTGAATAAAACCGTGTCATGTACATTTGAATTAATGTGCTATTCTGCAATAAAGGTGCTACTAGAGTGAGATTGTGTGTAGCTACGATCGTTGAATATACGTAAACCCTAAAATCGCGGATCGACCAAGTAGACATCCGGGCTATAACATGGAGCAGTGTAACCGAGTTGAGCTGATCGACGGTGCTTTTTTGCCTCTTTCCGGATGCATATGAACAATCATTAACGTTGAAGTCTCATGCCTTGTAGTACATATGTATGTTAGGTCGTTAGCCGCTGAGTGATTTGAAAATCATTGCTACAGTTTTTTGATATAGAGTAGAGTGATAGTTGGACTTCGGTGACCAATGCGATACGTACTTTGTAATCTTATCTGAGAGGATTTTCGTTACGCAACTTGGATGTACAGATCTAAATGGATAGCTGGAGGAATAGTCAGGCAGCTGACATAGTCTTACAATAGCTGCAGATACCTGGGTCACTGTTTCATTGTCAGCTTCTTAAAGTCGTTCAGAGAGACCATCATCACCGAATCCTCTGAATACATATGAAGAAAATAGATCGTACAACAAAGCTTCGAATCCACTACCAAAGTAAGATCTCACTAACTTCAATTGATATTCCTCAATCCTGAACAGCTTCAGTCGGCCCCAAGAACCAAGTTTGGCATTCCATGGATTGCCAACCGAGTTTACTACTAGAAGTAAGTACTCGGGACTGAATGTGTACGAAAGACCACAAATTTTGGCCCCCATTCTCACCACAACAACATCATCATCATCACCATCGTCATCGAACCGGCCCGCCGGAAGGAAGCCCTTTCTAAGACATGACGAAGAGATAATGAACATACGTACGTATTTGCACGTACCTGAAAAGTCCCACAGTAGATATAGAAGCTAAAATGTCAAAAATCCTTGGGGCTCAAATCCTTACACTAGTTAGCTGCTTAGCCTCGAGGATCTCATTTCGGCCGATGTTCCCAACATGGGATCGTCGACCGATGGGATTATTAGGGCTAAATCTAACAGAAACGGAGACTTATTCTCAAGCAGTATGGTATTCGCAGTATGTCAGCTTTATCCTCTAGCAGATTAGTAATACGTAAATGCGTATATCCGAGGTACCGTTAGAAAACTACGTAGTAGGACTCGAATCCTTTGCACTTAACATCTACTCCATAATACGTACACGAGGTTTTTGCGTATATAAGCGAAAGAGACGGTAGCCACGGAGAACGCCGAAGGATTCGCTCCATGTATGTTTCTCAGATCCTGGCCGTTGATCCTAAATTCAGCTTAACTACGACTACGTCTACGTCTACGTCTATGGAGTACGTATGTATCTAATCCCGACTTGGGCAAGGTTGCGTGCCGTAAATGTTTTTCCGACTCAAGTATAGTCCACACTCCCATGAACTGGTTACTTGACACTTGTTCGTCCGCTCCGTCCTAGGTGACGTGGAGATTATGGAGAAGTATACGTATGAACGTTACTTCTTAAAGCACTTCAATATTAAGGGTCCTTGACTGCATGCTATGTACATACCGAAAGCGTCGTAGTTTAGCTCGGATTTCCTATGTAGGCAATATATTTTCGAGTCTTGACAGCACTTCTCCATTGGCATTGGCCAATCCATGTCATCTTGCATAAGTCACCAGTAAGTTATAGAGAAAGATCACTCCGAACATTGCACTAAGTCACTAACTAAAAACAGTAGTATGTACTGAAATAGAATATGGTCAGGTGCCTTTCTACATTTAGGCTCTCTGGGTTGGTTGTCTCTACGTGCTAGTGGTTGTTGCATTGTTTAGCACTGTACTAGAATGGTTTGAACGATTAAACGAGTTCCAATGCTCTGGTTTCACCGGGCTAGCTCTGTCAGCATTCTGTATGTACTAGACTCCGCAGACGGTGCTGTCCAGGATTACTGTAATAGATGGTCCATGAGGATGTGATGCTGGCTACAGGCATGTGACTATAGTCTGACTTATAACTAACTACTCGGCGCTTTCAGTTCCTGTAGTCGTGGCAGCCCAAATCTGTCACTCAAACTCTAATATATTGGTGTACAGCTTAAGAAGACAACTCAGTCACACTTGCAGCTTGCACTGCAGGGAAACTATATTGAGTCATTGACACTACGATTAATATAGTTAGCCTAGGACCCTGGAACGTCGGGTTTGAAGTCCTGTTGGTCGACTTGTGCCGTGATTGCAGATGCATTAGCTACTGTGTATCAACTTTGGTTGCTTTTGTTGTCTAGTCTTAGACTCGTAGTCTTGTTGATCTTGATTCATTGTATGCACTTTCAAGCGGCCTAATGATTCTGACTGCTTGTTGTTCGCCTGGGCAAGGTTGGCATGACAGGGATGTTGCAATGACCCTGGCCATTGCATGGGTTGTCAGTCGCCATTGTCTAGTGTACTCAATGAATGTTTTTATTGTATTGAAAGAGTCACAGACAGTGTATTGATCAAGGTAAGCTGTACTGTTCTATGCAACGCAGAACCACTTTTCTCGGTACAATAGTAACTAGCCCTGGTTAGCAACAAGCGTCAATCACACAACCTTGGACAAAATCTCATCCAACTCCTTCGCCACAAACGCCGGATTATCCCTTTGCACAAAATGACCTGATCCCGGCGCCTGCACCGGCCCTTTACTCTTCTCCGCCTCAGTGATCTTGACCAACCCTTCATTGTATCGATGCCAGTACGGGTTAGCGTACGTCGTCATCAACAACTTCGGCCGTCCCATCTTTGCTGACTCCTCCGCAAGGGCCTCAAAATCGTGACCGACAGCTGTCACATAGGGTCCATGACGAACCTCACTCGGCCCCTGCAGGACGACCCGGCCCATCGCTGATGGGCAGTAATTGCGCTAAGTTCTTCCGGCTCAGACCTTCCTTGCTACCGATCTCAGGATGGAAGATCCGTCGTACACCTCCTCGTGACTCGCGCAATGCATCAGCAGTAACCCCCGCAGGAAGGGAAGAAGCATTGAATCCTTTTGCATCTGGATCCGGGAAGATTGAGACAAAGTCGGAGTTTGCTAGGACACTATCAAGAAGTAACAACCCTGCTACCGTACCAGGGTACTCTTGTGCATAAAGCCGGGCCAGCGCACATCCAATCGAGTTTGCGACTATGACTAGAGTCACGTCGTTGCTGTCAGATAACCCCATCTTTTCGGCAATGATCTGGCTGCTTAGTTGGTAGAGTGTCGTGCACAACTTCAAGACAGTCATGGCCATGCGTTGGGTCTGCAGCTCCTTCATCCTTGGGTCGCGGTCTGTGGTTTGACCCTGGCCATAGCGGTCATAGGTCAGTATGGCGGGAATATTTGTGTTGTTGCGCAGTGCTTTTAATTGAGCGATGGTCTGTAGCTATGCCACTTGTGGCAGTCTGATGCCATTAAGAAAGACTAATAATGCTGGTTTGGTTGTGGGCACTGATGGTTGGAAATTATAGCATATTTGTGCTGTAGGTTTTGTCACAAGACGGATGAACTGGAAGTCGGCCATTTTGGTGTCTGTATTGCAGTCTGTCTTCTCTATACGAACAATCTTGAAGACTCTTTTTGATTTCAAATAGAAGGTTCATTTTTATCTCTATCCCCTCGTTTCCTCTATTTATTGCCTTCGCTATTCCAAAGTCCATAGCGGGTTCATACACATACGACGTGTTCTGTGGATATCTCAGCTGAAGCTGATACACAGTAACCTTCTTTACTTGTGTGCCGGCAATTTATTAAACAGTACTAGAACTGATCCAGCGTAGCGCTCGAACAGGAATGCCCAAAAGCATTAAAAATAACTAACAGCTGAAGTCTGCTGAAGGCTGAAGCACACGGTCGTTTCTAATTCGATGCTCCTAGCCAATCAGATATATGAAATTGTTGGTTTACCTTGTTTTCTAAGCAACATATCCAAAGCTAGACCCTGAATGGCGTTCGATCACTTTGATGTCTAGGGCACCTGAAGCTTGAGGATCGGCTTGGGAAGTGCCTGTTTATTTCCGAGCTTGTATGTATAAATTATGAAGAGGTGCAAATGAAATACGTAGGTCTTAAGAAGAAAGACAAAAGCATGGTCCATAGATTGCTATGCTCTGTAATAGGATAGTTACCACTAACTGTAGGGCTTTGATGAAATACTGAACGCTCTAGTGGTCAAAGAAAATGCTTGATCGCACTTGGAAATTAGTGGTTATAGCTCGAGATTCCTGAGCTGAGACTGGAAAGCTGAATGTTCTAGAAAACAACTGACAGGTGGAGGTCCGCATCTACCTCTTTGTATGTTCGCATACAAACCGAGATTATGACAGGTGCTCGATGGGTAACCACGTGCCGTGTGAAAGACCAAAGATCAATCCGATTCAAGAGACTTAACTATCGACCTAACAAGAAATGACAGATCAGGCGAGCCGTCTCGTGCCTTCTCTTTGTTGCCAGCCGTTGGGATTATTTATTAGATGTTGTGTTTATTTTGAGCTGACCTTGACTTGTTTGACTCGCGCGAGTTCGCCGTTTCAGGAAATCATGTGCGCCGTAAACCGTGATGATGGCGTGACAAGCTCTTGAATAGATTTTGACAGCCCCGTCACTGACTACCTAGGTAACGGAGCTTGTAGATACGGCCTAGTGTGCCGCCTATCTGGGCAGAATAAATCGATCCTTTGGATATAAGAACACAACGAGTAAGTAAGCAAGATCAATGACGATGCTTTTCATCAGGAATGTGACTCGGAGATTTATTCCTTAATGGATCTGACAGTTGTACTCCGTACAATGAATAGAGAAGTCACTTGACTTCTAGAACGTTTGCGCATGGACAGGTGTCATATTAGTTGTTGACTCGCTGAAATGTGGCACAGGAGATAAGCGAGATGATAATATAGAAGCCTCCAGTCAGTCCACTGTCATCAGTGTCATGATCCATTTAGGGCTAAATCCGATTTGGGTTTGGCATACGAGCACGAGTGGGTCTCTTAATACGCTAGGCTTGAATAGGAATGCTTCTAGAAAAGATCAGAATTGAGCTAGAAAATCCATCGAATGATCCATCCACTTGTTACTGTAACTAAGTTAATTGACCAGCTCCGTTTTGGACCGAGGTGCATTAGCCGTTTCGTTATGGTATCCGCAGAGGGCAAAAACGAGAAAGAAAAGCAAAAAAGAAAAAGTTTTCTCTTTCTTCACCGCAGGATTCAAACACTCCAAGATACCTGATTGTGGCGAAAAAGAAGAAAAAGAACCGTGAAAGAAAACGCGATTTTTGTTTGAGTTGTATGCCGTTATCTAAGTTTCCCAACCAAGCCGAGAAATAACCTCCGTAAGGCAAAGCACAAAAGATATGCAATACTATGCCTTGTATAATCGAAGAATCCGGCAGCGATCTCAATGTTCATTGACTTTATTGGGATGAAATCGACGAAATATTGAGACCAACAACAAAGAGGCATGAGGTCTGAGACGGCGTCATCCGATAAGCGGGATCCAACAGGTTGGGCCTCCTGCGAAGCGCTAGTCATGATTGCAGTCAGCGTAGGTTTACGTGTCCAGTTTTCCAGTCTAAATACCAGCATAAATCGCAAGTCTAGAATCTAGTCGAACAGATCCTAGGTTGTCGCAAGTGGAAAGTGTGCTGTACTCCGAGACGCTCTTCCTAGAATGACCCCCACGGCTAAGATACAAAACAGTCGTAAAACGGTCAAAGACCGTCCCAAGGTCCGTAAAAAATCAAGAGAAAGCCCCGAATACGGAGCGGCCATTGGTTGGAGCTCAAAATTACGCGTAATTGTGACGGGCCAGGGACCGGTCACGGTCCACCCGTTCCATTGGTTCTCTTGCAGTTATCCACATGCAGGTGACATATGATTGGATGGCTTCTGTATTAGGCTTCTTCTCCCGCTGATTCGATGTACGTAGTACTCCCTACGGAGATTCGGGCGAATTTTGTTTTCGTTGTTGGTCTCCACCTCCCTTAGCTTGGCCTTCTGCTCAGCCGCCACCGACGTAAGAAGTTACAAAACTTGCGGATCTGATTGGATAAAATACGAGAATTTATGGATCCTATTCTATAGACAGATTAGTGCAAAATTTGGAAGACAGACTAATCGTCGGTGAATCTCGTGTCGCTCGTGGTATTATTATTCCTTGTCAGTTGTAACGCGGCAGTTATGAGAAAATGGATTCAGCTAATCTACTAGAGCGTTAGTGCCACTGACTAACTGACCAAGCTACATACAATTACAGGGCCGTCGCAAGAAGGAACTAAGGAACTAGAGTCACAGAGTGCACTGGAGCTGTGGACTTTGAGTGGGCTTGAGTGGACTCGGGGCGTGCTACCTTCTGTTCGTAGACATTACTCAAAAAAACAAACACTGGCTCCGCTTCCTTTGCAAATCCTAGATTGTTTTATCGGTGGATCTTGGTAAAGTGCGGCCCCGGCCAGGCCTGTTTGTCGCTTCAACTCGCTTGTCTGACTCTGTCGTCTTTGTTGGTGCGTACTAGTTATGTAACTTAGGTTAGGCTTTAACGCAACAAGTCACGCTACTCAAACTCTGATAATTAACTCTGGGCTACACCCAAAGGATCGAGGGGCAACTTGCCAACACGAGCGACTTTGTCAAAGCTAACAGGTCCGAAGAAATCTGGAGTAACTTAGACTATCCTGGATTCTCGATAGTCAACTGTCGAACTGCAAGCCTCTTGTATTTAGTCTTGTCCCACGTCTGATCGTGGTCGACTATCTCGCTCTGGTATATTAAACCAACGCCCTCTTTGAGCTCTGCATAGTGCCACCATCAGCCCAGACAGGACCCTTGTGCCTTGTGTCACTTTGGAGACTATTCGCTCGAAAGATTTACTAGGGAAGCTACAGAAAGTACAAGATATCCGGCAAACGACAACGGAAAGCAAGGAAAAGCGTTACTACTGCACGCCATTGCATTATTCGCAACACTCGCGTGGTTCAGCCTGCAACGATTTGAACGAACATTACTCGTAGGACGTCTGATCGCTGGTGTACGCTTGCAGCTCCTATCGTTCCGATCAGTCGCCACACGCAATAAGTGCCTGATTGATCATTATCGTTATACTTATACGTACACCTCCCTGGGCATTTGGAGAATATTCGGTCGTTGCTTGTCCGGCAGTGACTTCCACCCTCAAGGTTGCCGGGATCGCAGTTGCCTCGTTCGAGCTCTTGCCTTCCGCACCAGCCACGATCGGTAACCATCACGACTTTTTCTTTCCTTTCTTCTCTTTTCTTTTTCTCTCCTCTTTTCTGGTTTCTCTGCATACGACCGAAAAGGAGAGAAAAAGCAACATCAAGAGCAGGCAATAGTCTCGGTGTAACAGATCATCGATTCTTCACGACCTCCACGCCTTATTTCCTAGTCCTCTCGCCCTCTGTTTGAACAGGAGTATATTTGTCTGACACCAGAAGTCATCCCCTCATCATCACCATCACCCTGAAATCCCAACAATTCAGCAGAGTCGCCTCTAATCCGATTTTATTATAAGCGTGACGACCTGTCGCCCACTTGCATTAAAAGCACATTAGCACGACTTGGAAAAACAGGCTTGTTTTCTACCGATCATCTGCATCCCTTGCTTACACGACGCTTGACGCAGCAACACCACCAGTTTTCGATCGCAAAGTCTGTCTTCCCCCGCTGCAGTGCATCAATAATCTGAGGTAAGCATACATTAGTTTTGTTCTTTTCTGCTTCTATTGTTTCCGTCTGTACTTTTTTGCAACCTGTCGCGCAACCTTATCACAATATTCCTCTTTGGGAATGGCGTCTATCTGCTGGCTTCACAACCCCAGTGGGACACAGCAGACACAGCACGTTGTTATTGCCTATTATGTCTTGAGCGCATGAATAGGAGCAAACGCGCATCAAAACCGACCAGTGGGAAGGGTTGAGGCGCGCATACGACCCACGCCTGGACCGGGATTTACATTGGATCTTCTTGCCATTCTCGGTCTTCAAAGTTCCAGTCTCATCTTCAACCCTAGTCAACCTTGATTATCCGGATTTGCCCGTACGCAAGTCGGCATTCGTTTGTGATGTGCGACTGTGGGTTACTATGGTTGAGTTTTTGGCGGCACTATCGAATATCCGCCGGTAGTTACCCAACTCTCAACTGGACCGGTTCCTGAAGAAGCCAACCCAGTTGCATTTTCCATTGCATGGAAAGGTGTATGGAACGTCATGTTGTCCACAGGTGATCACCTGCTGTTCCGATTTACACTGGTGCTACCCTCCTGGTTTCCCCACTGTACAGCCCCTCATTCAATCCCGTCTATTGCCTAGAGGCCCAGAGAGCGACCACGTACAGGCCTGTAACGGGTGTGTGTGCATTGGGTCTTTCGCATTCCACTGGTGATACCTTGAAGACGCCTCTAAGGAGCCGAGCGGGGGAAGAATGTGAGGGGACAGCAGATCGGCCACAATTGTCTTCCAGTGATTCCACAGCACTTCGTCATATCACTTGCAGACTCAAAAAGAAGGCTCCCGCGAGCGCCGATCCTGGCTCCACACCACTATCAGAGCGATCGCTGTGGCTTCTGATTGCTGAGGATTTTTCGACTCACAACTTTCGGCTTAGTCTGATCGCTAACACGTTATGCCTATTGTCGTTTGCTCTAAAAATATGAGGTCGAATACTGGAATGGCTCTCCCACCACCAACCACTCAACTGTACTGCGTCAAATCCCTGTCTGCCCCCCTTGTCTAGCGCTTCCAATTAACTCCTGTTTTCTCGAGTGCATTGGACCAGTCAGTGTCCCTATCACATACATAGATATACACATGCGTTTTTATGCAGTACTGCTTTCTTAATTGTGTTGTTGAACCTTGACTAATTTTCTCACTTTCAGGATCCACTGCCTCACCTTTGTCACACTTGTTCTACACCAACTTAAGAGCAAATGTTGATCTGAAAGTCAAGTCTCCGTTATATGAAGAGACTGACTGTCGATGCTTTGTCATTTTCAACGATAAAGAAGACACTGAATGAAAATCCACTTTCCGATGCGAGTCTAAGATCGTCTCACGACTCGTCAGGATATTGGTAATTGAGAGTCGTGGTTGGAGGAGAAGGAGGGCGAAAGACCAGAGTGTGAGCTGGTTGCGTACGGACGGCAAATCTATATACGCGATGATTGCGAGAAGCATCTACCATATGCCGCATTCATTAAGGACTCTCACACCCGATCCTACTTCAAAGTTTTCGTCACCTACGATATCTTTCGATTTCAGCTCTATCAAAGCACGGGCGATGGGTTCTAGGCCATTGAGCCTACATATTCCGGCTGGGAACTTCCCACCAGCTCGCCCTACGCTTGATGAAGTTCTCAATAATACCGCTCCCTATCCTTACACACTTTCGGCCTTCATGGCATATCTCTCTCAGAACCATTGCCTGGAGACATTAGAGTTTACCATGGAAGCAAAGCGATATCAAGATTCATATCGATCCGTTGCTCGCATGCTCGGCCAGAGCATGGTTCCCCCCGACGCACCTCAAACGCAGCAGTTGATCATGCTTTGGCGACGTTTAATATCAGCCTATATCGCGCCGGGTGCACCACGCGAGATCAATCTTTCGTCGGCTGCACGAGATCCTTTACTCGCTAATGCTCATGCCGTGATGGCTCCACCACCAGAACTACTTGATCCCGCTGTACGAATCATGCATGATTTGATGGAGGAATCGATATTCATTCACTTTGTGAATAGCCAAACTTTCGGATCGCAGATGCCTTCTGGGATGGAATCTCCTTACGTTGAAGACCGCCCACACCGACTTCGACGGGCTACATCTCGTTCTCACAGGTCAGGTTCCAGGGACGATTCTGCATACCACCGCGTGTCGTCATCCGCTCGGGTTGCAGCGCTAGTCAAGACGGGAAGCCATTTGTCTGGCTATAGTTCAAGCGGCGACTCTGTATCTCCCGTCTTTACAGACGAATCTTTGTCGTCAAGTCCAAGTGCGATGGATCCAATGACGCCCCCCACAACACCTCCCGGAAGTGAACATAATTACAGCCCAAGAAACCGATCTGATACCACATGGAAAAAGATGGGCGCGAAGTTAGGCTTCAAAAAGCGACCGGGCAGCTCGAGTCGCGATGGCAGATGGGAGGAATGAATCTCTGCATATCGAATGTGGTTCAACACACGAAGACATTCGAAACGAAAACAAGGAACATGACAGACCTGAAGTCCGAGCTTGAGTCGATGTTCTCCTACACATTGAAACTCGGAATGAACATGACGAATTGACGAATTAATAATATTATTGCGTTTCTTTACGACTTTTTGATTGAATTTGACGGCTCGGTCTGAGATCAAGGCCTGCCTCATCATAGCGTTGATTCTGGGTGGTCCAAGTCACACTATATTACTGCATCGAGGCGGAATACTGTCTGCATTTGCGAGGTGCCCGACTCTAGATTTTCTTCTTCTTTCTCTTTTGTCCGACGGAGGTATTTTGATTCAAAATCAGCATATACGATATAACATGGCAAAGCGTGTTGGATATTTCTTTTCGTTTTTTTTCTTTCGTCCGGTTTGGGCTTCGAAAAACCCATTGGCGTTTCTGATTATAGACGGGGTTTTTGCATCATCATGGCTTTCTGTTTCCCTCCAAAATCTTGCATTGTATAGCCTTTTTATTTTTGTTCTTTGTTATATAATCAACCATATTGCATCAGTGCATACACTTGACCTATTCACAACACTCTTTTCCAATCTATCCTATAGTATGAACCCTATCCAGATGTCCACACCGATAATGTCGTCCATCCGTGGGTGCACGTTCTATGTCAGTACGTACGTAATACAGTACCTATCCAAAAACACCATCGACTACATGTTTGAGGGTCTGCGATTCATGGAATCTTTTGAGATATATACAAGATGTGAGTAGAGTGGACTTGTTTCGGAGATTGTTCTGGTTGATGTTGTATGTCCGTACGTCCTATGCCACATACATAGGCTATAACCGCATACAGACGCAGAGACAAGAACAGACGCACAGGCAGACTTGATGGAAGACAACTCATCCGCTATTCTGCGAACGACGGGGACGGGCAAACGACATTCGGAAAGAAGCTTCGAGTTAGTCGAGGATGTCTGTTGTTGTCTGATAATCGAGTTCAGCTTTTGTGGATAGTTCATGCTCAGTAACGATGGGTTGGTAGTATTGCTCGTGTTGATGCTATGGTAGGGAATCATAACGGTAGATCAAGGAACCCCAGATGAAAGTATAGTGAATACTTATTGTGATTCGCGTCGTTCTTTTCGAATCGACCAATAGAGGGAAACAGAACTATGTACATGGTATAACTAATAGACCGCCCATGAGTACTAAAACTCGAAAAACAACAAACAGGCGAACACCGGCACGCCAAATATAACTAAATGTTATGGGAGTGGTAGTTGAAGGGAAGGATGACAAATAAGAATGTGAAAATGCAGGGATGTTTCTTTTCCGAGGTTCAGATCACATGAAGATGAAGCGCGTCATGCATCAATTCAATCGTCTCTCGGCCGTCGTTGGTCAATGTCGAATGGGATAGACCAAGTCGTTGAGGATGATGAGAGTCGAGATAGCAGGGCAGGGTTTGTGTAATTGCAGCGACTGCAAGGATTGACCGGAAGCTCTGCTTCGTGTAGCACCCAATACACACACGAGTATCGGCTGTCCTTGATACTGCGTGTCTTCTCCGCTCCCCCCTCATCCAATAAACTTTTATCTTCTATAAGAATAATATCAAATCTGTTCGTCTTTTCGCCAATTCATGCTGTGTATATAGCACCTCTCATCGTCAAAGGCGCCAAACTTTTAGTGTGTAGTGCCATCACTTAGTTGTAAAGACTGGCGCCGCCAGTCTCAATGGCCTCAATCTCCAACTCGCTCCAGGGAAGACGGTGGAAGCGAGTAGGCAATTCCTGACGATCAAAGAACTCGCCCTTGCGAGGCTCAACGGGACCAAGAGTAGCACCGGGGGAGCCACCAATTGCGCCGTATGACTGAGAAGCGGCGCGGCCGGGAGTGTTTAGAGGGCCATGCTGTTGGGCCTTGGCTCGGTACGAGGCGAAGGAGTCGGGGAGACTCTGGGAGGGAGAAGCAGGGTGAGCGTGAGGGGTGTGGTCAACGGAAGCTATTCAATTGATGCAAAAATTAGCTTTTGGTCTGACGCGGAGGTCGAGGTGGGTGGAATTTCGTCTTACCTGGCGTCGTGCGCTTTCCGAGAAACTTGATCAAAGGAGTGCGAGCGGCATTCTTCAGGACTGCTGTGGTACGCATTTTTGCTGCTTTTGCTGTTCTGATTTTGACTGAAGATACCCTGCAAGTCTGTTCAAGATGACGCGCTCAATGGTCAAATAGCAATGGAGAGGTTGAAGAAATCGTATGGTGGTCGTAGATGGTTCTCGGTTCCGGAATAGCCCGCTCGGTGCCCGCTGGGCTTTTGGTTGGTTAGCGTGATTGTGATTATGCAATGAGCTCGGAACGACAGCCGATAAAGATAAGTCGAGCGGTAAGTAGTGCTCGTAAATTGTGGAATGTATGGTGTGATGTATATGTGGATAGCGAACGATGGGTGCAGTTGGATGGATCAGACAATTTTTGATGAGATGAAGTTGGAGGGGAGGAGGAGGAGGAGAATATTGATAAATAATCAAAGAGGTATCGATAGCAAGTACATTGTACGTTGAGGTACGGAGTTAAGGAACTTCGGAGGGCAGTTGGTTGCGTGAGGGAGCCTGGAGGCCGCCGCGGCTCGGGGGAAGGTGCACACCGGGAGCTCCCAGTTAGGCAACCATCAACGACGATGGCTGCTTCCCCACGACAACTACCCCAATCATGTGATCGTATACGGCCATCTTCTTTACTTTTTCTCTTTTCTTTTCCCTTATCGCAAGTCTGGACTCAACAGGGTCATCACTAAGGAGCAACTGCTGTACAGCCGCCAGCGTGGACTGCGCTGATTAGCTCGGACTTACTGTCTTCCTTCCACGGCTTTCCCCCAAATAGCCCTTATCGCGATCAAACTCATCGCTCGGATTCGTTCCACATGCAACGGCGAATACAATTGGTCAGCTAAGCCGTCGTAAAGAGAAAAACGAAGCCTAGTCGTGCGGGGAAATAAGTCTTGGGCAGGGATGGCAAGTCATGATGGACCCCACGGATTCACGGAATACCTGATCGAAATTCCACGGACAAGAGGATAGTGCCCATGCACATGCCTCAAAACTGATACGATTATAAAGCCAACCCATTTAGCCGGCGCTCTAGCGTTTCGGATTACTTTCCTCTGCTCTGCCCAAAAGCATCTGATTTCTGCAGGTGTGCGCCCTAAGTTTGAGTTATCCCTGTGTCGAGTGATGCTGCTGATGCACACAACCCGAGCCCAACGGTTATATATACTGAATACAGCATGCGGACCCGACCTCCCCCGATAGCGGTTAGGGTTGTGGATCAAGGTAAAGGCTTCCGATCGAGTCTATCTAACAGTCGATTCATGTGGAACATGTGTTATTCACATGCAGAATGCTCTACTGGTTGAAGAAGTCAGGCTTTCACTAGACTCGTGTGGCATGGTCTGGTGGTTTGCGCAATCTCTATTGGTTTCTACCGAAAACCTTCCTCCAATATATGCAAACGTGACAAACTGATACATAGTCCTTTCCAGCAAACACTAACATGAAGAAAACCCTTCAGATGCCTTTATCCTAACATGAAACACCAGTACATCAACATTCGATCATAGTGACTATCGAGGCCATCCCAGACCCAACCGAGCCATAACGTCGGAAAGAACAGAATAACTGGAACCACTGTCGATAAATATGGCTCCAATGATAGCTTCCAAGGTAGTAGCCATGGTGCGGGTAGAGACCTCGCCTCTCTGAGCTGGATTGCCCTGGATGAACTTCTCAAGACCAAGCTCAAAGCCTCTTCGGCCGAGGTTGTCGTTTGAAGCTATGGAAGAAACCACGATGTTGATTTTTTCTATTTCCAATTAAAATCAATTGGGATAACGACATATTACAGAAAGATGCTCGTACCTCTGCATTGATGTCTCTGAAGACCTTGCATGATGAGATGAACCTTGATAACTGCATCTCCAGGAAGAGCGAGATTCTTGTTTCCGTCATTGTTTCCGGATGTGTTTCCGTTTCCTGCTACTTGGAACGCTTCCCAGAGGAGGGATGGGTCGTTGGGTGTATAGCCGGTAAGCTCTTGGATGAATTGAAGAGCTTCGTCTTTGGGAGAATATAGAGACGTCATACTGAATGTATTTTCGGCAAGTGATCTTGTAAGGGACTTGAGTAAGTGACGAGAGGAAGTGTTGTGTGAAAAAAGATGAACAATACCTCCTTATCGTAGGAGGATGTCTGTTTGTTCTTATACCCATAATCAGACCAGGCTGACAGGACATCTTACATTGCACTTCTCAAGGCGCATACACCCGGGCTGTGTCTAACACTTGAACATCATGGTGTTAAAAATAATCTTGGAAGGTTCAATATTGCCCGGCGTCAACGTGATGACTGTGCCACATATACGCATGTTTTGTGCAATTACGTCGAATCATTTCCATGGACAGGGGTTGGTGTCCCGCACAGCCTTGCCACGGTGCCGTGCCGCATATATGGCTGAACCACAACCCTACTGATGTCTTCTTCAACACTCTGCATTTTCAAGCAGAAATATCAAGGCAAGGCTGATACACTATTCGCACTTTTTAGAAGGTCCCATCCACATGACTGTATCGCGATGACTGACCTGGATACAAGGCTGTTCAGACGCTGTGATCCCTCCAGCCGCACTAGCAAGGCAGTTACCAATGATCAAGTATTCATATTGAAATTGAGCGAATATCATCATATATGGTGTATGCCTGGAGTCCTGCCGCATCCGGTTCATGTGGCGATAAATTCGCTAGGCGTCATCATATGAAATCGAGGCTTACATGTAGCAACATTTAAACCTACAGCACTAGAATCATCATAATCTCAATCATCAAATGAGCACAACCTGCCTCGGCATACCTATTCCTCTTTCTCAGAGACAAATCGTCTCCATACCCCCCCGTCTGTCATCCCAGTCAAAGCGACATAGAAACAATCGCGATGCTCCAAAACTTCGGAAACGAGTTCCATCGCCCTGCGAACGAATCCGCTCAAGCATGCAACTTGGCCTCCGGGTTTTAGGATATCGTTATCATCCTCGAACCACCCCGTCTACAACAAAAGTTCGATGGTTCATTTATTGATGTAATTTGTGGGATACTTCTAATGTCATTCAGTCCTTGCTCAGATCCCGAAGGCTAAGAAGCCTGCATCGTATAAGAATGAGGCGTTGGACAGTACCTATGTAATTTCCAGGGAGCAGCGTCCATATAATCAGGAACGGAGGCGTAAATGAAAATAAGAACAAGATTGATTAGCGCCTACTTTTTGCTAAGATTGAGAATAGAAAGTGTCTGCGATATTGGAAGACTCAAATGATTACCCACGACCTTTTTCATTATAACCCCAGGACAAAAGGAGGTCTAGGGTAGTAAAGAGAAGTCAAAATCATGTGATCCCCCTAGATAGTCAAACCCTTCGTCCACCCATTCGACGCATGGCACCAATCGGCCCCAGTTCAACTTCCCCTGCAGACTCTTAGGTAGATAAAACTTCTGATTGCTCCGATACCACGCAGGGAAATAGATTGAGGCTAACATGACTCGTGGTTCATCGGTACGGTTAGGCATCCCGGCATGCCAGAGCCTAAAGTCGCGAATGATCAAAGCCCCCTTGGGTAGATTGGGTTGAATCGGGGGACGGATCTTTCGACGTGCCTCGACGACATCAGCACGAACGCCTTTATCAGGGTCCGCGTCGTCGTCTCGATGGTCGGCATCAATATGGCTACCCAGCCAGATCTCGGTGGCGCCATTTTCAGGTGATGTGGCGACAAGGTTGATGTTGATACAGAGACCGAAGGGGATCTTTGGGAAGTCAAATGAGACGTCGATATGAGGCGGTTGGCGACTCTCGGCCTTGAAGGCGGTGTTGGCTGTGTAGACGCGTACATGAGGGTTAGGCCCGAGTAAGCATTCCGTGATGGAGACCGCCCAAGGGTTGGCGATAATGTCTTCGTATATGTACTCCGGGTCGATGACAGGCTCTTGTTGAATGTTGCCCGTCTTGGAGCCAAAATTACGGTGCGTCTTTGGGTTATCATATAGTTTCTGAGCCTCTGGGACCATGCGGGAGTTCAGCTTGTCGAGGTGGGCTGGGTTGACGGCGTTGGTAATAGCAACCACGCCATCGTGGTGAAAAGCCTCGACCGCGGCCTGAAGATTGTGCGACGAGATCTGCTTGCTAGAGAGCTCCTCGTCGGACAGAGTAATCTGCACGAGCTCGGGCGTGGCAGTCATGGTCGCTGGATTTGTTGCTTTGGGAAGATGGTCAGATGAAAGTGAGCGAGCTGTTATCCGACCACGGTTGACCACTAGCGGTCAATTGTGCCCTTATGTATAGCTTCATAGTAGTAGGCTTTTCCCACTCCCCGGGAGACAATAGCCGAGCTGTCAATCGAGTGACTGCTGTGTGGACTCGACTGCTAAAATTACCCGAAGGAGAGACCTTTTAGTCTTTTGCCCTAAGATAATATCGAGTGGTCATCTTATCTCGGTCTCATGCTGGTCGTCCCAGCTTGAAATAGTGGGACTGTTAAACCTGCCCAGTCTGGAATAGCTTCGGTAAGTTCCGAGCTTCTTGATAGCGCAGTATAAGTTCTTGTGACCAATTCTTATCATCCTTACTGACTCGATCTCTCGCACATCAAGAGGCTTCGCGAGTCTGGAGGCCGTATTGGCCAGTCCACGCTGCATTTCTCTGTCCTGGTCGAGCTTCATGGGGTGTCTGCCATCCGGACCTTTCTTTCTTTATCTCTGCCGAGAGGCAACTCCACCTTTGTCCCCGGATGCTCTGTCCTATCTAGAGTTCTAGACTGCTAAAATTTCTTAAAGGAGACAGGCCACCGTACTTTGGCCTTTTAGCGTCATCTAGCGTCAACTGGTCAACTGGTCAATTACTCCAGGTGCATATAAACCATGGATTCCTTTGGATGCAAAGGTCTCGTAATCCTCACGAAAGCCCCTAAATCGTGCTGATGAGGGTTATTGCGGCGATGGATTCTTCAAATATGCTTTCAGATAAGAAACCTGTCACCGTCGACAGGCATGTGGATACGGACCACGGTAAGATGCGCGACATCGATCTTCATCTGCTTAATGAAACGGAGAGATCCTTGGCTCATACCAGGTTTGAGCACGAGCTCGGATTCTGGAAGGCCGTTGGAATGTATCGGCCTGCTATTCTGTGGTCTATCTTCGCTAATCTGGCTGTCATCTTGTGCGGATTTGACGGCGCCCTCATAGGTAGCTTAGTGGGCTTGCCTCGCTTCCGGGAAAACTATGGACAGCTGGTGGACGGAGAATGGGTGGTCGCGGCGCATTGGATCTCCGTTTTCAACTTTGCTGGATATATCGGTAGCGTGCCGGGATCGCTAATCGGAGGTTTTATGTACGACAAGTTTGGACCTCGCATTGCCCTAGCTTGCTTCTCTGTTGGGTCCATCGGGTCCATCTTCATTCAGTTCTTCAGCAAAGGTCCCGCGGTCCTGTTCGTTGGTGAGCTCCTGAATGGCATTATCACCGGCGGCTACCCGGTTATTTCGAACGCGTACATCTCCGAGGTCGCCCCAGTCGCTGCTCGTGGTGTGACATCGGCCTTTATCAACTTGTCGTACGGCATCGGTCAGCTCGTCGCCTCCGGTATGCTCAAGGGTACCTCGACCCTGGACAACAAATGGAGTTACAAGATTCCCTTTGGGCTGCAATGGGCCCTCCCGGCGTTCATCCTATCTCTGATCGCCTTTCTGCCTACTCCGGCGTACTGGTTGTGTAAGAACGGTCGATCTGAGGACGCTCGCAAATCTCTGGAACGCCTCGTGCGGAAAGATGCAGATGTCGACATCAACTCGCAGCTCGCCAACGTCCAAGAGACCGTCCGTCTCGAGCATGATACTGCGACGACTACCAAGGTCAGCATCATCGACTGCTTCCGGGGTACCGATCTCCGCAGGACCATCATCTCCTGCCAGGTGTTCAACATTCAGCCGCTTTGCGGCAACATTCTTTTCATCAACTACGCCGTCTACTTCTTCGAGATTGCCGGCCTGGATACTGCGGATGCCTTTTCAATGAATGTCGGCTTGACAGTGATGGGCCTTTTGGGTACCATTGTCTCTTGGGGCCTCATGTCATACTTTGGCCGTCGGACAATCTACCTCACTGGTACCGTGATTGTGACTGGAATGGTTGGTCTCATCGGCATCCTGGGTGCAATTCCTACCTCCCAGCATCAGTCTGGCACTGCGTGGGCCATGTGCGCGTGCATGGTCCTAACGGTATTCATCTACAACTGCTCGGTCGGACCAGTCTGTTTCACCATCATGTCGGAAGTCTCCTCCGTCAAGCTCAGGGGAATCACCATCGCCATTGCGAACATGACAGTCGTCGTCCTATCAGCTGTATTCGCGGTTGCCATCCCATACGCTCTCGACACTAATGGTGCAAACTGGGGTGGCAAACTCGGTTTCCTCTTTTTGGGCTTGGGTGTCTTCAACATCGCCTGGGTGTATTTCTATCTACCCGAAACCCAAGGTCGTACTTTCGAGGAATTGGACGTTATGTTCCACAACAGAGTACCTACACGTCGCTTCAAGGAATACCAAATCGAAGGCACGCATGTTGCTGGGGAGGAGATTCAGGGTTGATTTTGTCTCGAGAGCAGAGTCTTTGTCTGCCTGACAATGTTGGACTATCCTTCTTGACCAGACTGAATCCATACTTCAATCAATACATATCGAGGGCAAGAAATACTCGACAAAGTTTGGGGATCGTTCATGACAAAATTGAGAAAACAAAGTTGAATGTTTAATCTTTTGTATTCGTAATTCGTAATATAAGACCTAGCCATTTGGGCCATACGAAAGATCATGTTCGTAGTCCTTCCCCGTTGTCTCAATGATAATTGTCCATATAGAACAGAAAACAAATACTCCCCTTTGAGAAATATTACACAGGCCCTTCGACAAGTAATTGGAGAAATTCAGGAATAACATCTTCATAGACAGCCCATTCGTTTTCGTCATACTCTTGTGGGGCCATCTTCACCAAGAAGACATCTCCGCAATAGGAGCTATTGTATCCGTCACCTGCCTCACTAACCCAGGCAGGAAAAAATTGGTTGATAGGTAAATCATCAAGGGCAAAGGAGTAGAAGACATAGTAAGCCCCTGCGCAAGTTGACTGATGCGGTTTCAAGATGTGATGTCGTCGTTCTCTAAGATACCGTTGCCGGATATGAAGATGTTGTTCCCGGCTTAACCAGGATCCGGTTCGGAGTAGTCGCTCGAGATGATCCTTCTGGTGGAGGAAGTATGGCTGAAGATGATAGTGTTGAGGTTGATGAGAGTGAAGATCAAATCTCTTCAAGTCGCGAAAGTGCCAGCCGTCTCCAACATTCCAGTACTGGCGCAAGTCAGGGATGTGGAAGAGGAAGCCATCTGTGCCGTGTTCGAGGTCGGTTGTCGTGGTAAGCTGAAGGAGATGAGCTGGAGTGCCATCGGCCGGTATTCTGAC
Source organism: Talaromyces liani (assembly GCA_022814505.1). Lineage (NCBI taxonomy): Eukaryota > Fungi > Ascomycota > Eurotiomycetes > Eurotiales > Trichocomaceae > Talaromyces > Talaromyces liani. The sequence goes on from JAKLNL010000014.1 coordinate 264,642, forward strand.
ACCAGTGATGGTGACAGATGGAGGACTAGGCACAGGGTCTTCCTTCTCTTCCTTCCAACCAAAGATGGAACCGATGGCAGTACTATGTAAACATCTCAAGAGTGGATGTGGAGAATAATGTCTCCACAGCTGTTAGCTGATTTGAGTGTGGAACTGGGGGAAGTTATCCCGAAACACCACGTGACCAGCATCTTCCAGGATATTGTAAACTTACGGTAAGATACGGTCACGTAATTTGGGATCTATCGTTATTCCGAAGCTTTACCTGGAAACATCAAACGAAGCAGGTAAACCAATGCACCTTTTTTTTGCAATCAACTGTAACTCAAAATGCATGAATTCCTCCTCTTCGCCCCAGTCCCCTCTCAACAACACCATGAACTCCTCCAACAACTCTCCGGCCTCACAGCCATGCAGCCCCGCCATCGCCTAGAGCGCCGCCTAATCTTCAAAGCCAACCGCAAAGCAACCCGCATCAACACGCGGCTGGGGGGAGGCAGTCAAGATGTTCAAGGTGGCGAAATCCAGCGCCTTTTCAAAATGCTGAATGGGTCTACGTATTATGTCAGAGTGGTTGGGGTTGTGAATGAAGCTGATTTTGGTGCTTCGCTGGCGGAAGAGAAGGAGGATGGGTATGATCATGAGTCGCAGTTTTGGAGGATGGAGTGGAGGGATATTCCTGAAGCTGGGACGAGGTCGGGTGTTACTTCGAGGCTGATGGCGAATGCTGTTCTGCCTCAGGGGGATATCATTCATGTCATGGAGACGTGGGGATATACGTATGTCTATATCTTGATGCTCCGGATTATGATCTCTGACTGACTGATGTTCAGATTCGTTAATGAGTACGTGATCGAGGGCGATGTGTTCATCTACAATGATACAACCATCTTCCTGCACCGAGTCCTCAATTACCCAGAAGACTCACAAAATGCGCAATCACCACGAACAACTCTCCCACCTCTGAAGGATTTGACTCTACTCGACTCAAGTGGAAGTTATCTTTTACAAGCCTCCATCGCTGTCCAGGACGGAGGTAGTCCTGAATCGGCTACACAGCGTCTTTACGGACTAAGGGACCAGCTTAGAACTGCTGTTAAGCTGGAACAGGCTGATCGATTGTCGCTGGATACGAGGGTCAAATAGACGGAACGTTTCGTTTACTCGCTTGTTTGTTTTGCATGATACCCGGATAAAAGCTAGTCATTAAAAATCATTCATATTGTTCGCATAGTCGATTTTATATTTACTTCGTAGTAGAGCTGGTTTGTGGTGATAGAAGTAACTATATGAGAGATTGATAAATTGAGCATGTGACTTCGTGGTCATCTTAACGCGTGGGCGCGTCTCCCGCCGGCCGCCGCCTACCCAGTTTAGCATCGACAGCTACACCAACTACCACATCGAGTGACATCATCGTCTGTATCTATTCGTCGCATTGCTCTCGAATGATTATTCAAAGCTGGAGCTTCCAGGCTAGAACGACTTTCAATCTTGGGATGAAGAGGTTGAGTTCTTCAGGCGGAGTATCTCCGCCTCCGCTCCGACGCAAAGTCGAATCGACAACGACCAGTGAGTATCTTTCTTTCTCATATCCCAATCCAGACTTCTAACTTCTTTTGGGTAAATACTAGAAACCGCCGTCGCTTCCTTCTTTACCCCGATATCACAAAAGAAACCAGAGAAGATAACATGGAGGATCGTCAACAAAAGCCTCATTGCTGGAAAGTATACCCCTGGGCCAGGCGGGAATGCGCAAACACAATCACAGCCACTGAAGAGAAGGAAGGTCGCTGCATTTGATCTTGTATGTGCTACTAGATCAGGACCTGCATGATATCGTGCTGATTGCGCAGGACTCGACATTAATAGCCACAGCCTCCGGAAACCGATTCGCACGAGACGCATCCGACTGGAAATGGTGGAACAACAAAGTGCCCGAGAAATTGAAGCAATTAAACGCTGATGGGTGCGCAATATCTCCTGAAAAAGGACTAAATGATGAGCTAACTGTGTATGCTGGAAAAGATACCAAATCATCATCCTCTCCAACCAAAAGAAAATCAGCATCCAAACCGACCTCAAAGCCGGACGCTCCGAATCCAAAAGCCTCACAAACTTCAAAGAAAAGCTTTTAGCGATTATGCGCCAACTCGATATACCATTAAGCATATATGCGGCTACTCAATACGATGAATATCGAAAGCCGAGGACGGGAATGTGGAGGGAGTTCGTGGATGATTATGATTTGGATGTTGACGATACCAAGGTTGATTTGGAAGAGTCTTTTTTTGTGGGTGATGCTGCGGGGAGGCCGGGGGATCATTCTTGTGTTGATCGGTATGCTTTTTGCCATTACGATGAAGAGCTAGGTCTGATCGGCGACAGGGACTTTGCGGCAAACGTATCTATCAAATTCCACACCCCGGAGGAGTTCTTTCTTGATGCCAGTCCGGAGCAGGGTATACGGCAATTTGATCCAAGGGCATATATCGACGTTGATCCTGATGCGCCTGGTGAGTATCTACCTGGATGTGTGTTCAACCTCGTCTGACGGAAATAGTTGTATCGACATTCTCCAAAATACACCGCCTGGAACTCGTCATATTCTGCGGCAGTCCTGGTGCCGGTAAATCGACATTTTACTGGAAATATCTCAAGCCACTGGGCTATGAGCGCGTGAATCAAGATCTCCTCAAAACGGTGCGCCACCTTCCCTCTCTATATAGCACTTCATCGCTGACGAGATAAACAGCGCCAAAAATGCATAAAAGTCGCAAAAGATAATCTCACCACCGGCCACTCCGTCGCCGTCGGTAAGCACCCCTTTTCCCCCATCCCTCCCCTTTTATTGAATTGGTACTGACATGAAAAGATAACACAAACGCCAACACCGAAACAAGAGCCTACTGGATCGAAATAGCCAAAGAATTCAAAATCCCCATTCGCTGCATATATTTTACCTCTCCTCCGAACCTCTGCCGCCACAATGACGCCGTGAGGGCATCGAATCCTTCTCTTGTTCGCCCCTCCCCCCTCTTTCGTCACCTTCTCTCTTCCCTTTCACCCTTGACATTGATACTGACTTCTGAGGGGAAATAGAATCCCGAATCCCGCACCCTCCTCCCCGGGATCGCATTCGCAGATTTCGCGCGCAGATTCGAGGAACCCACCCTCGCAGAAGGGTTTGAGGATATCACCCGTGTCGAGTTTCGGTTTGAAGGGGATGAAGACTCGAAGAAGGTTTGGGGGCAGTTTTGGGTTTGATTTTTTCATACCTACTACGTAGTACGTACCTCTCCAGACATTATCAGTGAGAGGGTCCATAGATGAGTACGAAGAAGAGATGCACGATACCATACCTTACAATTAATGGAAGATACTTTATTGATACTACAAATGAGAGAAGATTATTTGAATGATTTTTGAATTTTTTGTTTGGTCTAGGACTGCCTAGACATTTGATGTAAACATACATGGTATGACTTGAAATCTTGAAGATATCAAGAAGATACAAGTCAATAGTACATGTTGATGATGATAATCATCGTATGACGTCTCGATATGAAACAATTCTATAACACAGTGATTGTATCGTATCGAAGGAAGTCACGAGGACTCGTTTGTGAGTAGCCAGATGTAGCCAGATTATGAGGGGTATTATGGCCATAGCCAAAGGTAAAAACAGGTAGGTAAAATATGGCACATGAGAATAGAATCAAAGGAACCAGTCAAGCCACAAAAGCAGACAGGACTGGATGCATCGAAGTAAAAGACATTAGTTGTAATGAGCGTGGCTTAAGGAACGTAACGCTGCGTGATGAAGACGCGCTGAATATCGTGTAAAGGAATGTGGTATAATGAACGTAAATCCGAGATAACATCGGCATCGTGAGGTCGTAAAATCATCTGGCTTTTATATTCTAAAATAGGTCGTAACTGTCGTAATAATATTTGTTTTTTGGTCGTAATGTATAGCCTAAGCACGCGTCGCAGCAATGCTAGGTGCAGGGCGGTTGACGAGGCCGTGCAAAAAGCGAAACACGTTTCGTCGTCTGGGTGACTTGCATCGGATGGTGGAATGAATGGCAGGCGCAACTGACATGGGTCCAACAATCTCCTCGTCACCCAACTCGGGGAACTTTTCGTTATCATGCAGACGAGGAATCTTGATGGCTTCGGTTGGGCTCATGTTGGACTTGGTCAATCCAAGAATAGCGCCGAACTTGACATCATTGGTAATAATGGTTTCCAAGTTTTCCTTCCATTCATCTTCGATAGTTTCCCATTTCTCCTTGGTGAACTTGTAGATCATCGAAGTTTCTCCATAGTGCTCTCCAGTGCGAACTAGATGTTTGGCAAAGTTGGTGCGCGCCAAGTCCCAGTCATCCCGGAACTGGCGGAATGTGGTCGCGTCAGAAGTCTCGGGGATATATGGCTCAGGCTGGATGGTGAAGTTGGCGTGTCCAAGCTTGACAGACCATTCATCAGATCCCTCAGTCAATACCAGAGGTGGAGCTCCTTCGCCAGAGATTGTCGTCCTCAAAGTCATACCTCGAGCTCTTGTTGTCAATGAGGCTACAGAAGGCTTTGTGGACAGTGGTGGGGAACGGTGCATAGAAGTATGCGTGCTTGTCATTTCCGGCAAAGTATCCTCATCAAACACGTCTGCAACAGTAGGAGACTGCAATGGGGACGCGACTTCCGAGTTCGGGTTTGTAAATGGAAACTCGGTCCAAGCAGGTGGAAGCAATGGCGTGCTCGCTTTGGCTCCAACTTCGTCTTCTTCGTCCGCAGTCGCGCTATTGGCCTTTTCGATAGATATCGCCCCTAAGCTGTGTCCGCTGAAACGTGATTTGTCCTGAGAACTCCTTACTGATGGCAGCGCTTCTTGGGACACGGAAGTGATTTGAGAAGTAGATGAAGCAGCTGAATTTGCTCGTGATCGCAACTCGTCGTCCAAGATATCGGTAACATATGTTCCTTCGGACGATCGCGCTGTTGACATCCATCGCGACGACATGGACGGAATTCTGGATCCGAATCTTGACAGTCCTCGTGACGATTGACTCTCCGAGCGCAGTCGTTTTGGTAATTCGATTTCGTAGTACAAAGGATGGTCTGTCAATTCGTAGACCTCGCTTGGCATTCCATAGGGCTCAAAGACTTGATCGAATCCTATTCTCGTTGTTAGTCATGTTTAAAATGCGCATTGCACGCTGCATGCACTTACCAAAGTACTCTTCTTCAATATCTTTATTGCGTTCCTCTTTGACATCTGCCAATTGGATAGGCAAAGAGCCCGTACGCTCCATAGAAATACCCATTCCGGGGGATGGTAATAACGAGGAGACGGAGCTTGAGAACATCTTATTTTGCAATCGTGAGGAGGAAGAGAATGAAGATAGAGCGGGTGAGACGGCAGTAGAGTCGGCGTAGGCCGAGGCCGGAGATGTAGGTGTTTGCAAAGGGTACGGACGCTCTTTTCGTCCTCTGTCGGTAGCCATATTGTAATATGTTGTTGTTTGATATAGTGAAAGATCAAAGATCTGTTGAGACGGTTCCCAGGTGGGTCAAATAGCTTCTGTCTCTTCTTAAATCTTCAAACCGCTGAACATGCTGTTTTTTTGTCATATGACTGTGTAGGCTGCGAATGAGAGGCGGTGAAAATGGGGTTTCCAGTGACGAGTGGTGAAAACGGTGTACAACAGCTCAACCGAACAGCAGTACCTAGCCAATTGGCAGAATAGTTGCGTGTCGTGTCAGGCACCGAACCGGTCAGAGTCAGGACGTCACTGCGGTCAAACCAAGGGTTCCTCAGGTGTCACACTGAATTCGCGCGTGAAGAAAGCTAATTCTTACCGCGGATGCAGGTGTAAAATCGGCAATTTGCTATGGTGGTGCCAACAGTGACTCAGGCACCTCTCGTAGAGATGTAGTGGTAGAGTACCGTTCGAATGAAGCAAGTCCACGAGTGAGTCACCAGGTACAAGTAGTCGATAATCGGACTATGAGGGAAAGAATACCACCACGTCGGGCTGCAGGATGTATTTGTGCGTGGGTGTCGCGACTGGGGGGAATTTGCAGAGGGAAAAAAACACGAAGAGCGTGTCCGGCCAGTGGTGGACTGGAGAATCGAATCAGATCAAGCTAAATGGACTTGTCACCGATCAAGCAAGCTCTGCTGCAAGTTTGCTGCTTTGGACTGCCGGGATTGTTGGCTGGCAGCGATTGGGGCCAGGATCTGCGCAGTAATATGACGGAGGGCAGGTTCTAGCCGTTGACCCAGTATCCACCTGCAAAAGTTTTCTCTTTGTTGGTGTCGAAGGCTGAAGTCGATGAAGATGAAGATGAAGATGAAGACGGAAAGATGTGTCAAAATGAGGGAGAGTTGAGAGAGAGTATTATGTGTGTGTGTGAGAGAGATAGATGTCAGTGGAATTTTCTTTTTGCCTCTTGCTCTTCAGGCACAAGTCCAGTGAGGGCACACCTTCCTCCTGATTGTCCCACGGTGTTCCTTCTTTTGGGTTGGAAAATCTCCGCTTCTGATTGGGCGGGGGAACAAGGAAAGTGGGCTTGCGGGATGTCACTGATGGCTGCTGTGATTGGCTGTATTTGGCCTGTTTTGTGGGGCAGTTATGGACGGCGTTCAACAAACAAATCGCTACCCAAAGCTTTCGTCCTTTGGTATGCAAACACTCTACAGAGAACAGAATAGTATACGGCCGATTGGATGACCCCAACATTCTTTGTTGGACCTTGGAACACAGCACAAAAACAACAAAGACTGCGATATTCGCAGTATTCCTAGATTCCTATCTGTACTTACTACTCAGTGTTGTGATCACCCAAGAAGGAAAGAGATCTCGATGTGACCTATCTACGGAGTAGTCCCCAGTCCCAGAGGACTGGGCCGGGGCTCCTGCTAAGTTAGTAGACTTTTACTAAAAAAGAATAATGCCTTAGGCCGTCCCCACCGTCGGCGGATTGCGGACCATGGTCGATGTGCTTCCAGACGCCGATGGAAGCGGTAAATTCCCCGACAAGGTCGGCCTACCTTCATATCCATCAATTTGGTGAATACAAACTTACAAGGTATGACAAACAGAAAGAGAGCGTCGTAGCGATAATATAAAGTGTCAATGTTACTGGTCAAAAACTGTATCCTGGCCAAGCATCAGATTTGGCTTGTCAGATTATGCCCTCAATCCAGCAGGCGCCACAATACCACACAGTACGTTGGTTGTCAGCTCAGCCAATCATATTCTGCCACTATTTACCGCATACCGGCCAGCTGTATGACGATACAGCGCATCATCGTATGATGATCGCAGCCTCCGCCTAGAACGTGTGCCTTGCAGCCTTACACAGATCAGCAAATCCTGATAAAATAGGAAATGCTCCTTTTTTCCTTCGTGATAGACGTACATATAAAGAAGGAGACCCTACCATGCGAGAATAGTACTCAACAGCGATATCCCTGCTTATCAATTCTCGTGTCCGTACTCCGTACACCCTTGATCCTGGCCCTCATCTAACCGGGCCATTCCGCCGGGGATTTGTTGCGCATTACACAGTGCAAAAAAACGCTATGTCTCCGTTCCTGAACAGGGACGGGAAGGAGTGCTGTGAGAACCCCGACGACCCCCAACCTGTTCCCTATTTTTGTCGACTACGTATTGATCCTGGGGAGTTGTTGAATCAATGACTACGTAGAATGCATCTTCCCATTTCAACCGACAAGTGGTGATTTGTAGCCTTCCAAAAATCGGGCAGAAGACAGTTGTCGCATGCCAGCTGTTCCGCGGAGCCACGCACAAGAGCCCTAATTGGCTCGTCGCGGCTGATGTAATCGAGCCCATAGATTGGAAGTTCTCGATCTAAGCCCAAAGCAGATAAGAGGCTATGACGTTGCAATGCCGGCAAAAGCTGGTACTTCTTACGAGTTATTCTACAATCTATGTCGGTGAATTCAAACGGCAAACATTTCATCAGATCTCATCACAGATTAACGAACCGAAAATTGTACAAATGTACGAGAGGATTGCAGGCCAAGCTATCTAAGCGCAGTAAGCATACGAGCCAAGCGGGATCTGATGCAGGTACGCCGTTCCTGTCACAGCCGTCTGGCAAGTAAGATGACGCATGCGGCAGCGATGCAAGCCCTACCATCGAGCTTGCTGATTAGTCTCTCATACACCACTCTACTGAGACCACTCTCGATACGGGAATAGTTAGGGCAAGAAAAAGTTGACATCGGTCCAATCCGTCTGACACTGGCACTGACACATGTACTGCGATTGGACAGCAAGAGAGCAAAAATGGAGCTTTGTTGTGTTGTGGATTTGTAGGTTGAGGTAAGCTTATCCTTTGGCTTGGACCTACTATTCTCGTCAACACGATCTAGTCTTTGCTGAAAAAAACAGGGTATGATTCTCGTATTCGAAAAGTCTTGACATCAGCATCGTTATGGGATATTAATTGACCTGCAGAAATGATATGACAGTTGCTAAACCCTGCAAAGAACTCGTTGAATTCTAGATTCTCGTCCCGTATTTCGAAGCCCTAATTGCGCGCATAACCGTAGCCCTAAACGAGTTTGACATGTCACGACCCGCTATACCAGAACAGGTAATCCCGTGCGATGTTCGCGCGTTTGCCTCATGTTCTAGGCCTTCACTCATCCTGGTCTCTTATGCATTGAAAAAAATTTTTCATTGTGAGTGCGCTTCATTGGTTGATCTATTTAGGGCGTGGATCTCTCTCTTTATGCAATCTTTATGCTCTTCTTTTTTGTTCTGTTTCTTTCTCTCAATTCGGGCTTTCAGCTTGAGTCTTTAGGCTTGAGTCGGGATGTTTAACCGGCAAATGCTGTTCCTCGGTGCCCGTAGTTGTGACTTTCCAGGGCTGCCTTTGCCTGCTGTGTTGTATTACAGTGTACAGTCATTGTGGCATGTGTATGATTATTTCTACGTACCGGTACCGATCTCGGCCCCAGCGAACTGTTGTTCGTACTTCAGACGAACGACGAAAATCCTCGTGTCCCCAGTTCGTTTTTGTAGATACTTTGACATCATTATGGACATGATATGATATTGGAAGTTATGAAACTGGTCAGGCGGGATGATCAAGCGAGGTCCTTCCTGTTTCAGTAATTTTTGGGACTCGCGATCAGCGTAGGGTTAGGGCATGTTAGTTAGGACCCCATACATGTACTTTTCACGATATTGACACAGAGGCTGTGGTTTCGCCACCTCGTTCTGCCACCTATTGCCCTATTTCCATCATAGAACATATCTCGAGACTTATGGGGAAAGCTAGTGTTGCCAAAGTACCGCCATCATCCTGCTCTTGCTAAGCCTTTGCAACCAATCTCCAGAGAAAATTCTTGGGCAAGCGAGGTCGGCCGGTTGAGCATTATTGTGTGGAAGGCGATCTGGCCAATCAGCATCGACCAAGATGTCCCTAGGCCCACATCGGAAGGCTCCGCGCACATGGCATCAAGGCACCAAGGCACCGGGGCATCGAATTTCTAGACAGATGCGTACTATTCCATTTCTGGTTGCAAAATGATGCTTACCGTATGAAAGCCAATTGCGTACATTGATTTCTGTGAAAAATTCCAACTACGTACGCAGTCTCCTAGCTCAAAGCAAGACAAGCCCCACGATCAACAGACAACGATCTAGACTTGAAAATCTCTAAATTACGTACGGAGAGATTTTATGGATTCTCACGGAGGGTCTAGTCTTGAAGAATACTATATAGTGGCTTCTTTAAGTGGATCGACTATCCAGCCTACAAGCTTCACCCTACTCCGATGAGTCGATGTTTGTTTGCAAGAATTATGAATGATCGAGCCTCACTCTGAGAATGTGACTATGAGCATATGCGCACTGCGTAATATGTGCGTAGTACGTACACATCTGGACTGAAATAGAAAACCAGGCTTGAATGACATGCACCTGCGCCCCCCCATCTAACTTTGAAGTGTCCGTGCGTCGTTATGTATGCAAGATTCAACGACAGCTTTATCTCTCAAACTGTCCGGGCGTTTCGCCGTCGTCATTCCAGTGGCGATGGCACCTTACTTTTTTTTACATACAAAAAACTAAGAGGCAAAAGCGAGTGACACAATTGCCGGCATTCCGTGCAACAGCAACAAGACTTTGGAACCTGTGGAGAAACAAGAAAGAAAAAGTATGAATGTCGGGGATTCTACCATTCTAGACGTTTGGGAATGTTTCCATGGTTACGAGAAAAGGGTGTAACCCTACTCAGTTGGGGGGTTTTGTTTGTGACATATTGTTCGACCTTGGTTCAGAAAGGGGCTCAACCAGGGGACCGTTCTCTTTGTTGAGTCCGAGCGTTGTGGTGTCGTAGAGGTGAGTTAGGGCTTGGTGAGGTAGGGTTGGGAACTAGGGTTTGGAGGTAGGGTTTGAGATTAGGGCTTACAGCTCACTGGTACCCAGTTGTGCCATTTACCTGTGGTCTGCAAGAATTATTCTCCGGGGACCAGTTTCACTCGAGATGTTTTATCATTGAGCAGAGTTTGTTTGCGTTGCGGCTCGTCTTCCAACTATGCACATACCTATCCATGGATGTATGCACATGTAGGTGTCGATACAAGCATCCGAGACATTGTGCTACCAACCTATATGACGACCGTTTTGTAGTTCAACGTTCCGCTTCGAAACCTCTCTAGGCAGGCTTCTAGTGACATGGAGAAAGTTGTACAGGCTGTCGGAGAGATCGTGTGTCACAGAGCATCGCTATCTCATGATTCTGGGGTAACAAGGGGAGCTCTTCTAGATGGCAGGTTCTTCTGGTTAAGTTCTCCGATCATGTTATACGTAGTATTGCACATCTATAAAACAACATGCGTACCTGGGTACCTAGGTATTCCAATACATTCAGTGCTGAAAAGACTGTAGCCCTGATCTCTAACCTCCACCACCTCCTCCTCCGCATGCTGCACCACCAGCAGTATAATTACTATTATCACGGTCATTAGCAAGAGGATTATCTAAATCCTCAACAAGCTTGCCCAGTTCATCAAAGAAGCTTCCATAATCTGGACCTCCATTTTTAGCAGCACATTCACCTGCTGCAACCATATTGGTGCAGGTTCCCGTAGCACAGTCACCATATCCCCCAGACTTGGTATTCAGCCAACTCGGATTGCTAGGGGCCAATACTGATGTTTTGGTTGGCCATGTAGCGTGCATAGAGCGGGTTATGATAGGGATAGCCCCATACCATCGGAGAATACCTATCCATCTTTACCTCCTTGTGTTGGTGTTTATGTGCCCGGCGGCTTGCCTTGACCCACGATTGTTGGAGTCGCTCTCTTCTAATTTCCTTTTCGACACTGTCTCAGTGCTGGATCGAACAGCGTTGTGGGTGGAAATATGTGCATTGGCTGATGAATTTATACTCCTTGCTAGTCCATTCAAATCCATCAGAGAGTCATCCTTCGCTGACTTTGTCATTATGGATGTTACATTAAACTAGCTACCTTCTTGTGACTATGTTAATGAGACATAGTGACTGGATTATTTTATGGTTTATACTGGATATGCTGGGTGTAGCGTATAAACCCACTTGCGCGCTCTCATTGCATATCGAGTGGTCCTCGCCATAAAAATTTGCTAAGAACCAGAGAAATTAAGAGAAGTCAGGTAGAAGCTAATAAATTACGCCTACGAAGGAGCGGAGGCAATCTCTACATGATCTAGGGGTGTTTTAAAGAGAACATTGAACTCTGGACATGAGACATGAAGCGCATACTATCGACGACCTTCTCTTTGCCCGCAGTGCTGAAACTTTGCTCAAATCCATCATCCAGAGTATAAGTTCAACGATAACCTCTAGGTATCAGGGAAGCCGACTTCGCGGTTAGGACAAGCACGATCTTCAATATTGCCTAAAGGGGTAACCAGCTCTTAGTACGGCGGACTACAGGGCCAGCAACGCAAAAATCCACACCTTAGTAAACTGTCAACACATAATTTCTTATCCATTGTTTTGAGACTCTGTTGTTTCTAGTTAACTTAATTTCAGCTTATGTCTATAATGATAATTATTCTTCATAGCAAATCAAAGCTGCGTTCTTGATATAGTTATTCTGTCACGAGAACGTCTATTGGCAACCTTAATTTGCATTGTTTGCAGGCGATTGATCTAGAAGACTAGAGAAGTTTTAGCGCGTCGCGTCCCCTTTTCTCTTCTGATCAAATTAGATGCGACTTTAACTTGAGTAGTTGCGAACGAAAGAATTTGGGATCGCAAGAAAGAACATAGCAAGGCCAAATAGTGAGTTTTCGCGTTAAAGCAGATAACATTTCTCGGCTCCCCCTGAGAGATACATTTTCGTAGCGAGACTGACACCGTTCAAGCTCATACTCGGCAAGTGCATGATACATACACTATAAATCATTCTCGACGCCTCAAGTGCTTGATTGGGCAATAGAATTGAACAAAATATTTGAGATTATCTCTATATCTGAAGGTGACAGAGGGAGGCCGCTTAGGCCATGACGCAGCCCCGACAACGACTCATTTCGGATTCGTGACAGGAGTCTTTAAGTCAAGATCATGATGACCAGGAGTTGCTTGATCAGCAGCTTCACGACACCCTTTTTGGTTATATCAATGATGTCCCATCTTCAGACCGCGTTTCAGCGCTGCAAGAACAAACACCGTCCGGCGACGATTTGTTCTTTCCAGGAGATGATATGATGGATGACCCACCTGCTGCTGCTGATGAAAGTACACGGAGGATGGGATTTGAGATGTCAGCCTCCCCAGCACCAAGTACAATGACACAGACAACACCTGCTGCTGCTCATGTAGAGACGCCAAGTATGGGATATGTACCGTCCGCATCTCCAACACCAATATCGATGACACAGACTACACCTGTTGGACAGGTTCTGTAAGTGGTTTTCTCAATCGCAGCTCCTTTGAGGTCGAGGATACAGAAACTAACATTTCATCCCAGAACACCTTCACACACTCAACATACAATCCCTCCTTCGGAGATGGCTTTCCTTCGAACACAGACTGCAGACCAGCCGCGTATTCCATGGCAATGGTCCACTGCTGGCAAAAAAAAGTCTCTTCACCATACAAACCTATAGCAGTGGGTAAATGGTGGTACGACTTTTGGATAGACAGTCAAAGCGACCTTAAAATCGAGTCTGCGGCTTCTCATGTCGGGCGAATAATGGAAACCGAGCTTGGACTCCAATTTTTAGGCGATAAGCGGTGCACACGATGCCGACTTGAAGGTACGGAGTGTTGGATATACAGTGAAAGAGGGAGGAAGCAAGTCAGGCACCCGGGAAGCGCGTGTGCTCATTGTCGTGCGATGGGTGCGATGGCTCAAGGGTGTAGTGTTGCAACGCGGAGTAAAAGTAAAAGGGTCGATAATCGACAACGTCAGCAGAGTAAGGGGCAGTGAAGGGAGATATTACCAATGCAACCGAACAGCTCGTCTCCTCCACATGAAGAATAGCCTGTAACCTATAGGGGCATACAAGGACCAAACGTGAGTTGTACTAAGCATGTTGATTCACTTGCATATAAACTATAACATGATTCATGACTTCAAGTATCAATGAACTAACGGTAGTAGAAAAATGCATGTTCGATACAACTAACCCTAATATAATGCCGCAAAATCAAATCAAATTTTCTTGCTATCATTACAAGTCATACCTTCAGAGTCCATGCTTAAATCCCATACCCCATAGGAGAGAAACATAGCATAGAAACAAAGAAGGCGCAAATATCTGCATCATGAACCACGGATGTTTGAGTCCCACAAATATTGCACCATACACCAGCGTAATGACAAATAAATTGCTCGTTGATATAGTCATAATCACTTGATCAAGTCAACTTCTGCTTGATGAAGAAGGATCGGAGATGCGACAATTGCCATGCGCATGTAATGGACAGAACAGCTAATTGGATTAGAGACCAACGAACGACACGGGAGTTGGTGGCTTCAGATTGATCACGGAATTCGGCCTCTCGTTCCTAAAAAGTGGTCAAAGTGATTAGTTCTACTGTGATACCGTAATGAGGCGGATGAAGTGAATCAAACATACCCGCTGGAACACTTGTTCACGACGAATATCCTCCAATCGACTGTTCAAGTCCTTTACTCTTTGTGTAATATCCGAAATCTTTCCAGAATCCTCGGTCTCAATCTTGCTAGTAGCACCGATAGCAATGTCCAAAGCCAACTTCACAGTGGGCGCACTAGAGAGCCAACCTTGACTCTGCGAGTCGGGAGTAAAGCAAATTCTGTGTTGACCAGCGTCGGCGGCAGTAAAAGTAAATCGGCCATCACTCGGTGTGCGCTGGGAAACAACTCGGTGATCGTTATCGAAGGTTTCTTCGACTGTGATGAGGACTTGTAGGGAGGAGTCTTGAATCCAGGTATTTGATTCTCTGTGTAGGACTTCGGCCTTGTATGTTCCTGCGCATCCATTGTTAGTCACTATAAACACGACTCAACGCTATAGCGTTGCGTCTTACCAACAACCAATGTATCCTTGGGCAATTCTTCAAAGAAGCACTTTCGTTGCTGGCCTTCCATATAAACGTGGAGTGCGCGTGCCTGTGCAGACAGCACGGTCAAGACGGTGAAGAGTGTCAACAGCCATGATGAGCTGGTGCTTGAGGCCGACATGGCGGCTATGCAATGTAACTCTGGGACAAGAACACAAAGAGACAAATAAGTAATCGAAGAGGCAGATTGTTGAGATGTTGTAATATTATTGATCGAACTAAAGGGGAAAGCTCTCTTTCTGTCAACTTGGCCGCAACTGCTTCACCGCCTGCCATCCGGCCAATCACGGTGAAGTTTGCCGCGTGCCCCGTGCTTCAATTGGAATCTTGAATTTCGACTGCTTTCATCACTTTCATCTTCAGAAACAACCTATTTATCAAAGACACCAGCCCATCTCGAGAAAGTCAGCGTCGAAAAAATATATCGCACCTTTCCAGCAATTATTTACCTCTTCCTCTCCTAGATTATCCGCCGGCGTCACGTCTGCGCATCCCGCCATCATGGCCGCCGCGGATGTTCGCGACATGCTCGACTTGCCCGCGGATGGGCAACCAAGACCGACAAAGAAGCAGAAAGTTGTCGAGAAGAGACCGGGTGAGTTTGTCCCTCTTGATCTTGATTTCAAGCTTCTGACATTTAAAAGATGGTATTACTCGGGAACTATTTGCGCTTCTCGGTGAAAAAGCACCTCCTATAGCACTCAACGAAAATAAATACAAGTTGAAAAAATCCAATCGAAGGGCGATTCCATGGTATGATAGCTTTGTCCAGAGATAAACGCTTCGTGATTCTGATTTGATAACTACAGGCGATGGACCGAATTCACAAACGAGGCGCGCAGCGATGGATTGGTTCTTCGACATTGGAAAAAGATAGAGACCGCGAACAAACCAGCGAAACCAGATGATGCTACAATGGAAGTTGACGAGCAGACGACCGATGGTGCGCAAAAGGAACCTGAACAATATGCCTTTGCCAAATATAACATCAAGGCTCAGGTTCCCAGACGATACACCGACGACCAATACCAGCGACACCTGCAGAGCGATGATTGGTCGCGTGAGGAGACAGATTATCTTATGGACTTGGTGGAAGAATACGATTTGAGATGGGTCATTATCGCCGATCGATACGACTATCAACCTAAGATTTCAGAGAATAGCGAAGCGAATGCGACAGCACTTGTTACGGCGAAGAGTGTCCGGACCATGGAGCAGATGAAGGCTCGTTATTACACAGTGGCGGCGAATATGCTTGCACTCGAGCATCCGCCTTCGGAAATGTCAGAAGCCGAGTTCGCGCTACACGAAAAGATGATGAAATTCGATCCGGATCGTGAACGACAGCGAAAGGAATTGGCTGCAATACAGCTGAATCGCACTGCAGATGAAGTCCGTGAAGAAGGAATCCTGTTGGAAGAACTCAAACGTATCGTCACAAACGAGCAGAACTTCATCGCAGAGCGCAGAGAGCTTTATGCTAGACTTGACGTTCCTTACCACGTCAGCAACACGACCATGTACCAATCCAGTCAGGGCTTGTCGCAGCTTTTGTCGACATTATTACAAGCAGACAAGAGCAAGAAGCGCCGTTCTATACTTGGACCGGAGAGTGTACCGAGCCCAGCTGGTCAAACACCCTCCCAAGCCCTACCAAACGGTGCCCGCGAAGTCGAAACACCCATAGCTGCTCCATCAAACAAGAAAGGAGCAGCAGCCGCCGCATCGGCCGCCGCCACTCCAACTCAACCCACCATCCGAACCCTCACCAAAGAAGAAGAACAACGATACGGCGTCCAACACCACGACCGCGCCACCCCAGGCGTGCACTTCCGCAACGACAAAGCCACAAAACTCACACAGGCCAAATCAAATATCCAAACACAAAAACTCGGCGCAGCCCTTACGGAACTCGATATTCCTTTACGCTTGCTCATGCCTACGGAGAAAGTATGCAAGGAATTTGAGAAACTCATCCATCAAGTCAACACGTTACTTGACGCGCGTAAAGTCGCCGAGAAGGTGGAAAGTGAAATCCGTGTCCTGGAAGCTGCTAGAGAAGAGCGACAGAGGAGAGAGCGTGAAGCGAATCCTACTGCTACAAGTGCGACCACAACAACCAATGGAACTGGCACTAATCAAGCGGAGAAACAAATCAAACTCGAGTCTGTGGAAGATCAACCTCAGAGCCAAGACGGAGCAGCAACAGCGGAAGAAGAGACGGATGCAAATCAACAGAAAGATGATACAGCTAATACTACTGCCGAGGCGAGTACTGCTGGGAATAAGCATAAACGATCGGCTAGTGTGTTGAGTGCGCAGAGTGATAAGAGTTCGAAGAGGCAGCGGAAGTAACCTTTTCTCATTTGAGGATGTATTTCTAGATAGTATGATCGAAGAAAATTATACGATTAATCATGCTAAGGAGTATCCTATTTGTTCTAAGTATGTATGGTTCTATCATATGACATAACTAAGGTATACACATAGTCGTTCAATCAATAGGGGCAACAACACCAACCAACACTTTTGGCTCGTCTATACATAATTCAGTTCTTGGTCTTCTCAATTCAAAATTTCGCACTGTGCCTTCTCCCAACATACCTCCTACCATTTTCAAGATCAGAAAGGATACTATCTCGAAATCTTTGACTCAACGATGACAATGAAGACGAAGACGATGATGGTGTGGACCTTTTGCGTGCTTTCCGCGCAGCAGCATCAACGGTATGAATAACCGACACTCTGAATCTTCTCAAGTTACGAGATCGCTTCTTTGGTCGCCGTTTCGCTGCTCGCCAGGCTTCGATGTGATAATCTCCCAATTCCTCCTTTGGGACATGGTCCCAAAATGGCACTGTCATTTCGAACGTTGAATCAACGTTCTCATGAGATCGGGCTGCTTGCATTTGAAATCCGGCATGATATCGTGCTATTTCACGTTTGCCGAGACCGATCACCCAGAGACAAGTGTCGTGGAAGCCTTGACGGATGGCACTGGCGATCAAATGATGTTTCCTTTCTTCGCCATTCTCTTCCTGCTGAGGTATCTCTGGTGATGCTTTGGTGCAGAAGTCCCGAACAATGACTGTGTCATTGGGATCTGTCGATTTGTTTCTCTCGGCTCTCGTATAGCTAGGGAACAAGGTCCATCGATGGCGTCGATAGGGGGATGATACTAAATCGGATTCAGAGGAATTCTTGGCTATCAACTGGCTAAGATTCTTTTCGGGCGCGGGAATAGATTCTTTGGCTTCTGGTTCGGAAGAAGCCTCAACATTTGGCTGGCTAAGCGGATCAGTATCTTGATCGTCATTCACCAAGATTGCGTCTGTGCTAGACCCAGTTTCTTTGGTATCAGATAAGTCGTCTGCGGGTATCGCAGTAGTGAAGGAGGTGTCGCTCGCATCGTCCTTATCGAGGATTGATTTTCTCTCTTCGGTCTCAGAAGAATGATCTGCCGGTCCATCTGTGGCACAGAAAGTGTTACCCTCATCCCCGTCAACGAAAGAATACCCGTATCCGCACCGTCTGCCGTCCGACATCCATCCAATGCTCACTTTTCGAGGTTGTTGAGGTGGTGGGTCGTCTTCTAATCCGGGATGACTGAACATTTCCGTGAAACGGCTTTTCATCGGAACGTTCTTGGTAATCATAGTGTCTTTCGGTTTTTCAAACTCATTACTGAGATGGATACTCGGTACCCATCGAGAATAGGTTCGGCCATTCTTGTCGACATGATGCTCAACCTTTTTTCTTCTTTTGGAGATCGAGAGAACATTGGACAGGGGACTCGTGGGCAAGACGATGGCTTGGTTATCATCGTTTAAAACCGGCCGTGATTTCATGTCGTCTGCCAGCACCTGGTCTAACGAGGCAATCGTCCTGTCCAGTGGTATCGGGCTGGAACGATGTATAGAATCCCAACTTTGCTCGGAGAATCGCGGGCTAGCAATGAATGCTGCATCGCTGTCATAACCACTCTCGCTAGCAAAGTCCAGCGAACTACCTCGTGTGCTTGTATGGTCGACAGGTTTTGGTTCGATTGATGTTTTCGGATGTACTCGCTGAGAAAAGGACCGTCTTAATCCTGCCTTCAAGCCGGTCGATTTCGAGGAAGAATCCTTGCGTTTCATGAGCTTTTGAAACAGAGAAGAGTCTGCCTTGGAATCTCCGTGACCACTAGAAGTATGGTCTATATTTGCTTCCGTTGCCTGTTGAAACAAATGCTCCACTTCGACATCGATCTCAGTTTGTTTCTCAGTATCCGGCACTGAAGCGGTTCGTGACGAAGTAGATTCCGATTTGCGACGCATCACGCTCGTACCTAGACTTTCTGGCCGGGATCGCTCGCTCGATTTTCGACGGAGATGGGTTTTGAGAAAGGCCATGTTGATGATACACATGTACTGTCAATTGAGGAAACTGTGATTTCAAAAAGACGATCAAAGGTAAGCAACACACGGTATCATGCGAGTCAAAAGGTATGCGATTGGTAAATCTATGCTGTGTTGTAGATGCAAAAAGGAGAAGAGAGAGTCGTGTGGTTGAAGTTGGTTTGGTTAGGAGGCTTGGTGTGCTTCCTTCAAGGAAGGAGCAACCTGGGACTTTCCATATGCTATTCCTTCAAGAAGGTACCGATCCTTAGGCAATTGATCATACTCTAACTTTATCTATATACTTCCCGGGCCATTCTGCTCGCCAGGATAATGACTCTATAAAAAGGGAACACGTGGAATCACCGCACTCCGCCCAGCCACCGCATCTTTTCCAAATTTGGTAGTATACCATCTCAGACCTCGTCGTGCCTGAGGCAACATGGTGAAAACATCATTCAAAACAAAAACAAGAGCTGGCCATGGGAACGGAACACGTAGGTATTTGGCAAGCATAGCAAACAGTTTCAACCATGGCGCAGGTGCGACGGATGGTGCCGGCAATCCTGGGTGTGATATCGTCGGCAAAAACGCGTGGGCAGGATATACAGCTGTACCGACTAGTACAAAGCCAACCCATTCCAGCCATTCGAGCGAATAATGCGGATAAAGAACCCAACGAAATAGTCCTTTTGCGGGAGGAATCACGTAGACTTTGTGATAGATATTTTCGTTCTGTTCTCCGCCTTTTTTGTCTGACTTCTTGGCTGCTCGGCGCTGCGCTTCCCCGCGACGAAGACTCCAAAGTGTTCGTTCAGAGCGGATATTGCCGATCATTCCATACGCAAAAGTAGCCAAACCGATGTATGGAAGGCATTGCTGGAGTGTTGTTCCTGATGCCGGTAAAGGCGTGTACCCAAGACCTTCAGTGAGATCGTATCCTGTAATCCATCCAGCAATACAAGAGGAATTGATCAAATTGAAAATAAACGCCAGCGCAAAGACTTCCAGCCGTACGGGCGAGATACTAGGCGCAACGAAGAGCGGATTCAAAATAGAGCGGTTGAAATAGTGAATCACATAGAGGGCACCAGCAATTTTGTTCCACAGCGGTAATTCTGCAAATGAAAAGTTGAATTCTGCTGGTAGTGTCGACAATATGTAAATCACATTAATGGGACCGACTACCTCCATGGCACTCCATGCAAAGCGGCCATTAAGATTGAGAGCGGAGTTTGGCATGGAGAATTTTCCTGATGGATGGTAGTCTAGTAGCCATTGAGCTACGGTTGCCTGAAGTATCTCTCAGTATATTTGTCTTTCGTCTTATTCAAGCTGGAAGAGACTTACGGCTGGAAACCACTGGAACAGACGTAGTTGCCAGGTATAAGCCCATGGTTGAGGGGGGAAGAAAGATTTCGCGAACGCGAATATGTTGTTCATTGTGATAAGTCTGCCAGACAACTGGAATATGAAGACTTTGAATTATGAAGCCAGGTCTAGTTGTGATTAGAGAAATCATAGGAAGAGGAAGAGGAAGAAGAAGTCTTACGTCGGGATGATCAGATCAACATGGCTGTCGTACGAGCAATACGGTGAAACCTTTGTTTGCGGATCGGTCGCTTCCGATTGGTTGATCGCGTTACACTCTTACACGTTGGAAAGATGTTGATTAAAACACAATGTACATATGGAAATGCAGTACGAATGAATATTACTGTTGATTCTTTTTAAGAGTATCGAAAATAGGTGTTCATATTACACAATCCAGTTTGATGGGGTTGAGCCAAAGCGGTGAGGGTACGGAAAGGCTAACCATTTATGGTAATTCCTGCATTCTGCCACTTTCCCCCAAGATTCCCCACCCAATGAATAATCACTAATTAGGGCTATTTTTACATCCCCTTATACAATAGGTAACCACGTCCATTTGGAGCATACATGGAGGAAAATTAGAATCTCGTAGTGAACTAGGCTGAGAGTGCTTGTAACATGAACACGAACATAAAAAGTAGAAAAATGGCTTTCCACTGCCATGTTGCACCCCTAGGCAGACACATAGATCAGATATCTAGTATCGAGACAAGCCGAATAAGGAGCTGTCATGTGATGATCCCTGCCTAACTTCCCTTTACCTTTGCCTCCTACTGTCCTAGTCCTCTAGATGACTTGATCCTCATGGATATCCTCCCCAACACCGAATACACCGATCCACGTCGCTTACCTCTGTTACAAAGAATAGAGACATCTCAATCTCGGCCTTATCACTGTTGACGCGTGGGCTCTTCTATGGGGTTGTGACATCGACAAGCTTGAAGGTATCGTTTCTGATATTGAACAGCAAGCGCCTGGTCACCATTTGCTTATCTTGAGTTTGCTCCTACTGACAACCGGACCACATCTCTATGAGACATTAACAAAACCATGTAAGTGTATCCAGGTCCCACTTTGAGGTCGTTCATTGTAATAGTAGCTTGAATTAGGGCTCCTGAAAGACTCTTTTCGCTTCACTGGCGATACCTAGACACGTGATATCTCTGCTGACGACAATTCGACCAACGACACCGAATCTCTGACATCCAGTACTGTGCAAAGGGTGAGCATCGCGCTCCGATTAAATGCATGGTCACTAACGTGGCCGTTTGTTGGACAGACCTTTGAACGAGACGGTGGTTGCGTACTCAGCAAAGTTTATGGCAGCGAAAATGCCGAAGTGGCATACATTTGTCCTGTCTCAATGGCTAAACCCCCCGCCCCCCCGGGAACTTAGTAGTAAAGGCTGTGGATACGGGGTATTTCGAATGTTTTATTCAGACGCAGATACTGCAGCATGGGAGGAAATACTCTTCCATGAAGCGGAGAGGAGAAGATGGAGAATCTATTGACCATGAACCCGACAACCGTTTACGCATAGAAAACATGCCGATTCGCACTACTACCTATCAGGATCAGTCCTGACGCAACCTCAATGCAAGTCAGATTCTTTTGGTTAACGATTCGACCTCGCGGTAACGGATATATACGGCTTACTACAGTTCCCGACTTGTCATCTGACACCCATCCGGACTCGGGGGTCTTCTAATACTCAATTGTGCGACGCACCAGATAATTGAATCTGGAGATGTCAGCACTTTGACAAATCATAATCCTATCAATTTCCCCTTTCC
Organism: Talaromyces liani; assembly: GCA_022814505.1. NCBI lineage: Eukaryota > Fungi > Ascomycota > Eurotiomycetes > Eurotiales > Trichocomaceae > Talaromyces > Talaromyces liani. The sequence continues at coordinate 286,768 of JAKLNL010000014.1, forward strand.
TCGTGAAGCATTGTTACGCATGCAATGGCATATGAATAGAATCGGCGCGTTGGCGGGGAGCGTTGTGGACGGTGAGGACTCATGGTGAGGATGTACAACAACGCCCGGAAAGAGCATGACGGTGATGAAGATGAGTATGTCCTTATTCAGTCGCCATCCTGAATACAATTCGTTGCTTGGATTTCACGGAAACCAATAGAATATGGCTTTAAAGAGTAGACGGCGCTCTGTATCTATATCAATCATATCTGAAGTTGATCCAATTGAGTAATCAGAGGTAATCCCTTTCATAATAATAAAATGAAAAATACGCCGGCTGAATTGGGTTGAATCAGCAATCTCTCTGTATGTATGAAGAAGCCTAGATTTTTACTACCAAATCCCCATAGGCAAATACCTAACCAGAACGAATACAATGATTCATATCTAGCCGATCGTGGTTGCCTATTCACAATGTATAGTCGTTCGTTGTCAACACATCAGGGAGCAAGAGATTCCTCCTTCCTACCAGGACCATCAATCCACTGCTACTTGAGTATTTTTCAAGGCCACATGTGCATGATCAACATGCGAGATCAGCAGCACTTGATGAAAACAATATCCACTTGATGAAAACAATATCAAAGTCTCCAGCCGGATTCGAAGTCACGACCAAAACTCCAAAAAGCCCAACGACTGAACTTCTCTTCCAAATGCCTGGAGGCAGGTAGAGACCAAATACATTGATTCATATAGATGGCTATGATGGTTGCCTAGCTTTTGATGACAGTATGAAACAGTAGGCCAATTTCATACACCAGATGCCATGAATAAATAACATACCAGTTGACCTCTACAACTTCCATGCAATTCAAGGATAACCTCGAAAACAAAACCTGATATCAAGAAAGTGCTAACCGGCACTGGGCTTCCGCGCAAGTATATTCTCTAGATGTTAGTAATCTATCCTATCCACACGAAACACAAATGCAGGCAAATGCAACCAACCAGTCGAAGTATCTCTGACGTCTTTCCTGACATGTACTTAGGGTTCGATGGAAAGAAATAAACGAATCTTGTATCCGCGATTCGAACATGACCTGCCGAGATTCAGCAAAAACAAAAAGACATGATGCAAAGGGTCATCTTGGGTGATCATAGCCATTATGCCACACGTCCAAAGACACGTCTACTTCGTAAAACTCTGGGATGATATAGGTAGCTTATGTGCCATCATATTTCTACTCGCCGTCTGGGGTCGGAGCTATGGATGAATCAATTGATAGATCATACAAACGGCGCCGGGGGCGCTCACATCTATACACGTTATCCATGAATTGATACATCATCTCTTCATACATATCTATCCAATTCAATTCACGAATCACCTCGAAAGTTGGAAAATTTGATATCAAGCAAGTGCTAACCAGCTCCCGTGCAAATATATTCACTACCTATTGATGATGCTAATCTATCCATTCCATACAAAGCACAAAATGTGGGCAATAATGCAGTCAAATCAACCAGTCGATGTATCCATAACGTCCTGTTTCATGGACTGCAACTTGGCAGCTTTGCGCTCTGCTTTGAAGTCTTCAATTTGTTTCTTTAGGTCGGTATCTACATAATATCAGTCAGAATTGTCACTTCATGTCTAGAGGAGTGGTGGACTTACTGGGTATGACTTCTTCAATCTTCAGTGGTGCTCGGTTGAACGGATCGTTTGGATCACTCAACAAGTGAGAGCGGATAGTGGCGCGGTCAATAGTGACTTTTGAGCTGGGTAGGATGACTGGGTCTTCCATGAGAGTGTACATAAGGGGGTCTTCCACATGTCAGTAAATCATAATCCAATTCCTGAAGGGACGGTAGCTTACCAAGGAAGTCATCCGGAACCTCTCCCAAGTCTTCTTCCGCCTGCTCATCTGCCTCCTTGGCATTCTTGATCCGTTTCGCCAACTCGACCAATTTAGCCAATTCCTCATCTGATTTCAACGCCCGCTTGCGGATAATTTCAGCTGCCTTCTCAAAGTTCTGCGGCTTGTACGAACGTCCATCTCGAGCCACGGCATAAATGAAATTCTCCTTGTTCATCAAATTGATATACACATCGATAATCTCACTCAAGAGTCCGCGAGGGTTGAAGCCGTATTCTTGCAGATTGCCAACGTGCAGATTCGAGCTCTTAGGTCCGACCATTGCATCGAGGTTGTAATCCAACATGTCTGCTAACCGTTGTACGATTTCGGGCATGGTGAATGAATCTGCTAGTGCTTCTGTGAAGAGTTTTAGCATGGCTACCGTTTCGTTGGTGAGTTGCATATAAGATTTGGCTTGGCGTTGAGCTGCGCTCAAGGCTTCTTCATTTTCTTGTCGGGCTGTCTGTTCCATGGTGTTTCCTTCCCTGTTCAGTAGCTCTTGCGTATCGTGAATTTTGATGAATGCAGTGAACGCCTCATCAAGAACGAACGTTACGTCGTTCAAGAGAAGATTAACAAACCGGACGAAAAAGTCGAGGTTCTCCTTTGCTGAATCGGAAAGTTGATTCCTATAAGCTGGGTTGCCCCAGATGCACTTGATGATTTGGAAGATTTCATATCGAATATTGAACTTGTCAAAAAACTGGGTATGAGTTCCGGTGTGTTCAACTTCAATGTAGAATTTCATAGCGGCGTGAAGAAGGTACTCATTTGCAAAGGGCAATGAGTTGAGCAAGTCCACAAGGATGCCTCGGGCCCCGCCAGGTCGAGGCCAAGTTCCTCGGAACAAGATAGAGATAAGACCAGCTTTGAGATATGGATTTTTGATGTATTGCGAGCTTTCAAGGAATGCAATACACATCATCACAAGCTCATCGCCTTGAGCCGTGGTGATGATCTGTGGCATGGACCACATGATGAACTTGAAGTTACTCACGATATCGTCTATGAAATATTCAGGTAGACATTTAAAGATCTCTCGAGGTTCTTCCGGTAGAGGCAACGTAAGTTTCTGTTTAGGAAAGTCCGTCCCGGAAACAAGACGAAGAATCCATACAATGACATATCGCATAAATTGCATGGAACGAGTCTGCCACACCGTATCAAACAGTAACCCCTGAAGACTGTACTTGAGAGAAAGACCAAGATCAAGTCGGTCTTTGTACTTTTTGAGAGCTTCTTCAAATGTCCTCAATTGCATAGGGTTGTGGATCCATTTATGTCGCTCAAGCTCAAATTTGTTTATTTGCGTTTCCATGTGGCGAAGGTCTTTCTCTAGTTGTTCCAGCTTGGAGGTTAGTGATTCGCTGCCGTAATGATGCGCTGCGACGGTAAGGAAGAAAATTTCGGAGATGAAGTTGGAGGTGCCGTCTACTTTGCGGGCATAAAATTCGTCAGAAGTATGTTGGTCTGCGTTGATCTTGGTCTCGTCGCCCATTTTGATGCGAGGGTTGCGATGAAGATAGTCCGCATCTATGCGGTCAATCTGTTTGAATTAGTAATACGCAGTAAGATCAGGTGATTAGGCATACCTTGGTAAATGCTGCATCCATAAACGGCTCACAGAGCTGATCAAGACAAGTGGTGATATTAAACATGAACCCATCAGATGACACAGTCTTGGGGTCAACCTGCATGGCTCTCCTCTTGTGGTTTAAATTGATTGCCGCCGCGAACCAGTCGAGTACCTTCTCTCTAGCTTCTTTCGAAGCACGAATCAAATGATTGATAACATCCAAAAGATCAGAGCTAAGCAGTTGCTGTGTCATTCGGAGAGACCGCTGGGAGTTTAGGATAAAACCCTGATCCCGGGTCTTGGGGCTGGAGAAATAAGTACTCGTGACTGGTGCTTGAAGCGGCGACAAACGAAACCAAGGCCCAAGTAATGTATTTACTTCAAAAGACGCAGCATCTGTTTGGTTGAGAAAACGTGGAGATTCGGCGATGGCAGATCCGATAACAGCATTGTGTACGAGGTTCCTGAGTGCCTGATAACTATTAGCACAAGAACCCTGAGACCAAGGCAGAATACGAACCGTCACATATGGCTTATAGTCATCATTCATAGTCTTTGCAGATAGTTCCTGACTCATCTGTTCTACTGTCGTAATAATCGCCGGCTTGAGATCATCCTGCTCTTCAAAGAGCTTCACCACTTCCGCAAGAAACTCAAGATCTACGCCCCGATCATCTTCAGCATCAAGAAGGAGATTTGGGATCAAAGGCGATCGACCGGTCGGCGTTTGACTGTTGGAAGTTGTCAGCATTATTTACAGCCACGTCACCCCTTTCAGCCGGGCCATATTGCTAAGAAAGAAAGAGACCAACCCAAACATCTCCGGCATAGTCACCGCAAAAACAGCGTAACTTATGCATAGGCGTTTGGCCTCACTGACCACGGCAAATCGGGGATCATTATCAGACGACTTCCGAAAGCCTTTGATCAACCGTCGCACACGCTTCCAACAAGGCAAAAGATAATCCAACGGTGTATCACGGCCCGTGTTCGACGCAGCCTCCAAAATCGCCTGATCCAAGACGCCAGTAGATATCCTAATCTCCGATCCTTCATCCTTAAGTTCACTGAGTACGCCCGGCAGAAAAGTTAATTTCTGGCCGTGTATGTTCTTCTGCTGGTTCTCGTCGAGAGTAATGCCGAATAATGCGCGTAATGTTCTGTCTTCAAAGGTCTCGAGGGACTCCTCCGCTTTGGGGCCAGCCCGCGGTTTAGGTGGCGCTGGCGACGCCGATGGCGACGGTACATTGGGTGTTGCTGAGGTCGGAGTGATTTTTATCCTCTTGCCTTGCGCGGATTCACCTGTTCTAGCATCGTTTTCGTCCTGCGATTGCTCAGACTGTGGCTGTGGCGTGGGACTATTCGACGGCGGTCGCGGTGTGGAGCTCGATTCTGTCGGTGAAGCAGCAGATGACGATGTTGACGTTGCTGATCCTCCTAGTTTTGCTAACCTCTTATTACGGATCTGGACCGCGTAAAGTAAGCTGTAAGTTCGAGAGAATGTCAGGTGAGAAAGCAAGCTTACCTTATCAGCATCTGAGAGCGGTTCCGACATCTTCGGAGTCAGCAAGCTCTCCTCCAAGCAGTATTCAGATGATCTGTTAATCAGTAATCAGTAATCAAAGAGAGACCGATAAACAACTGGTCGGGTCGCTTGTGACAATATGACTCGATAATTAGTGAGTCGCGAGTCAACAGACACTGCTTTAGTAACGTTGTGGAAGGAAGGCGGAATGACAGCATGCGGGCAAACTCCATAGAAATGATGGAATCTCAGTGAAGGTTGCCCGCACTTTCCTTTACTAAGCTCGCGGTGGGTCAGGGCTTCTCCGCTTTATACAATATACACAATATACACATACTATAAAAGGTAACCAGAAGAATAAACATATTATCATGCTAACTATTTATAAGATATCGCTAGAAAGAATCATGCTCATACAGGGTAGACAATACAAGACAACTTCTCAGAATACTCCAATCATGACTAGCTCTACACGACAGGTAGTGTCAAAACAAGGTTTCAGCATCGAGGTTAGAAATCGAGAGATAGAGCCGCCAACTGTCTCAGAAGAAGTAAGAGAAGGAAGAGAAGAAAGAAAACAGATCAAAAAGAAGAGACATCAAAACCTTCTCCTCTTGAGTTTCATTTTCACATCATCATAGCGACGACAGCTCTTCAACTCCATAGCTCTCGCCTCTTTCATCTTCTCGACATCCGGGAATAGCCAGCCCTGCGCTGCTTGCATCCTTCGTTCTCTTTCCTGTACTTCCAATTCACACTCGTACTGGAGATTATTGACAAAATCGCTCTCAACCTGGATATCTAGATTTTTAAATTTCCGGGCGCTGAAATCCTCCACATCTTGCGGGTTGATGAAATAGTTCAACTTGAGTTCCGGCGTAGTTCGTTGCATAGTATGGGGTGAAACGGCATCAAATCGATACAAGGGTGCAGTGGGAGTTGATTGTCCTCCGGAGAACAGCGAAGAAAGAAGCGGGAAGATGAACAGAAGGATAAGTGGCAGGAGTTGAGTCAATGAAGCCCAGCCGGGAGACGCAGGTTCAGTCTGCGCATTAGCTTCACGTGGCCTTCTGCGTACACCGGGGCCGCCGAATTGGTGAACCCTGAATCCGGGACCACCGCCCATATTAAAGACAAATTGAGGGCCGCCTGCGATGACAATCAGTATACTATAACATTGCTTCGTCTTTGTAGGAGATCTTACCACCAAACGGACCACCAAACCCGCCACCGCCAAATCCACCGCCGAAAAACCGATTAAACAATTCCTCCGGCGATATCTCCTCCTCGAACATGGGTCCGCCACCAGCCCGACTTTGCGGGAATCCACCACCACCAAATCCGCTGAATGGGTTGCCGCCAGCTGATGGTCCAGCACCTGCGCCAGATGCTGAGAATCTGCTATCGGGGTCGCCGCCGAACTTATCATATCTCGACTTTTTATCGGAATCGGAGAGGATCTGGAAAGCACGCGATACCACTATATCATGCGTCAGCAACCGTATAATCCATCTTCACAGCACAGAACCAACACACTCTTAAAAGCCTCGTCGGCCCCATCATAACCATTCTTATCCGGATGCGTCAACAAACTCAACTTGCGATAAGCCTTCTTAATCTCGCCATCTGTCGCCGTCTTCTGCACCGCCAGAATTTCGTAAAATGCCGTCGGCGAACATTTTCGTACTCTGATCACGGCCGCTTTCTGTTCGGGAGTATATATGCGATCTTGGTTGCCCTGTGTGTGTTCGCGCGATCTTGCTGATCCACTGGAGTCGGCTCCAGAGGTTGTTGCAGATGGCATTTCGGTGTTTGGAGGATCCCAGTCAGGGAAGCTCGGCTCTGATTAATAGAGATATCGTCAACAGGGAATCAGTAAGTAATCGGCGGCGAATAAGCGTATGATCGTGGACCGCGAAGAGCGTTGGTGAATCTGCAAAGGGAGAGCCGCAGTCCTCGTAGAATTGAATCGACACTTATGCCCCGCTCAAACGAACCACCAATCTCATAAACAATATACCTCGAACGTATCAAATAAAAAAAGAGTGAATGATTAAGATAACAGAATTAATTTGATCGCTTCAAGTGATGGTGTTGGCCAGAGTCGCGTTCTAGATTTCCGGGGATAAGAAAGTCGCAGTCTTAGATTGTACGTGGTCTTCGAACGGCTCAAAGTTGACTCGCCGCTTTGGTTCCACTTCCGGCATGGCTGGAGCTTCCGCGTGTACCTAAGACTTGGATGCGATGGCGATTTGCTGCTTTTTTTGTTGACAATTGACAACTTTTGCGACCTTTTACTTTTCGATTGTGATTCATATAGATAACAGCCAGAAAGAGCACGGACAAAATGGCGACTTCAGACGGAACAGAGCAGGCTAAGAAGTCTGTCTACCAGATTGCTCGAAGCTGGGGAGGTGCGTCATCTATTGAACTTACAGTCGATTTAGAGCCCAGTTACAATTGAACTGAATACTCGGCCGCATTCAATATTGATATTCAAATTGACTAACTGACCTGATCCAACAGAAAACCCCCTTCCGCCCACACTCCTCGCAACACTCATCACCGCGCAACATATGCGCCCATTCCAACTGCTGCCCATGACCTTCGTCCCCGTCCTCCTCTTCACATCCTACACAAACGTCAACGGATTCAAAAAAGACAGCGCCGGTATAAGCGCCGCCTGGTCCGGGTTATATCTCCTTCTCGCGAGTCGACGCAAGCAAAAGTTTATGAAGAAATGGGGTCCTCGAGGGATTGTTCGTGGTACTTCTATGGGTTTGGCACTGGCTAATATGGTTGCTGGAGGATTGACGTACGCTTTGGGTTCGAAAGAGGATGATGAAGATTAATGATGTGGTGTGCTTCTCGCGAATTGTATAGCAACGATATTGGTGGCATTCAACACTGGCGTTTTGGTTTAAAGGAGGTTTTCGATGGAGAGCTGTGCTTGTTCGAGGAGATACATGTACGATATACGCACCGCAGAGCATACCAGACCAGTTGACTCGATATGGAAGAGCCGATCATGGTATTGCAATGTTTTATACCATTCATGATGTATACATTATTTATATATCACTCGACTGATATAACTCCTGCGCCATGATATAAGAGCTCACAGCAGCCGGCACCAAAGCCTGAAGCAGTGTATCCTTATTCTGAGCTGCATTGCGAGCCCTCGTCGAGCTGACAGGAACCTCATCAATCTTCCGTCCCGGAATCAACTGGATCCGCTCCGCCCACTCCCGTTTCCCGCCCTCCTGCTCCCTTCCACCCTGCGCAAGATGTCGCAAATACTCTTCCTGCTCCTGCAGATTCCCCCACTCGTCATCCGGCCTCGTCGTAACCCTCAACCTATGCCTTGACAAAAACGGCTCTAACGGCTGTAACGTATGCGTAGGCGGATAATACTTCGGGTTGAATATACGAATCAGAGTATCATACCCCGTCAAATGAATCTGTTCCAGATCATCCGGGTACTCCCCGGATTGCTCTATTGCAGCTGCCTTGTCTACAAAATATGGTTTTTTAGTCACTCCAATATCGACCTGAGGTAAGTCCGCGGCCGGGATGGAGGGTAATGATGATTGGAGATGCGTTCGGAGTTCCTGCGCGAAGAGAGTCATCATGACCAACCGGTCCTCGAATGAGGCTGGTTTGGATGGTTTATCGGCATTTTGTGTTGCCAGCAACAACAGAAGTCTGGATGAATGGGGCGATTCTTCCAGAGCGGTAGATGCGATTTCTAAATGTGCGGCGGTGGGAGGGTTGAAGGAGGAGTCTAGGATGAATAAGGATCGCGCGTTTTGGGCTGGTCGTCGTTCGTGCGATTCGGTGGGGACGCGGTCTAGGATTTCGAATGTGCGGGGGGAGGCTATGAATTCTTTGAGCGAGGAGGCGTATCGTGTACGAAGAATGTTGAGCGAATTGTTTGCCATGTTGACAAATGGAGCTGGAAGATGGCGTGTGTAGATTGTTCCACTGGTGATCATGTATTGTTTGTGATGTACCGAGTCGGCAGCGGTGAGCCACATCTCCGATTGGTAAAATGTGGCTTGATCTCAGCTTATCAGCGCTGATAAGGCACGTGGCGTCATACCCATACATGCCACATTAATTGAGTCTCCATGATTCATGATCATGATGAACAAGTAAAACAATGCGATTTTTGTTTTAGACACTTTTCTAGATAATTGAAACGGAATCCATACTCATTAATATGTTAATGTTTCCATCGCATGTTGGCTGAGAGATCATTGATGGATCAAACAAGTTCCGCTGTTTCATACGTAAGTATTTGATGAGCCTCTAATTTCAGGGTCCATACATGAACAACCCATGAAACAACTGTCTCCTGGCAATTAGCGAGCGACGAACCGTCATTAACGTAAGCGCCCATATCCGTTGTAAATATATTAATTGTTTTCTGTCCAGAACATTGTTCAATATAAAATCGATGATAGCGGGATGTGCTTATTTCGGGTCGGGCGGGCAACGAAGCGGTACCGTGCCACGCTGACAGACACGGAAAGCCATCACCGAACCGAATAAGCAGTACGGGCCACTCGCTTTGACGAAGTTAAATAACATTTAATTTGAAGACAGCCGTGCCGCCGTACATACATGGAACTTATATTGTCGGACAAACCACTCATACTGTAAGCACTTGAAAGTCATAAATCATAAATGAAAGCAAAGTGACAGGATCAGCCAGGTGGGGTTCCTGCGCCGATGGCTTGTCTCGGGCTTGCGCTAATCGATTAGCCTGTCTCGGGCTCTGATCAATCAGATGCGCGCGATGGAAAGAGATTGTGTGATTTGCTGACGATGGAGCAATGGGTGCTTATCAAAGTTATCTTCAAACGTGAGGTTGGACAAAGCGAGGGCACGGAGACTGACGGAGTACAGCAATCCAACTGAATTTTCGTACGGAGTAGATGGGAGCAAGTTCAAGCAAGGACGGGCAAGGCACTTGGGCTGTGGAGAGTGTGGCACTGCGCTCTATTGTTGTAATCTTAGAAGTCTAGAAGACTAGAGCGCCAATAATACACTGTGTAATATGTGGCTGTCAATGTGACATATCGGCAGTAAGCATCGCAATTAATAATAAGTATATCGGTCCCTGAGTAATTTCGGCTGCAACAATGACGGAATAGGGCATTGGTTCGGCGGCGTATTAGATTACCGCTCATTGATCTCAAACGACAAACCCACCCGCTAGCCAGGCACCAGTCTGCCATCTGCCCAATCAGAGGCCGTCCATCTCACGTTTCAATCTAAATAAATCGATTTTGATACACAACACACGGTAATTACGCGGTACCACTAAGTTACTAGCGCAGGACCCCACCGTGCCCTTCCACTTTGCCAACCCTAAATCTCTGGCCTGGGCAGTGGGCTCTTTCTTCTTCTGCTGCTGTCCTTCTCTTCTCTTCTCTTCTTCTTCCTCTCTTCCTTCTTTATCAAGGCCGCAGATCTCGCTTCGTTCATTCATTTGCACTCTCTGGGTAGAGCTTTTCATTCTTTCAGTCATCACCGTTGCTCTTTCATTCCTTCAAGAGCTTCTAGCGAATTGACTTCGCATTCCTTCCTTTGACCTGCTCAGAAATTCTCGTTGACGAGTCCAGCCAATCTTTCGAACTACACGACCAGCAAACCTCGGTTCTTCAGGATCAACTTTTCTCTCAAGAAAATAGTTCAATCGCAACATAGACTTCACAATGTTCTTCGCCAAGATTTCTCTTGCTGCCGTCGCTGCTTTGGCTGCCGTGAGCGAGGCTCGCCACCACGAATACGGCCTCTTGCACCCAAAGCGCTCTTTGAGCTCCAGTGCTCCAGCGATTCCTACCGTCACTGTTTACCCTGTTCCCCTCAGCACCGGCGTTGCGACTGCTCCCGCCTCGTCTGCCTCTGCTACTGACCTCACCTTGACCTACACCCTCGGAACAGGCACTTCCACCCAGGTTGTGACCACTACCATCCACCGTACTGAGACTGACACCCTCTACGTGACTGCTACTGCTGTAAGTTTCTATATTCTCTTCCTATGAATATAGACAAGACTAACAAATGTAGACCCCTGGTGGCAACAAGCAAGTCGGTGGTGAATCTACAACTACCGTCATCAGCACCTCTACCTCCACCTCTACCGTCACTGTCTTTGCCGCTTCTTCTACTGGAGGCTCTGCTCCCACCGCTACTGGCACTGGCAGTGACACTGGCAGCGAGGGTTGCAGTGGTCAGGCCACCGTCACCGTCACCCAGAAGGAAACCGTCACAGTGGTAAGTCAAGTCAGTATGCTATTATAAGATATATCTAATAGATTGTTTAGACTGCTACCCCCACTACTTCAGTGGGTCTCAACACCGAGGTGATTTCTGAGCCAACTGAGACTGGCTCTGTTGGTCCAACTGAGAGTGCTGTCGTCGAGCCTTCCGAGACCGCTACCCACGTTCCCCCATCCCCAAGCGCCCACAACAGTGGTCACGGCAACGGCCATACATCCGTCGCACCGTACCCAACCGACGTTCCCGGTCACGGCCAGGCAACCTCCTCTGGATTCTTGACCAGCACTCGCCCTCTTCACACTGGCCGTCCCCGCCCTACCGGCTACTTTTAGACGCATATGATTTACGATACTGATTTGGTATTCAATCTGTTCGCAATCGTGTCTCTTTAAGTCGTTTCAGCTCGTTGGCGTGTGTGTCCGCTTCAATCTTGTAGCATTTCTTTCCATCGCCTTGATATCTATGACAAGAGCAACACTGGGTGATGGCCTCTTTTCTTCTTTCTATCTTCTTGAACCTTCTTTATTTGCCAGAACTGTTCGTCTATCTCGCTGCTAGTCAGTGAGACGTTCTATTCTCGGAAATACATTATTTTTCATATACATCAACAGCTAGCCTGTCATCTGGAGCCGAAACAGATGAGCCCGTTATTGATGCATTGAATAGGACTGCACATAGATGGAATTTGAGTTATTGTAAATTATTTTGACCGCAATGATCATAGATTTCATTATATTGCGTACGAATTACAAGTAGTATACATATTATACAAGTTAGAATCCTCAATCGAAAATCATATACCGGCAGTCCCACGCACGATCTTAGCTCTGCTAGCCTGCCACTCCAACCATGTCAGTCCTTGCAACAGACAATCCGCAAGATCATCCATCTTATCAATTTTGTACATCTGTTTGCTCGTACTATCCGACTTGCTCTTCGTGCTTGTTTTTGATTTCGTAGAGACCGAGGGTTGTGGATTCCATCTTCTGAGGTATGCATCCACTACATCCCTAACACCAGGACCACTTTCATCATCCTTGTCCGTATTGATGGCAACATCCCAGCATGATAGACTTCCCTGCCCCATTTCCGATGTAGTAGAAGCAGAGAGTATATCACCCACAATATCCATCTTGAATCTTTTGACACCCCGCTCATTCCGACTCTTCGCCTTCTTGCTGCTGCCGTCGTCTTCTTCAAGCGAAGTGTCTGATTGCCCCTCATCCCAAAACTGCATTATCCGCGCTGGACTAATAGGATGAACCTCCAACCCATCCATAACTCCTCCATGATTTTGATATCTATTGAATCTGGCTAACTCCCGCATCGTACGCAGCACAGCATGCAACATCCCCTCAAACACGCCGATTCTCAAACTCCATTCCAGCACGGCGGATTGCCCGCCCGAGCGAAACCGTTGGCGTTCGATAAGGATATGTGTTGGTTTGTAGGCTTGCAGCAAGGATGAGAGTAGGACAAAAGCGTTGTGGGAGAGGGTGTCGGGTTCAAAGTTTTTATTTCCTGCTACTGCTGTTTTTGTGGGATGCTCTTCGGTATCGTCAATTTCTTCGAGAAGCTGTTTCTTGGTGGTGAATGTGCGAAATGCCGAGGGTGGGAGGAGGGATTGTAGTTTTATTTCCGCTTCTGCGTCCTGGGTCGCAGGAAAAGAGGAAGCGGCACCCAGCTCTTGAACGCCAATGCGATGCCACGCATTCAGCGTTACCAATCCCTTCCTTCCTCCATATGCATCTCTCGTGTCTGATATAGTCTCAGGCGGCCTCACAATCAAATGTGCAAACGCCAAATTCTGAATGCCCATATCAATACTCAATACACTCATCTTCCCCCCCTCATTCCTCCTCTTTTTAAGGGAGTCATGATGACCAGCACCATTTAGAAAAACACTCGTCACAAATCCATCGTTGAGCCGTTGACGTAGCTCATCCTTCCGTCCCGAGGTAGGAATCCCCGTCTCCCTAGCCAGAGATTTGAGTTGCGTCGCTTTCAGTCCAGAGAGGTACGACTGTAGTGCTTCCGCCTTCTGGGATGATAATGTTGCTGCCTTTGATCTTGCCAAGAGTGGCAGTGTGAGACGCATTGAGTTTGCATTTGGCTTCTCACTTGTATTTGATGGTGTGGTTAAAGATGTTCGAGACATGGGGCTCAAGTGGATCCGTGTTTTTGGTGGGGATGCGCTAAGCCAGGAGGGGATTTGCCGCTAAAAAACGACGCTTCATGTCCTGAATGCGGCCGACAGGAGACACTAGCTCCTATCTACGTGTGCGCATAGAGTCTCTATTTTCTCTTCTTATTTAGTTCCACAAGATCCAAACCTTCACTATAGTTGCCCCACCGCTTCTCATTTTGGTCAAAACAAACGATATACGTACTCTTGATTTTGTGCACTAGGGCCAGATTTGCGATATGCCATCAATTCCCAGCAAAGCCATCCTGACCGAAATGATAGAGAGAACAAAACAAAGAGCATCGAACACCCTTGTATGTAGCCGCTACGCGAAGATCTCCGTTGTTGCTGAAGATGGGGTTCTTATAGAAAGTTTCACACCCCGACAAAACAAATCGAGGCGTTTTGCTGAGCGCCTCCGATAGCGGTTTGGCGATTTTGCTGAAGTCGATATTCTGATTGCCTTATACCAAGCCTTATCCCTGATGCCTGGGAGCTCGGCGTGCACATCATCGTTTGTTTTTTCTGTTGATACTCCGCATTGAAGATTTTGTTGAGGTCAGTTGGGGACATGGTGAGCTAAAGACCTCCGTCGCTAACAGAGTCCAGGGTAAAAGTTACGTTCCAAGTAACCACGAGCTCGTAGCTGGAGGCACGTGTTGCAAGCACTTAGTCTTATTCTACTGCAGCGCGAGTAATGATCATAGGGTGCACTCACTAGAGCTTACCCGGCATTACCATGAATTGATAACCCGCCTTTCAGCACAGATTGGACTTGCCGTACATAGCGCTCCGGTTTCCCCCAGGTTCGAAGCTCAGAGCACTGCTAATACTACCTACAGGTTGCTGCCAGTTGTTGCCATCTGTGCCTTTGGGGCTCTGTGCCTAGCATCAAAATCGGCATCTATCATGAGGCGGGGCGACCAAGTCGAATCATACCCATGCTCAGGAGTTGGTGTGTAATCCCAAATCCACATTGTGTCTGTCGTCCTTTGCCATTCGAAACTGTCCCGCATCGTCGCGCTATCATTGAGTCCAAATCCAAAATTGACGGACTCTACGTATATACGAGGAATGCCACTTTCAGTCTGGGCACGGACCCTGAATGAGTTGTGCCAGACGTACAGCTGACGATTAAAGATTAGACGCCTGCATCAACGCCGGCAGGTCACCCGAAGAGCACGGAGAAGGTATGAGCCTAGAAGATCTGGCGGCTAATACACGCTGTGGCCCGCATGCCTGAAATTGCCAGTGGATTTTACCTACCGGGGGCATTTCTGTGGGGAATTTCTTGTTCTGCGTCATCTCAAGGTACAGGAGCATGTTGGACTTGCCATCTTCTAACCCTTCATCGGGCTCGCTCTTGCCGGATGCAAGGTACTTATAGATCTGGCGTCTGAGGTTCGTTGGGGGAAAGGAAGGAGCTGGTGCAATAACCTGCGCGGACTTTCGGTTTGAATTGAATAGCCCAAGGTAGACATGGATCCTTCATGATACCTCAGGCATGAGAAGTGGCTATCTTTCTGACCTGGGACAAATCGCCTGTAGTAGCTTCGATGCGCGGCTGAGACATTGTGTCTCAGATGTTGGTGATTTTTGATGATTTGCCAATGATGATACCGGTGACGAACCCACACTTTATACTTATTGGCACCTAGGTTGTCCGTGAGGAGATAGCGGTGTTGACACATTTCAAGCAAGGACACCATGGAATATACCTCCCCGCTATGCCTTAGAGCAATGGAATGTATGGTGAACATTCATCTTTCGGTCTTTCTTGTGTTTGTGTAACTAATACACTTAGGCAAGGGCATAACATGTATGAGGGCGATGGAGTTCTTAACCAATAGCTAGTGGAGCACAGATGTATCGTTACCACCTTTCAGCCTTGTGTTTCTAACTCTATCTATCTATAAGAGTCCATTGCCCAGGAAATGTGTCTGGTCAACCTGCACCTAATTCATTATAGTACTATGCGTATATATTATGATATATCCTACATTTTGGCAGTCATGCTTCTTCAAAGTCCTAGGACCAACCTTGGAAACGGGCAGCTTATACCAAGATGCTGTTCTCTGTAATCACGTCAATGATAATCACTCAGCACTGCAGCTTGTATCAGTTGAAGCAGTCGATATCACTGGCTCTCAGCTCTCCTTGCCCACTGATCAACTGGTCAGGCTTGTTGACATTCCAATGCGCTGTGCTGTTCCACCAAGAGTACAGCAAATAGTGGCATCCTGTGATACATGGCATAACCCAGCAGACTCGTGGTTATCACTGGATAATACACAAATGCCTCATAAGAGATTAGAATTTCTGAGAGAGAAGAACGGAAATGAGCCCGCCCGCTGAAGAACATAGATAGATAGATAAATAGATAAATAGATAGATAGAATGTCTGTTGTCCGAGACCTGCTGTGCTGTCTACTTCGCAAGACATTATGACGGGATTCCCCGAAAGGTTTATAGACAGCGGCGGTGCCTGTTTGGGCAGGTATATTTTTGGGACATCCCTCACTCTGCATTCCACGTGATCCTCGTTGCTAGCTATATCTTACCATACTAGATCATCTAGTATGCGCGCTGCTTTTTGGTCTAGTTGGTATCCCAACATCGTATAACTCGGTTGTAACCCCAATCTTCTTTCACCCCATGACCTCGTCAGCGTAAGAGAGATTGTATCATATCCTACACCGTGGTGAACTCGGTATTGATAGGATTGCCTGAATGTGCCGCTGTCTGGAAGGGTGGTTGAGGTTTGATTAGAGTAAACGCTTACCCAGAGTAGTAATAGTCGTCACAACTTATTTTTGATTGATCTACACTAGATTTAGCAAAGTCAGCCGTTGCCGCATATCAACAGTAGTGCAAAAAATATCAACTATATGTTATTGTTGTTTAGAACAAGACTATTCATGTTTCTTGACTGCTCATCCCCTCAACTACCACCCTACCCTCAATTTCTCCGCTTGCCTTCAACCTTTCTCTCTCATTCTTTTCTCCTCTCTCAGACTCAAATCTCAATCAAGACCTCTACCATTTTTACATGCGCACAGCACATAATCCCTCGTGGGTTATATCCCAACTTATCTTCTCATTTGTCTTGACCATAAGCAGTTGCCCAACAATCTAAGCAAGAAAATAGACGTTTAGTGATTCGTTGGGCAGTCTCGTTTTCCAAATTTTCGAAAGACCCTCGCCTTTTCCTCACTTCTCTCACACCAAGCCAATCTTCAACTCACTTCCAATCCAGACCTTTGCCATTTCTTTTCCCAATACAAATCGATCCTTTTTCGTCCATCGATACTACAAAGCACTTACTCCGATCGTGTTTTTATTTTTCTTTTCTCTTCTCATTCTCGTTCACGCCGTGTTTCCACTGCGGAAAGAAGGATCAATTTCTCGTACGTCACTGAAGTATCTTGACTTCTCGTAGGCCGTCAACTGCAGGAAGATATCTTGACAAATCGTCAGAAAGGCTGACGTTGGGAATTACAATCACAGAACTCGTGGCTAAAGCCAGACAGCTCAACGAAATCGTGAACAGAAGGCATACGACACAAGATGAGGTATGATGACATGACTGTTTCTTGACTTGAGATACGACGTAACTAATCTTTCCTGATTTTGCGTAGTTCCGCTGATGCTAAAGAACATACGGAGACATCTTTTCCTCTTCCCTTGGTCATAGAAGGCAAGAGCTACACCAATAGCTCTCAGTTTCTCCATGAAATCAAGACCTTGAAGGACACGGTCCTGGAAAATGCGCTCATTGACTTCATTGGCCACAGTGCCATTGAGGTCCAAGAATGGGTCCGCAGACAACAATGGGCGCTTGACGAGTTCGTCGCCAAATTTGTCGACACAGCTGAGTCCGTGTGTCCTCACATGCCAAAGAGTGGGTATGCAAATCGTGTGGCACAGATTGAGAAGAATCAGAGATGCCCAGCAGAAGAAGCGAGCGGCGAAAGCCCTCCGTCAGCAAAACAAAGTCATTACTGCCTGGGGAGTGGCAGGGGCATATCTTTTTCGCCTGACGTCAGCACAGAAATTCTCGAGTGCCCTCAACAGCGTGGCGACGGCGTATCCTAACTGGCATGACGCACGACATTTTATCAACCGGGTGATCTACAATCGGCGCATTAACCCCCGCCGAGGACAGTCTCATGAACTTGTTCTTGGTACGGCTGACGCGCATGAGGCTCAAAAATTTGCACTTGCGGCCCTGGCAGAGAAATCTCGACCTCCAGAGTTGACTGCCGTGGAGTTTCGAAAGTTCAAGGAGAAGGTGGGCTTCGGCCTGCGCATCGACGGGTACGGGCTTCTGGCTCCAGATCATCCTGGGGACAAAGCGAAAGAGCCGCCATTGAGTCTTGTTACTCCTCGGAAGGGAGAGATTCACCCCCTGCTCACACCTCCAAATTCCTCGCTACAACCACCCCACACCGTCACGTTAGATGCTGCCGATCTTGCACCCGGGGCGCAGCATCGCCCTGGTGAGACAACACCAACAAATTCTGGAAGAAAGGATGCCACCAAGCCAACCGCGTCAAAGAAATCGTCTGATCCCACAGAAGCAGACTTGGAGTTGGAGTCTGATATCGACGGAGATCAAGACAATCTTGAACCCGGGGCGCAAGATTGTTCTGGAGGGACAAAGAAGACGAATTGCTTGTGTGGCCATCTCTTAGCGAACATCAGCCTTAGTGACATAGAGAAGCTCCAATCATGGCCTAGTGACAAAGCAACAGAAGACAAGGCTATCGAAATGTTCAAGAGCATGGCCACTCAGCTACAAAAAATAGCCCAGAACTGGACGAGCAGATATCGACTCTGTCATCGACACCTGAGAAAGATGGCAGCATCTGTGAACATGGTCAATCACAGCATTGAGTCCACAACACTCATGAAGCGACTTGTAAAAGTAGCGCAACATGCCAAAGATCGAGACGAATGGTACGCGAATAATGTTCGTTCACCCACAAGGGCTCACTGGTTTAAGGGTTGGGACAGCAAGCGGATTGTTGAACACAATCGTCTTTACCCATTCCGGTTCATTCCAAGCCCCATAGACAGCATTGAAGTACTCCACGACTGAACGGTGGCCCTTCCTAATCCACGACATCTTCTCAATGTTCTCGGTGACATATTTGCCAGGTCAGGGATCGCAGATAAGTCTCAAACAGGTCAACTAGCGGCGAAGGCTTTTCACCGTCGAGGTATCGTCTCTCCCCACAGAATTTTTCAATGGTGGGGGGAAGATGGAAAACCCGGTGAAAGGAGCCTTGCCCAGTTGGCCCATGATGAATTCCGCCTGTTTGATCATCACTTGCAGACGAAACATTCTGCGGGAGCCTCTCTTGACCCCATCCATTATCGTTTACAATATGGGATGTTCAGCGAACTTATGCAATGTGATCCGGTGCTCTTTATCATACGACATTGCCTCAACCCGCAATATGTGGGCGAAAAGCGAGACAGGATCGCCGTTCGTACCGTGGCTACCCCCCAGCCACAAATAGTGGGCAGTCCAGCCTCGAAGGACGCCCACTATTTGTGGACGTATGGCGTGGATTCAGCGGGACCAACGAGCTGGAGCATTGTACCAATTTATGAAGATGGGAGACTCCCTGCGTTGCTCTGCGGTCGCTTTGGGGATGGATGAGAAATCGGTCGACAAATTTTCAGTGAAGTATGAGGAGATGACCAAAAGAGCTCTGCGACGAACAGAAGTCCATCATGAACTCGACAGCCAAGTGGTCGCATCGGAGAATGATTTTCCGCTGCTTGGTACGAAGGTTCCGTTGTTTTCCGCGTTGTTGTGGCATGGCTCAACTCCTGTGTCTCCATACACTGGGAGCTATCCGGGACACAAGCCCGGGTCGACCCATGCAATAATGCTCTGTCACACCCATCCGGACTACGCAGAGGAGGTATTTGATGGTGATCTAGGCAATTTGCATACATGGAACAATAATTTCATTCCTTTCAGACCTCGGCATGGAGAGAGCAAGTCGGTATACGCAAAGCATGCCTCCCGTGGATACTTTCGACCAGAGAGTTCCAAATCCGCCTGGATGTCGTCGACAGCTTGAGTGGTGCCATTTTACGACATCAAAAATGGTCCGCAGGCAGCATGAGCATTGCCCGACTGCTTTTGGGCGAGGATCGAGAGGCCGCCTGGACTTACATTCAGAACTGGCGTACAATGATGTCGGGAGTCATTCGGTTCCAGTGGGCGCAAATCCTAGACGGAGAAAAACATCTTTACGGGGATAAAAGTTTTGCAGCAGAGAGAAGTGCTGACTTGGAATCCGAGGAGGAGCTTACTGAAGTAGAGGTAGAGATTGAACCTCTCTCAAGTGAATCCGAATCCGAGTCACTAGGATCCGACGAAGACAGCGAAGTTGATGAAGATGCAGATATTGACGAAGAGATGGCTGATGATGTAGATGATGAACATGACATAGGGGACGATGAAATGGCTGACTTTTTGTGATCCTGTATGGGATCACATACACATCATTTGGTTTATTAGTTTCTTCTAACATGGATTTGGAAGCATGAATTGAATTTTGATATCAAGTGATAAGCTATATTGACCTATAACCTTGAAAAATCTGCAACTGTACTCATCAACCGGAATCGCAATTTCCTCTCCATACTTCTTTCACTTGTTAAATGGGAACAATCCTGCACCCTGGGTGCATAATTGTGTTCTGGCTGGGTTAAAGTCGAATAAATTACTGTAATGCGTAGCGAAACCGAACTAATTCATCAGGGGAAAGCGAGGAATAATCACGTTGTTTGAAGCATTCCGGACCTCGATGGAAGAATAATCGTCTGCAAAAACAGCCCTCCAAAGCTTAGTGTTTGGATCTTCTTTTCTATAGTTAGCAGTGCAATATATAATATTGAATCTCTTGGATTAGGGTGGACTCACTATAGGCACGAGGAGTGGAAGACCGACAGTCTATGATTAACCAATCCTTTAGCCATCCCTTTCGAATCCATCCAGTGTAGGAACCGTTCTTCACAAATCTCGAGCAGTGTGCATCCAACCTATCCCCGTCTCGTAGAATCTCGATACCCCATGCGACGTCCGTGATTCTGAAGTCAATACGGCCATCACCGTCCCCAGACCATTCACTGTAGACATGGGAAGCAAACCCAAGAACCTGGTGCAAACAGCGATAGAACTCATCTTGATAGCAAGCTTCGACGGGTCGTACTACTGCTCCAGTACCCAGTCGCGTTTCTAAAGAGAGATTCCTGGGTGAAAATTCCCTTAGCACCGCTTCAGCCAATGCTTCCACCGTCGGGAATTTTCTTTTGGGGAATCGAGTTAGTGAGCGTGTCATATATTGTTCAACATACCTATTCACATTAGTATATAGCTTAAACAGGAACTTCTATGATGCCTTACTTTGCATGCAATCTTGTTGGAAATACGCAAACAATCTCCTCTGTTTCTTCATCGACAACCTCTGAGTGCAGCCATCCGCGTTGATAACATTCCTTAATACCAGGATTCTCAAGATCTCGCTCAACACTCCCATTCTTCAGAACTTGTCGGAGAATATTTGCCGCATTGGCATTGACGTTACTCCGCTTGGGCAAAGACCGTTCAAACGGCGTCTCAAGGAGAAAGCGGAAGGACCTTTTCTCATCGTCCAGAATTTCCAAAATATGATCCTTCGTGACTTCAGGGATCACTCGACGCCTAAGATCCGATTGGTGTGCCTACAAGTTGCCTAATCAGTACGGGATAAGCTTCAAACAAAACCATTGTTTCATATACCTTGTGGATCATAGCAAGTAAAGCCTCAACGCCTCCCGGGTGTCCATTAGTAAGGTGAAAAAGATAGTCTGTTGCATTGGAATCAAGGGGGACAGGTCGCTTCTGATCACAACGTTTGCGCTGTAGAACGTCATCGAACTCTTCACGAGTGAAGAAGAGGCTTATTTGCGGGGAGTTCTCCAGCCTTGATACGGTGATAGAAACACGTTGTAGAACTTTAATGCCCGAGCGGATACTGTTAGGCGAGGGGTCATCTGGTCCTTCAGTTGGGCTACCATATGACATGAAAAGGCAGAAACGTGGTCCGAACTGGCGGCAATTGTTATTCTGGTCTTTGAGAGGGCCTAGCCACAGCTGATCATCTTTGTATGACGTTTGAGCGTTATCAAGTATGAATGTTATGTCCTGACTTTCGAAATTGTCGTAAGAAACGGAGGTGAACCCGGCGGCTCGTGCATGCCACACGAGGTGGTGGGTGCCGAAATGCTCAAGGCTTTTCATCGGAGACCATTGCCTTATATAAACAGACTTGATATCGTTGTCCGTGTTGTATTTGTGCAATAGAAGCGCAAGAGTCGTTTTTCCGGAGGTGGGTGTACCTCTGACATGCACAACACCCTCTTCGAGTACTATTCGGGCGAGTTCTTGAACAGTGGCAGTTCGCGGACATATGAGGGGATCTGTAGAATCACTATAGTCAGTAACGTGTGAAGAAAGGTATTAGTAGCGCAGAGAATCTAATATCATAGAGACATACCCATGATATCGATCTCGGGCAATTCCGTGACTGGTTCCTGAAGACATGATAGTTGAGAGCACAGCACTCCGGCCAACGGGGGTGAAAGATATTCCATCTTGAGGACTCGAGACGGCGTGCAGTTTACTAGGAAAGTGCGAGTGACAACGGAAGAAGAAAAAGGACTTCGCTAGACAAGGTAGGGGCTCAGAATGGCAGCCTGACGTACTTGCCATGGTTCACTCCCGTGGCCGCCTAAAAACCCTGAAGCTGAAACCCTGAGAATTTCTCATACTCTCATCCATATTTTGTCGACTGAATAGATGCAGTATGATAAATGGTAATAACAGTGCGAGGGAGGGTGAGAAGATTGTTGTATTATTCGAATCAAAAACATCATTCTCGCGCTTCTGCGCCCCGGCGCAGAAGCGCGAGAATGATGAGAAGAAAAATATCAAGAGTCAAGATATCTGATCATGATATTGTATATCTATGACAGTAACTAGAAATCTGATAGAGTGAACAATACTACGTAACCTCAAGATCATGGAGATGGCTTATAGACACACGGAGACCCGAATGTATCGGTACTAAAACGCCAATGAACGGTATAACAAATACCAACCGCACCAAAAAGGAGTACCCCTTAGTGGGGTTTCTTGGTATTGGTATGTAACGGGTGTAAACGTTCCGTATTCGCTCGAAATATTTCCAACAGGGGGCTAGCGCTGGTGGAGTAAAGCTGCCAAAGCCTGAGGCCCTAAGTCTAACCTGTATTGGTTTGCATTTCTGAATTCAGACAGTCGTCATTCACGACGTTGACGGGAAATTCCCTTTGCTCTTGTTCAGCACCGCCGCCCTTCTTCTGGTTAAGCTTCTTTTGGAGGAAATGATATTTCTTCGCTGACAAGTGAAGACTATCCTTCTTCCCACACACATACCTACAGGGCAATACACAAAACGCCCCTCACCCGCAGACCTCTTTTCCCTCTCTTCCCTGCTGCCAATATTGACATCGCGACCTCTGAAAGTCGGATCAAAGCTCAAGGCCGTCCTACAAAATGGACCGGTCAACAAAAATTGATGCGTGGCATTCAGCTATGGGGATCTGGCTTTCCCGTGGCCCAATGAAAGACCTGGGGACAGAATCGTTGACTGACACGGCAATCGACAACTTCATCACTGGTATGTTGTAATATAATTTGCGTCAAGCTGGATTATTACTAATCTTAATAGGGGAGCTTGGCTTCTTGCCACAGATGTGGTCAATGCTGATCGATTTATTGGAACAAGACTGTGATACACCTCGGTTTCGAGTGACAGCCAATCTCGCTAGACTCAGAAAAAGACGCGCGGCCGGCCTCATTAGGCCCCAAGTGCGCTCTCTAATAATCACATCCTGACTGAAGGTGAACATGAGCAAGCGTACCAAAGCCTCCTCGCTCTTTATTCCAATCTTGGTACTGCGTCTTTACCAGTCAGTACACCAACAAAAACGCAGTCGGCAGAGCAGGTGCCAGCTACCCCTGGCACCACGATAATCAAGGAGGTCCAAAAGCACTGGCAGACAGAGCTCATCGGCAAGAATGAGCAAAATCTACTCGATAGACTTGTCTCGGACGAGAAAGAGTTCGCCAAGGGTAAACACTACTCGATGACACTGCTTTTACGCAGGGCAGTGGTGCTGGCAAGTCACGCTTAGCAGATGAAGTCGGGAAACGTCGTTTGATGGTAACTTACGTTGTGCGTGATTTACCAGGTGGTTTTCCACCCCGTGATCATGAGATGCTAGAGATTCTATTGTCAAAACCCGGTGACGATGATGAGAAAAAGATGCCTCCCGGCAGACCCGTCGGCACAGCGTATAAAGACTTAGAGGAAAGGACGCAAAATATTTGGGGTCACGCTCTGATTGTTGCTGTCCTTCAGGCAACCTTTGAAAAGTGTAGGTCATTCATATCACGCATTTGAAGAACGATTACGAGTACGAGCCGCAAAAGGAGTCAATGAAGCATTTTGAGTCTATGAAACACATGGCTACGTTCGGTCGCCCATTATGGCTTGCTTACGATAACCCCCTTGACGTTGCACGGAGAAAGATTGTTGGTGGGAAGGATAACGGGTTTGATGCAAGGAATACGGACCAGGTGTTTGCGTTACTATCAATGAGGTTGTACTTGGACCTGAATGTCGCAAATCCAAAGTCCTTACCGTTAGCACAGAATGCGGTGAATCTGTATATGCGTGTACTAGAATGGTTGGATCCGCCAAGCGGAACATTGTCAACGACTACACCAAATGAGCCGATCCTCGCGCTCGCGGCCACAAAGACACTTCTCGAGGCGCGGAATTGATACACCACTATCGATACTTTTACGAAAGAGCTTCTGGACAAATACTTTATCGATAAAGGCTCAAAAGGTGAGCTGTACGCGAAGCTCATCCTGAGCCTTGCGCATGACAGCGCCTGGAGCAGCAGTCTCGCCGAATCCTCATTTCCCAACAAGGGGTTCACCTTCTCAGTCAGAGGGCTGCTTCACCATCTTTATGAATATCCTTACCATGCTGTACTCGAAAGTATCGATGAATCAATTATGGATGCCAAGGTGAACTTTTTGTCTTTTTCCGGTACGAGCGAAAAACTTCCTGGAGATCGCCGATCCTTACAATTCTTGTACTACCTCTTACTTCGACGTTGTTCTGCCCTGCAACTCGTTCCTTTGCAAGCGTCTTTCGATCTGCTGGTACCTTTCTACATGGGTAGCTCTGATGAGCCTATTGATCTGAAAAAAACTGGCGCTATCCTCATTCAGGTCTTCACCGAAGAATCGAATCAGTGCATCAAATGATGGTACAATCATAAATGATTCCTTTCTCCGGTCTGAGCCAAGGTGGTAGTGGGACGACGCTCAAGTAAACGAGTGAAAACTAACAGCGGAGCTTCGCAGAGCAGCACCTCCACTGTTGCCTCTCGGCCAAAATACTTGTTCCTGCTGCTTGACTTTGGCGTTAGTACAACTTCTGGAACTATTTCTCAAAAAAAAAAAAAAAAAAAGAAAAAAAAGAAAAAAAAGAAACTGTGCGGCCAATTCGTTCCTGCGGAAACAATGAACAGATCTTTGGGTGTTTGAAAAAAATGCAAGTCGAGAAAGCGGGAAAGAGGTTTTTTTCAAAGTAAAATTGCTCCTCCATTTGAAAACGACATTGCGTTTAGTCATTTCAAGGATCAGGTACACAATGCTCTTCACGTTGGCAAAAATCCCATTGCGGAATGATATCCGTCCATGCAGTTGTGAGTACCGAAGAGTTGTCCTTGAACTTTATTGAGATGATTAGCTCTTTTCTTTGTATTTGTCGGGAACTTCTCGCTATTGCTTACTCTAATACTCCTGTATCTAATAGACAACCCACTGTCTCTATGGTTCATCACTATAAAAATACGTTAGGCTACGTCCTTGTTATGTAGGTTTAGATTTCGGCATGAAACAGAATCAATTAGATCCCCTAAACGTGTCATGAATAAGCCGCCCACGAGACGTAACTAACAATCACATAATAACTAAGATATCTTACTACAATCTCATGTAGATCTTCCGGGAAGGATACGGATATTACTAGCCATAACTAATGAGTGTTGAAATCGACTTGAAGTCGGCCGGAGTTCGTACCATGATGTTTAAAGGTAGATTGGGATTTGGTTCCAGATGTCCTGGGTATGCGAAATCTTTATATTCCCCAAACATATACCTAGGTCGCTCAATGTTCTTGCCTCGGCACAAAATTATTGGAAGGTTGACCACCTATTGATCTATGTTGGTGGTGCCGTGATGGGCGCCGTGGAAGACGCAAAAAAATCCTTGGAAGATAAATGTATTGCACATAGACTGCAGCTACAAACCCTCAAGCAATTTTGGTAATACCTCTTCCTCAGAGTACCTCCAAAGATCGCTACTATCCTGACTCCGGAAAGCAGCCCCTGTCCAATACGTATTTTTCAAGCCTTGCAGAGCATACAATTTATTGTAGAAACCATCCTTGATATCATCAGGGCTCACCTGCAGATAAAAGGGCGTGTGAGAGCTAAAAACCACAAACTCAGGTTCCGTCTGATTGAATTTGTCTGGATTGGCTTTCTGGAGGGTTTTGATACCATTGATAATGTCTGCTTTTACCTCGTCGTCAGACAGGGGAAAGCTTTCGTTGGTTCTAGGGGAGCCGTAGATAGCGAGATGTAAGCCCGGTACCGGTGTGGTCTGGACGTTGTATATTGCTGGGAGAACAGGGAAGTTGTAGGGCGTGTCTGGGTTGTAGTTGAAGACGCCTAGATTGTCTGGAAGGCCGGTGTTCTTGACGATGCTCGTATAGTAGCCGACATCAATGAATCTGGAGAAAGTTGCCGTCTCTTCTGCGCTTAGATCAAAGCTTCCCAGCAGCTTTGGCTTGGGTGGAATGGTAATGAGCAGCTTCTTCGCAAGGATCAGCTTTGGGCCTTCGGGTGTGCTCACAACCAGCTGGATGCCTTCTGATCCATCTTGTCGCTGCGTCAAGATGATTTCAGAGTTTAAGAAGAGACTTGAGGCAGAAAGCAACTCGGCTTGAATCTTTGAATAGATCTCGCTATTGTTGTGGTGAGCCGTGGTAAGAAAGCCGGTTGCTGTCTGCTCAACCAGGCTAAGACCCATAGTTCTTATACGTTCTACCGTAGGCACAGTGGTAAAATTACCAACTGCAGGGTCTAGCTCGTACATGGTATTCAGGGAAGCACCAATATCGTACTTGTCCGCAAACTCGCCAAAAGGCAGAAGCAGATCCTCTGGGACTGGATCTGGGAGGAACAAGCCATCATTCAGTCTGGGATATTGCTCGAGGAATTGCGCGTAGTTCGTGAATGCAGTAGCAGTCTCATTGAGAGATGGAAAAGAGATATTCAGCTGTGTGCCGGAGCGGAAATCGTAGTATACGGATTGGTCTACGGTGTCCGCTTCGTACAGAGTCAATGGCACATCAAATCGACTGAAGTAGTTGGTGACCACGGAGATGTTGTGGAAGACTAGGACACCGATATCGATTGGTGTCCCTGTGGCCGGATCGATATAGGTCTCCGTGTTGCCGCCAACACGATCCTTCTTCTCTATGACAATGACGCTCTTGCCTTTGTCTTTTAGGCTAATGGCCGAGTAACAACCTGAAGAGCCACCGCCAATAATAGCAACATCTTTTGAGATTATGTCTTCGGGGTTGAAGCTCGTCAAGTCAATATCAG
This sequence comes from Talaromyces liani, assembly GCA_022814505.1. Lineage (NCBI taxonomy): Eukaryota > Fungi > Ascomycota > Eurotiomycetes > Eurotiales > Trichocomaceae > Talaromyces > Talaromyces liani. The sequence continues at coordinate 314,046 of JAKLNL010000014.1, forward strand.
CAGCCGAGACTGGGCCGGAAAGGACTTGTAGTAACAGGAAACCCGACACAAATGTCGCAAAACGGACTGGAAAACACATTTTTTTCAGGACAATGACAAAGAACAATGGGGAGCGATACTTTTTGGGAGACATGCATGGAAGCTGCCGCTGGTTGAGGAAAGATTTATACGGAGTTGAATACTCCGTACATGCCGACTCCAACAACATCGTGGCCAGATGACTGAATGATTGGATGATGAAGGGAGCATGCATCCTTTGCACCTCTTACAGCAAGGACTTTTTTAGTTTGAACTAGCTACGCATTTGATAGCCTTCCAGTGGCGGAGGAGTAATGGTGGTATCACACAGAAAGCGTGACGCGGCAAAGTGAAAATGTCGCTTTGAAGATGTTCAGCTTCCGTTCCGCATTCCATGAGACATCGCAATAAACCAACTTCGTACCCCTTACCGGACTAAGTGGAGGCAAAATGGCCTCGCCAGTGATATTGTTTCTGACCGGAATGAGAACTTAGACTTGCATATGAGTCCAGCTCATTTGGATTATACGAGCCTGATATCAGTTTGATTCACAAGATCGCGTTTCGAAATCGTCGTTTTACCTTTCGACTTACTAAAAAGCGTAGCCTTCGCGAATAGAGAGCATAAGATAACCGCTTGGGAGTTGCTGCCTATGCAGTAACCCGAGACCGTAATGCAATGCAATGCATTGAACATGACTCGACAGCCAACTCGTGCCAAAACCTTGATCAATTAAGACGACCTCGATATCGCGTACGCTATGCAGTAGCGTTATAATATAACTATGCAAGTCATGCATATAAGACTTTGACTGCGCCGCCGGAACAACGGAACACTATTGAAATTGAAAGTCTCGTTACGAGGGTCCACTTTCTTAATCTACTCAACTCAACTAATGTAGCTGGCTCGTTTATTCCATATATCATGTCTTCTTAGTACTTGCTCTAAGGTAGGTCCTCGTAAAGTATTGTTATATGCTCTCGATATCACGGTAGGGGGATGCTGGCGCTAGTATGGTACCCCTGTCAGAGAATGCAACAGACTGTTGACTTGAAAAGTACCTAGGTAATAAATGGTGTTACTCATACTAAGTGTAGTACAAGATTGAGTAACAAAATGACTGAGTCGACTATTCAACGTTGCTCAGTCGGACTGGATATAAACTTCGGAGGTTAACCATTAAATCGCAGATTGTTTATTCCCGGCGTCCTTCTTTTCATTGGTCATACACCGTAACCCTGAAAATAATAATAAGAATCTCTCTGAGATATGCTTTTTACATCCTCTATTCAGACTTACTTTTCGATCTGGCGGTGGGGAGAAACGAGGGGATACATACACCAGCAGACCCGTTGTATGATTTGTACATCTGCATGAAACGCGTAAGTCTTCCTTCTTAGGATGACTCGTATCCACTTGCTGCAAGGTGTAAGAAGCATTTCATCTAGAGTCTTACTTTATACCAGCGTCGAACGTTGTGGCACAGTCAGCTCGTGAGCTGACGTGGATATCGTATTCTATCGCGCCGTGCATGATGTCCCTAATCCTGGTCATGGCAGTATGTGCCTAACATTTGAATGATAAAGTCAATAGATATATTGGCTTTACGACTGGATCTTTGTATTCCAGCACTTTCAGCTTGCAAGGATCGATTCTAGTCTTGATGCTATTTCTCCGTAACATGTTTACGAACCCCATCACGGGCATTGTTCAAGCGCCATTACTATCCATAGTGCATCAACTAGTTACCCAAGTGCTGCAATACGATATGCGGAAGATATACTAGTCTTCCAAAGTTGGAATATACTGAGTTCAGGACTGTTTTCTATCTTCGAATGTTGGGTTAGCTTGTAGGAAATGGATGACGCGCTTTGCTGCTTGTGTTTGTCTTGCAGGCCTTGGTCAATCTCTGCCTTGGAAGCATTATGGAGAGCTCGAGGGATAGATAAGCATAAATTACAGCTCGTGCCATTGTACCTACCTAGACATATGATTTTCTCATTCTCAACGATTCTCATATCTTGATAAGATACTATTTCTGTTTACAACGTACAATTTACTATCAATCGTTGAAAATGGATACTATCCTACGTGGAGCTCTTCAAGAGTCCATGGGGGCTATCAGCCCGTCCATCGTCGTAACTGCTGCTGTCGGGTTGCTCATGATTCTGGGCCTTGTTACATTCAGATCCGTGCTATCAGAAAAGATCCTCCCTGGTGTTCCCGAACTCAAGGGTGTTCCGTTTCTTGGTGCCATGCCGATCTACCTCAAGCATGGAATGCCTCAACTTCTCGGCAGACTCATTGCAATTGGCGAGGATGGAATCTCGTATGCCAAAGTCGTCAACAACGTGCTAGTCTCGGTCCATGACCCGGCCATGGTGAAAGAGGTTCTATCATATCCAGAAGAAATAGCATCTCGGTATGTATTAATTCCAAACCAGAAGTATGAGTAATTCGCTAACTGTTTGCAGGGAGGGCGATATTGGACGGATGAGCTGGTCCCCTTTTTGGACATTGAGACGCCTCATCGGTGAATCTCTTTTCAACTACGTCGGCCCCGACACAAGCCACCATCGCAACGTCTTCATTCGTGAATTCAATAGCACCAAGTCCAACGCCGAAAAGTTTAGCACAATTTCGCGAATCGCTCAAGAGCATGCCAATATGTTGACAGGTCAGGCCAAGGTTGCCGATGTGGATGATATCAGATACTCGGCAGACAACTTTGCTATTGCCCTCTGGGGCGAGACTCTGTATGGCAACCCCAATCATTACGTTGGCGGTCGTGTGTTGGATCTGTCTGAGACCATTATCACTTTGGCAGGTGATCCTTGGCCTTCTGTTTGGTATTCAATTCAGTTGTTCTTCAAGATGGTCACTCCAGGCGAGCCCACTCGATCAGAGTCCAAGCTCCGCCAGAAAGTGGCCAATGTTGTTGAAGCCAACGTTATGAAGCTTGAGGCATATGAGAAGGCCAATCCAGAGGCTCCTCTGAAGACCATCCGCAATTTGTCTGTCATGACCGGTGGAGGCAAAACCGGTCCACTCTCCAAGTTTGCTTCCGAATTCACTAACCTCAATCTCTTCGGTTCGTACTACCATTTCTACCGTTATGGATTTCATGCCCAGAACTAACCATACCGTAGGAGGTCATCACAGTATTGGCTTGAACGTTACCTGGTCATTGATTGAGCTTGACAATAACCCTGAATGTCTGAAGAAGCTCATGGCCGAAATCGACTCTGTCGACACCAATGATTTCAACAGCGTCAACTCCAAGATGCCCTACTTGGATGCCATAATCATGGAAATCAACAGATTGCACCCTACTGTTCACGCTACTCTTCGGGTCATCAACCGCGAAACGAAGCTCGCTGCTAGCAAGAATCCTGTTAACTTGAAGCCGGGCATGCTGATTTACCTTTCGTACCTCCACCTACATACTTCTCCAAAGTTTTGGGGTCCAGACTCCTACCAATTTGTTCCGGAGCGTTTCCTCGGTGATTATGATAAGAGTCAACCGTTCATGTCCTTCGGATACGGACCACGTAACTGCGTAAGTTTGCCTCACTCCCTCGACTGGACATAGATAAACTCTAATGCCACATATTAGGTTGGATACAAATTCGCAACTTTGGCCGCCAAAGTATATCTGCTCACTCTCCTCAAAACGTACGACTTGCAGGTTAAGGAACATGACCATGAGATGAAGCTCGGTACCCTGCTAGAAACAACCAAGCCAGTTGCTGTCAAGGTCACCCACAGATCTTGATTCCGAATAGAATATTTGATTAAATGTCTGTTATTTTTCTCAAGCATGACACTTCGTCAGGTATTATTTCATCGCCTGTTTACAGCGGGTTACCGATATAAAGTGCTCTTTTTCGTGTTTGTCGATGTCATTGTTTTAGTCGCTCATTACTAGATAATCAAGCATCAAATCTGACAATGACATTGGGTTGAGCAGTAGCCATAAAGAGCACATTACTATTTGACTCTCATATTCTTCATAAGGAAGAAAATATCTCTAGCCCTTCAGTGCCCGATTTGACTTCCTCGATTTGTATCGTTTATTGCGCTTCAGGCTTCTCTTGTGTTTACCCTAGAAGTATACGCTTGTTCCTCCACGTACCTACCGCATTTTAACAGATTTGTGTTTTAGGCGAGATAGCCTGTGTAGGGTCGGATAGAGGACCCTGCAGCCTAAGCAGCGCCAGGGTCCATTAAACTAGTGAGATCCACTTCTTATGCATTAGCTAGTATGGTACTAATATGTGTACGTATCATAGTAAGCAATAATACTCCGTAGCTGTGCCACATTTTAGACCGGTGCACCATAAAGCTTGGTGTCAGACTTGAGAAGTTAGGGCTAATTTCCCTAACCACTAGTACTAATACGGCTAGTCTCATAACTAATACATGCACACCCCTCCTTTATACACACGCATGAAGCCTTTTCAGTGAGATGTCTTGGTTATTTTTAGTGTCGAATAGATGAAATTTACTCAAGTCCTCGTTATAAGGTTTGCAGGCTATCTAGAGGGCAAAGACTCACTTAGAGCGGTTTCTGAATCTGTTAGGCCTCGTTATTAGCTCTCGAATCTTGTAGTATCGCAACTGCTGGAAGATAGCGATATCAGAGAATAGCACTTATCATTGTATGATTTGTTTCGAGTCCATGGTCCAATAGATTAACAACCCTGGAAGTACACGTATTTTTAATTTACTGCATGTACAAAGGCCGGTACGCCAAATACATACGTACATGTAGTACCATTTACGAAGTGTGGAGCAAATCAAGCTAATGACAAGTGCAGGTGGTGGTTGTTTTTGAAACCAGATGGGCAATCCTGTCGGGGCTACAGGGAAGTCACAGTTAAATGCACGCGAGTTCTTGTACTGTACATAAAATCGGGTTCAGCTGCTGTTCTTCGGCGACTATCGGAGGTGGATTAATTCATAACATAGCCAACTAGAGAGTGTTGTCAATACATCCGACATAACGAGCAGTTTACCTAGTAACCTAGGTACCCCAGTTAGCATTCGATTAGCAAAAATAGCTGGAGTCTGTTGTTATGTGATGGCTCCGATGTGGGCACATAGATTAACCGATTGGCCAAAGGACCTCATCTGTTGCATAACATAATTTATGGCACAGACGAGCAGGGGTCTAAGGACCCTTAGGTAAACGAGACTTACGAAAACCTTTTGTTTAGAGTGGGTAACTAGCAGATGCGCTCTCCTTCCACGACTTCCTTTGTTTGGTATAGTGCTAAAGATAAGTTGATACTTCTTACTTAGCACACCAAATTCCTAGCCATGCAACAACCCTGCCTTTTCAAAGCTTGATTCCATTCTTACGAGTATATACACTTTATACAGCAGGTACAATGGGCCGGCGACAACGAGTCCCTCCTTTTTTGGTTTCAACTTCCTCCTGATAAATCCAAGCAGAAAATCTGCATAATACAAATTTGTCGTTGGTAAAAGGTCGACTCAAACAGCATTTCTATCTATTGTCCTTTCCAGAGTATAGCTCTGTTTCCTATTTTCTTGCTGGAACCTACCATCTATGCCCAGCGTCACTAGAACAGCGTCTCGTCAGCTAGCTACAGCATTAGCAACACCAACCGGTTCGAATCCATGGAGGAAGTGGCCTCTATCAATAAAGTCCCCGCGGCTGAGCCAGTCGTCATTCGCGACGCTCAGGAAGATGGAAAAGCCGACTCTTCACCAGTCAACACTTTGCAGAAACGCGAAGATGGCACTGACTACCCTTCGGGTCTCAAACTATTCTTGATCATCCTTGCCCTATGCTTGAGTGTTTTCCTCATGGCACTTGGTATGCTATTTTCTCCATTCTCCATCTATCGTTTTTTTTACTGAATATTCTAATGGTTTTTAGACAATTCTATCATTGCGACTGCCATTCCCAAAATCACGGACCAATTCAACAGCCTAGACGATGTAGGCTGGTACGGTAGTGGTATGATAATCGTCCTTTATGTATACATATACACAAATGCAAGTTTTTCTAGCTTACTCATATACAGCCTATATGCTGACGACGGCATCATTGCAACTACTCTCTGGAAAATTTTACAGCTTCTTCAGCATTAAATGGGTCTTTTTAGTCTCAATTTTCCTTTTCGAACTGGGAAGTTTGATTTGCGGTGTAGCCCAGAACAGTCTGACGCTGATTATGGGCCGCGCGGTGGCAGGTATGGGTTCGGCAGCTATCTTCTCAGGTGCCCTGATTGTCCTCGCGCACTCAGTACCCCTGGAGCGACGCCCAATGTATAGTGGTTTTATCGGCAGCATGTACGGAATCGCATCTGTTGCAGGCCCACTACTTGGAGGTGCCTTCACTGACAAGATCACCTGGCGTTGGTGCTTCTTCATCAACCTGCCCATTGGTGCTGTCACGCTGCTCGTAATTGCAATCTTCTTTCCCGACCCGCAGGTCAAAAGAGAGTCTGAGACTTGGTCTAAACGCTTCAGGCGGTTCGACCCTCTCGGCAATCTCGTCTTCATGCCTGCCATCATCTGCCTGTTGCTAGTCATGCAGTGGGGTGGTACTACATATGCCTGGAATAGCTGGCGTGTTATCTTGCTTTTTTGCTTGTTTGGTGTACTTCTCATTGTCTTCCTGTTTGTTCAGTACTGGCAGCAAGACTTTGCCACGGTACCGCCTCGCATTTTTTTGAAGCGCACTGTCTGGTCTGCCGCCATCTTCACATTTTGCATCGGCGCTGCGTTTCTCAGCAGTGTCTACTATCTGCCCATTTGGTTCCAGGCTGTCAAAAGCGCCAGTGCCGTCAATTCCGGCGTCATGAACCTACCTTTACTGATCAGCAACGTGGTCGCCTCCATCATCTCAGGGGTTACCGTCACCACATTTGGCTATTACACCCCCTTCATGCTACTTGCTTCCGTGATCACACCTATCAGCTACGGCCTAATGACCACCTTCCATCCAAACACCCCGCACTCAAAATGGATCGGCTACCAGGTCCTTGCCGGTTTCGGGATCGGTTTTGGTGTTCAACAGCCCCTTATCGCCGTACAGGTAGTCCTCGACATTGCAGATGTACCAACCGGCACCGCACTCATGGTATTTATGCAGGTCCTTGGTGGTGCACTTTTTGTCTCAGTCGACGAAAACGTCTTCTCAAACAAGCTCGTCAAATATATCGTCGAGTATGCCCCAGGAGTCGACCCAGCGGTTGTTCTGGGAGCTGGTGCCACTGGAATCAAGCAAGTCGTTGACTCGGCGAATCTACCAGGCGTTCTGCTCGCATATAATGATGCCATTACGCAGACTTTCATTGTGGGTGCTGCCATGGCTGGCATAAGTATCATTGGGGCTTTGGTTGTCGAGTGGAAAAGCGTTAAAGGCAAGAATATTGGGATGTGACTACGCATCCTATTAGTCTAAAATGATTATCTTCTATGCTACCTTCGGAGTATACGCCATTCAAACCCGATGAGAAAAAGTTAATTCAAGATCTCAGATCTCGATCAAGTGGGACCAGTGGATCTACGGTACCGTTCTTATGGCGTCCCATACCGGGTAGGTGTGACAAAATTGTATTTTTACAGACGTATATTCGCACCATCTTCCTTGGAACTATTCCTCAGACCTTCCCTAGTATTCGTTTCTATAAGTGTTCTGTAGCCCATACCATCCTATTCGGACCCTCGTTCCACCCCGCTCATTAGATAATGGGCTATAAGACTATTGAAATATAGTATCTATAAAATCATAGATCTAACTAGGGGTTATATGATTTATTTAGTCTGTCACACCATATAGCCGTCCGTCTGTACTATTACCTCGTCACTCCTGTCTCATAGCCACCTATCGGTGAACACCCCAGTCACAATTGCGAAAACTGCTTTATGGAGAATGTCAATTATCTGCTCATTGACTGGCCAGGTCCTGAGAAGAGTACAGTCAGAACCCGGAAGGACACTTGCGAGAGTAGCACTGCTTACCATGGAGGCGCCCCAACCCCTGTTATATTCTCCAACGTCTGATCAATCATCAATCTTACAGAAATAAATATAAAATCCGAGAACGGTCCGCGAATTCCATGTGCGGCCATGAGGGCTCTAATGACACCCGCAGCTGCCCCTTGCCCGTAGTGCATTGCCATGTTTAGTCCGACCCGCTCAGAATCCGGTTGAGCGGGGAGCGATAGAAGGCGCTCCAGAGTGTGACCCGGCACGTATGAACTCGGTCTTCCAGTGAAGTATTGCTCAATCTTTTCTGCAACTGTCATTCTGCACAGGTCAGCTGTTACTGGATATAAAAGTTTTCGGAGGGGACTTACGCGGAGACGCCAAGTAATCCCGCTCCGGCGCCATAAAGGATGCATCTTCCCACTGATGAAGGCTGGGACGGGCGTCCTGGGACAGAAGTGCGATGATTCATGTTGTATATACTACTATTGATCAGATTTAAGATTAGAACCTGTCAAAAGAGGGGTAAATTGTGAGCCTTATAGCGTACGGATCCAATATCATCGGTATGAATCAAACTTGAAACCCAGATTGACTTAAGCCTTGAGTTGTTTCTAGTCATCTTGAGAAGTCCACGCCAAATCTAGTCGAATGGAATCAGCTTGGTATTCGAGATCCTACTTACTGCATGTCTCTCGGAAATTTTCCCTTGTCAGAAACCACCGCAAGTTACAGAAAAAGGGAACCAGGGATGGTCAGCTTTTTGCCACAATAATGACAGCATGAAAGGTCTGACAAACGCCGAATTCCACTGAAAGCGTACAAGTTGCCGCAATCCAAGCGCAAAACGCCTTTCTGAAGTGAATTTGTTTTTCCAAGTAATCTGGTGACTCAAGTCTCGCATTACCGTTGCGCGTCGCCTATGACGTAGTCGACATAGCTCCCAAACCGTAACCCTAGGCCAGATATATTAGGTGTCTCTGACGCACTCGGCATAAATGCTTACTTCAAAACAAGGATAAAACAAGGATGGGATTGACGTTGTAATGCTTCCGTATGCTACTTGCCACTACAAAAGACATATGTAGTCCCGGACTCTTTCACAGCACCATAACATTTTACTTCCAGTTATTTGTTATTAGGGTACATATTATGACTCGTAACATCGCGATCACCGCCGTTGATGGCCACACAGGCTCCCTTATCGCCGAGTTAATTTTGACCGATGGCACATTCAGGCGCAGAGTCGCGTCCGTGACCGGCCTGGCGCTCGACACAGAATCACAGCACTGTGATGATCTTAGGAAATTGGGTGCTAAGATAGTCCCTTATAACCCCGGTAAAGGTTTTAAGCAAGCTGTCACAGCCTTGAAAGATGCCAAGATCGATGCAATCTGTCTTATCCCACCGGCCCAGAAGGATAAGCTTGATATATCGCTCGAATTGATTGAGGTTGCGAAACAGGCTAATGTACCGAATATTTGTCTACTGTCATCAGCTGCGTGTGATATTGCAGAACGGGACAAGCAACCTCGTTTGAGGGAGTTTATAGATATCGAAGCGCATGTGATGGCGACGAAAGGGGATACATCTACGTCTACGGGACATTCGCCTGTTATCATTCGGTAAATCTTCTTTTCTGGTCTGGTGTCTTGTGCTACTAATGTACGCTTGTCTCTGCAGAGCCGGATTCTACGCTGAAAATCTCCTTCTGTACTCCAGACAAGCCCAGGAGCAAGGCGTACTACCCCTTCCAATTGGAACGGAGCATAAATTCGCCCCAGTGGCTCTTGGAGTATGTCGATCTAGCTCCCCTGCTTTTTACGTACCATGCCTAACCCTTTTGCAAGGATGTCGCACAAGTTGCTGCCCATGTCATGACTGGGAAAGGAAAACATGGTTTCGCCGATAAGCACCGAGGACAGCTCATGGTGGTGACCGGTATGTCTGTATGGTCCTATCGCAAGATGCTGTATTTAACCTCGAGATAAAGGACCGATGCTTGCTACCGGTGACGAACTTGCCACGGCAGCAAGTCAAGCACTTGATACCAAACTCAAGTTTGAGGATATTTCGTCGTAAGTATCGGCCATAAACAGGCCAATCTCGGCCTGGTAATCAAGCAGTCGACATTTCATTATTGACAAACCATGATGTGCTACAGATTCCAAGCCAAAAAAATCCTCAAAGCGCAATCTGACAGCGACGAAGCGGAACTAGAGTATTTACTTGAATATTATTCTCTAGTCCGAGAAGGCAAGACCAATTACATTTCCACGACCGCGTTCCACGACATTACCGGTGCACACCCGCAGGAGCCGCCAGAATTTTTTCATGTTTATGCGGAGAGTTTCAATAAAGAACCTGCAAGCAAGAAGCGGAAGGTGGATAAAAATGAGTAGATACCTGATTAGGGGGTGGTGGACTTAAGGAACTCTTGACTGTTATAATGTATGTTACAACTTGATATTGAGGAATTGAATCTCGGACTGAAATTATTTCTACCTACTACGAGTACGTATAATGTAATCAAAGTAAGATCGATTCTTGAGATGTATGTCTCTAAATAAGGCGAGATAGAAGCGTATTAATTTTTGTCGCTAGTTAGCAGAAATACTACTAACTAGTCAAAGACTAGTAGCTATTAAGAAGAACATATTGGTAATATTTATTGTAAGGTCTGTCCAGAGTGAAAACAAGAATAATAGATTATATTTTAAGCAGCAATCACTAGACTCGAGTCAATCGCGTTATGAACCTGCGAAGCCGTCATTAATTCCGTAAATTTGTTCGGATATCATTCTCACGTCAGAAACAGAACCCTTCGAAACACCGACTGAGGCAAAACATTAATCATCTAAATCTAATTGCAAATCACTGAAATTAAACTGTTCTAAATCCTGCTTTTGTTCTATGATCGGTTTCGGAGCTGTATATGGCTTCTAGAACCGTAACGGAGTAGGTGTCATAGTGATGGATGTGATCCTATCCAAGGACCAGATGTTATTCGTTCGCAGTACCGGAATCCACAAAATTTCCTGCTTGATCAAAATTCATTGTTTGATCTGCTTGCTAATACTCCGGAGGGGTATGTTGTTTCCATGACGGTTCATGTCTTGAGTTAATCTGACAGTAAACTTGCATCAAGTTCCAGGTAAGCAATACTCCCAGCTAGTCGTCGACTCTATCGGCTAAACTTTGGCAGTGAACTGTCCCTTCATGGCGTCATCATAATCTTCCCTCAATTTCGATGGTCCACTACGCGTCGACGTCAACCACGCCAAAAAACCCCCAATACGTCCCAAACAGCTTTGTCGACAAATTCAGGGCCCGACACAGCTGAAGCTCCCTATCAAGTCGCCCATCGTAACGTCAGCCGCAAATCCCATACGAGGGCAAAGCATCTGAATACGACCAGCTACGCGTTTTGTACCAAACGTCATGACGCAGCAGGCTCGCGAGCATTTGCATGCCAATACAGCAAGGCTCTTAAAGCTTTGCCATTAAGAACAACTATATACAAAGAGATCTTGTCCGACATTTATTTGAGAACGCTTGGACATTTTTACATAACAAAGGACTTGAAGAGATACTGATTCCGCTTGGAGGAAAACTGGCAGCATCTTTATTAAGAAATAAGGTTTCAGCCCTAAGCAAGGCTATATTCGGAAATAATACTATATCAGAGAGCTTTTTTTATGTATGCAATCATATAAAGAGCCATATAAAGTGAGATTAATTCCTTTTCTTCTTTTTTCCTCATTGTACTTAGTATTCTCTATAGATAAGCATATCTAGTTTGTTTTATTGCTACTGCTTTGGCACCATCACATACCCAAGTAGGGGCTAGCGGTATGTACATTAGATTAACGAGCATTATTACTCAAGTTTATGTCACCTATTTCCATGGAATAATCATGCTCCCGCCGTAAAGCCACAGGATCATTTTCTTCGAACCAGAACGCCCACGTACTGCGTGTATTGATCTCCAAGTTATCGCGGCTAGAACGAATACCAACATGCTGGACCTGGGGCGGGGCGAGAGCAAAGCGACGCAAATTTTGCCTATCGGCATATTCTTCGATCAAGGAGTCCGTTTGCCCTTCGTTGCGATCACGTAGAAAGTTGACCAAGCTTGGTACTTGATCACGAGGGAAAATCAGGGCTTGCGTACAACAACCATGCTTGTTCATCTCCGCAACGCCGCGTAATGGTGTTATATTATATTTCCCTATCATGAAAACTAGGCCAGTGAACGCAGGGACTGTAATTGTACAAATCACCGTGATGGTCGCGATATCTAAATGTCGACGAGTGTTGGGCAGTGTTCGACGAATAAGTAAGAGAGCACCGCAGGCTGCAATCATTGTAACAAGAGACACAAGGCCCATATAACGGTATGCAAAATCATCGCTGGACCAACTCAGGGAAGTTTCAGTGTAGAAAAGGCGAAGATACAACCAATTTTTGGCTTTCAAACGGTGGTCTATATCATGGAGAGCTCGGAGGGTTTTCGATAGCCATCCGTCCGCAAAGATAATATCGTCCTCGAAGATAGCAATGTATCGAGCGCCGGTAACGTAACATCGATCTAATACGTATGTATAGTCGCTACGGGACCTTAGTAACTTGATTCATTTTTGTCGACGTAAGACTAAGGAAAAACTAGAGTCACTCACTAAACGCCCTTTTCATACCAGTTGTGACTCTCTTCAAGGGCTTGAAGCCTCTGAAAATCCTTTTCAGATACATTATATGATGACACCGAATCAACTAACCGATTCATCCACAGTTGGCCCCAGCTAGGGTGAATCTCAGGATTAGTGTTGGCAAAAAGTACATTGACTGAGAAGACACGACGCTCTGTATCATCCAGCCCGCTGAGTAGAGAACCGATTGATGCATCGAAGTAGTTCACATGGTCTCGCTTCACGGTTACGAAAGCCAGACACATTCGAGGGTTTGAAGATGCGTAGGTGCTAGTCGGGGGATGGATTCTTGCATTGTATGCGGATATGTGCTGAAGTGCCTCATGTTCTCGATAAAGACTATATTTCAGGTCGTAGACGTGTGTCTCATCGAAAAAAGCTGAATGAGGGTCACGCCAATAACGCAGTCTGCAGTATTCGAAAGCAATTCCATACAGGACCAGAGAAACTAGCAGGACTTTGCCTGCCAGAGAAGAAATAGTGACGAGTAGTAAGCGTTGCAGTTTCACAAACAAACTGGCTTGTTTTATTTTCATATTGTCGTCATTCAAGGCAAAATTATTGACGAGGGAGTGTCGTGATTCCGAGAAACTAAACTGAGCAAATCAATAATATAGATTGAGGAGCGGTGCTCCTTCATCCCCTAGAAGGATTCAGCGAAATCAAGTGACGCGTCGTTGGCCAGGTACTAGTCTCGTATCCGGACCACTTAGGTTTCAAGGATCAAGAGAAGATGGGAATCAAAGCCACGCTTGTCCACAACTTACGGGCTAATAATGACCCGATAGGGTATTGTTGAGACATTTTTCCCCTCTGAGCCGCAGTCACAATCTCCTCTATCTGCGTAGGCTGCGGAGTCTCTTGATTTGTACGAGAGAACTGGCAAATTAATGAAAGCATTTTTACCGACTTTTGCGCCGCACAGCATCGTTGAGGCTGTTTATTTCGGAAGACTAGTTGCGAGCTGTGCCGCACTAAACTGTTTTAGGCATGTGTTGGCCATATTCTAACTACATAAGTCCACCATGGGGCAATGGTCTATGTTCATTGGCTTTTGGCCTTAACCCACTTTCTCTGTACATTAGCACGGACGCAAATCACACCCTTCGGCCTACGGAGTACACGGATTCCAATACATTCGACGCTAGAATTGCATGTACGTCCACGTAGAATTCCTTCTTAGTTCGGCACTAGAATTACTAGTCCAGGTCAGGTTTCCTAGTAGATTTAGTCTTGCTTTATCATTGGATTTCCCTAATTTAGGTGGAGTGGAAAGCACCTAGCCTTGGTCTGCAGCAAATCATGAGCTCGCGTGCGCCTACTATGTTTAGCATGGCTCGGGGCGTCGGTAGCCCGGGCGCTAATAGGCGGTTCGGCCCGTTAACCTTGATTCTTTATTGATCCATCGCTACATACTCGAATAGCATCGGGTATTTGACTGAAAATACTTACTGTAGAGAGGCCCTCGAGAGATTCCATCCGACAGTAGAAATCGTACAAGGTATGGACATACATCAACACGGTTACATGCTCAATTTTGATAAGACCTAGATCTCTAGTATCACAAGGGGGTTCACGCACTAGGGGTCTAATTTATACAGAATTTAATATATATCTGGTCTAAATACGAGCATGACTTGAGAGCTGATTCCCCTCTAGGAATGAGAAGATTATTAAAGACCGGTTAAATGTGCAGATAGACGGCAATATCACGATATAGAGGTGGGAAGCGAGGTAATTTACAAGCGATGTCCATTTTTATGAGACATCCAGGGGTTCGTTCTATTCCAGATCACATTTTTATTAGTATTAGAATTGACCGTATCTAGGTTCAGTCATTGATTATAGCATCACGAAGCTTAGTACTTGAAGATAAAGCACAGTGAACCCTAGATCATGGATAATTGCAATTACTTCAGCCAGTCTGGATGGAGAGTTGACTCATGTGGCACTGTTGAACCATACAAAGAAAGCATTAGTGATCTTGGTACGCCTAATACTCTTGCTTCAGTACTGAAAGAATCGGGCGTCCTGAGATTCTTTTAATCTAAAGTGGATATGGAAGTGTGATTCATGTATACAAAATGCATCTTTTATAGGCCGGTATTAGCTGCGTATGAATACAACCAGAGCATTGTGATGAAACCTCAAAGACGAAGTTAGATATTGACTGTGTATGATTAGAGATAGAGCCTTGCGATGTAACGCTAATGGCGATGTGTGCCAGAACTGAATGTGTGGACTGACTATCTTGTAGTACTAGAGATATCTTTGGAATTAAGCTGGTAGAGATCCTAGTACCGCTCATCTACTGGAAAATACATAAATAGGCATCTTCTGCCCGCGCATTCTTTCAATTTTTTTTTTTTTTTTTTTTTTTTTTTTTTTTAAAGCAGAAAACACGGCCCAACCGTCAACGTGACAGGCACTGTCGAGGAGGTCTACTCCTATCTCAAGACCATTAATCCCAACTTTGAGACCGAATTTCCTCCTATCGACAAACACAATGCCACTGAGGCTCGCGCTGCTAACTACACTGTGAGCAGCTACTTTTGCCAGGGCCGTTGGGCTGGCTGTAGCTGGTCGCGTATTGAGCAAGGCATCAGCTATCTAGATGGCGTGCCGGGAAGGCCAGTAAGTTTCTACTGTCTCAAACAATTCACTCGTGAAGATATAGTTAGTTTGTACTAACATAATACTATAGTCCAATGGACCAGGTCCAGGCAATTGCGGCCGTGTAAGCTGCTCTTACAACTCTGCCGTCTACTGGTGTAACGATGTGAGTTATAAGATCTTTCTATTGCGCGGGAAAGATGTAAGCAGAAGACTGACTAGAAGGGGTTGGACATAAAGAACAATTACCAGTACACTCTTGATGGTTTTTACGATATTGCGAGTGGTGCCAACTTTGTCGGTCAAAACTGTCTCATTGGTACTGATACAACCTCTGGACAAGTCTTTTATGCGGACAATTGGAATGTGATTGTTCGTGGAGATAGCTGCCAGATGATCATGTGCCCGCCAGTCAAGCTCGCAAGCAGTTCCTCGTCAACAAGGTATAGCTCTCATACAATGGAGAGTTATATCAATTGGTATCATCCCAAGGCCATAGGGCCATCACATGCTTTTAGTCATTCGTTTACATCGTTGTCTTTGATATGAGTGTTGATATGTGCTTCGTACAATTTATCAGATATTACAAGTGCTCAACCCCATAGAAGGGAACTATAGAGTCTGTCTTTGAAGAGACATGCGAATATTGTCTTGATTCTTCATAGTGTAGTGTCTGTACATCTGTTTTGATGTACAAGCAATCCAGTAAATGTACCGTTCGAAGGCTGATAATATATATACGGGCTTTTATGATTTGATCTTTGCTTTTGGAATCCCTGTACCCTAGTTAGTCACAGGGATTGTAAATAAACCTATTAGAGGCTGCAGGACACCACGATACTTTGCCTTCGGCAGGGGCAATAAACAGAGCGTTCAATTACTTCTATCTAAGGGCGCGGATCTCGAATTCAGAAATCAGGATGGAAATACTTTATTCGAAGCCATGCTCGACCGACAACTTGAAGCCCCAAGTAAAGCCAACAGCCGACTTAGACCCACAAAGATACATGAAGCCAAAAGAGATTATAACAGACGGATTGCTCGAGTCAATGAATTATTGAATCTTGGAGTAAAGTGGCAAAGTGCATTCGATAACTTATACGCGGAATAGCCAAGAATATAGAAATACTCGCTGATTAGACTTATGATGGTCAGGAGGAAGAGACAAGTTCTGATGATAATCTATTGTTCGATGAATGGGGATGGTCCGCATTTTAGGGCTATAGTTTCTAGCCCTAGCCCTAAGTTGCCACAGAAGTGACAGAACCTTATGTTGCAACACATACTCGTATCTCAATATTTTGAGATTAATGAAAAATTATTCATTCTCCATTTTAACTGATAATAGTCAAATTACAGCCTGCTTATGACAGAGTGCATTTATTGTTCGATCTTCCCATGGTTATCGAGAGTTTAAGATGAGTCTGTCAATACAACATCCCATTCAACACGACGTCGGGTTTGTACGATTGACAACTAGAGTGCTATGAGAAAGGTAAATTTATCAAGGCTTTCGAGCCTTGGTTACAATCTTCTACGCGTTATCTACCAACATTTGGCGCTGGTAAAGATTTAACGAAAAGAAGACTTGGATGCAATGAAATGACTCTATCAACCTTGTATTCCATTATAACAAGACTCGGGACAGCGTTGAATATGTTAGATGTTAATTTTAGACTAGACTAGCGCTATATGGACCGGTTTCTTACTGATTTTTAATCTCTTTGCAAAAATAAATTTATACAGAAAAATAGTTGGATATAACGAATCAGGTAGCCTATAACGAATATGATGCCAGGTTATCCATGGATAATGCTTTTAGTTCGTTATAAACCAGATTTCCGTAATAGTAGCGCTACATTGCCTACTTGACTAACTCTTTTTAGCATAGTCTGACTGTCTAGCTTAGACTAATAAAATGAGCCTCTGGCTCACCCACCAAGCTACCATGATCTCGTACGGCAGCGCCTTACAGCGCCATCAATTACAGGATGATAAATAATGAAACATCCTCGCCATCGGCTCAGCGTAGAGTCCCAAAAACAGACAATCAGATCCAGACTCCGAAAGAAGCTACATCATTACGCCTACCCCAGCAAAAGCGGCCCCGTGCAAGCGCCGGGAAGGTCAGAACAGGATGCATCACCTGTAAGCGTCGCCACGTCAAATGCGACGAGGCAAAGCCTCAATGTAACAACTGTCTAAAGAGTCGAGGACACTGCGAAGGATACGCGGACGGAGGGAATAAGAAGTCTAAATCTCCTGGCCCTGCGCAGATCGTCTGGAAGTCGACGCAGATTGTTCCTGCGGCAGGGCGAACAGTGCCACTGTATATCCAACCAGATTCTGACCATTTTCAGGGAGATGTGGATATGCGCTACTTCGACGAGTTTATAACCATGACTCAGGCGCCATGGGCTACTGCAGCAACCAACGGAGATTTATGGACATTATCTATGCCTCAAATTGCGCATGGCACGCCAACCCTTCGCTATGCGGCCATGGCCATAGGTGCCCTGAGTAAATGGATCAGCCAGACAAAGGTCGGACAGCTTCGTGCCGTGACAGCGCCGACTATTCCGTCGACAGAAGCAGACACGCATTATTTCAACGCCGTTGCTTATTACTGCCGCGCATTGAAGGTACAGAATCAGCAAGCTTCTTTACAAGACGCTGTATTTTTGTCGGTTTTGCTGCTTTTCTTTGAAGTCCTCCGGGGTAATCGAAAGGCCGCTTTGGATCACATCAACCACGGCCTGACTCTGCTACTCATCCTCACAACTGATGACGATGCACGAAACCATGTGGCGAAATTCGCGCCGAATCCATTACCAGTAATCAGCTCAGTAGCAGACGTGTTTACGTATCTCGCACCCCAGGCTCGCCTAATAGTACGCGGTAGATTCGGTCAGAGTCCACCGGCTCTCCCAAATTTTTTGAAAGGACTAAAGAGGAAGAAGCAGACGATGGAGTCCTTCATGGTCATATTGAGTCAGATATCCAAGTCCTCTCCCATTTTGGACCGGATCCCGGTTTCGTTTACAAGCCTTGACGAATTTGAGCAGCTATGGATTTCGTTTCAGCGTGAACAGACGGCCATAGGGCTAATAACGGAAGAGCTGATTCATGAGTCAAAGATGCTTGGGTTGACAGCTGAAGATTTCCCAGACACCTTTCATCTCAAGATTATTGGTGACTCTCGAATGAAAGAATTCTGTGAAGGGTCTAGAGAGGTGTTGGAAGCATTTGATAGGGCATTTACTCCGCTTTTCAACGAGATCATGATGTCTGACCCTGACTCAACTACATATCTACGAGCTATCCACTTGCGGTTACAGCACTTAGGCATGTACATATTTACAAATCCGCCAATATTCCTTGATATGGAGTTGCTTCAAGCACAAACTCCATCGTTCCGCGAATATCTTTCCCTGGCTGAGGTTCTCCTGCGCACGGCTAAGCGGCAAAGCAAGAACCCGGCTCATCACTTATCATTACAGTGTGTGTTGGCAATGCATTTAATGACCGTGGCCTTGCATTGCCGTGACCCTTTGGTACGGGAACAGGCCGTGTGGATGCTCAGAGATTACCCTGGCCAGGATGGATTGTTCAACACACATGCTATGTATGCAATAGCTGTGAAAAACCGCACTGTGGAGTGCATAAATGCAAGTGAAGGAACACCTGAAGAGCAGTTGCGGCGGCTGTGGCGTCGGGAGTTTATATTCGAAGATGGCGGCGATCGTGTCGTCTTTCGATACATGGATAAAGATGCGGTTGCGCAAACATGGCACCTTGTTGAGGAGGTAGCCGATGTTCAGAGTGATATTGAGAACATGGAATGGACGCGGCGTGTACCCTCACCAAGTGTGGTGCCGCTCATAATTGATCTCTATTCTACTTGATACAGTTTTACTGTTTTGAAGTTTGAAGTTTTATCAATGGTATATGTGCTACGACGGCGTTAAGGGATGACGAAAGATAACATCCATGGATATTTTGCATACGGACTTCGATGATTCATGTTGAGCATTGGACTTGGAATAGGAGTTGATTATTGGATTTGGATAATGATGCTCTAGAAACTCTAATGGTATAGGTAAAACTGGTACATCTCCGAGAACAATCTAGGAAATCGCACAAAGTCCCATCTACCATCAACATATTGCCGCTACTGATTCAACATCTGATTTCGACACTAAACATTCAAAATTGTTAGCCGGAACACTAAGAAGGCCGTAAGTCACATAGTTTAAAAGGCTTACCATCTCCCAATATATTCCATGCTTCTCAATAAGTTCATCATGATTCCCAGACTCCACCACCCTACCCTCGTCCAAGACGAAGATGACATCCGCGTTCTGGATCGTCGACAATCTATGAGCTACTGCAATCACAGTTCGCCCCTCAACTCTCTCAACACTAGCCTGCACTATCTTCTCAGACTCAGAATCTAGCGCCGACGTCGCTTCGTCCAAGAAGAGGATACTCGGATCTCGTATCATCGCCCGTGCGATAGCGATTCGCTGTTTCTGTCCCCCCGACATTGCGATCCCCTTATGCCCCACGTCGGTATTGTATCCTTCCGGTAAAGAGATGATGAAATCATGGATAAAGACGTCGCGACAAATTTCATGGATCTTTTCATCTGCAATCGAATCGGGGTCCGCAACACCGAAGAGGATGTTGTCACGCACGGTGCCTCGGAACAAGATCGGTTCCTGCGATACGAGCGATAGATGCTTTCGGTATTCATATACATCAAGGTCATGGATATTGACGCCGTTGCATAAAATGGTACCGTGTCCGGGATCCAGATCATAGAATCTCTCCAAGAGAGATATTATAGATGACTTTCCACTGCCAGAGGCGCCAACGAATGCCACATACTGCCCTTTTCTGATGTGGAGAGATAGATCTTTGAAGACGAAAACATCTCTCGTTGGATACTTGAAAAAAATATTCCGGAGGTCTATCTCGACTCCGCCGTCTGTGTTCGGTATCGCGGTGGCGGTCACTTGTTTGGATCTGCCCACTATGGACTCGTGAGTATCATATATACGTTTTGCAGCAGCTGCTGCCCGCATTGCGTTGGGAGTCAATGCTAGGGACTGAGCTCCTCCCTCTGCACCTTGAACCATGGCCATCAGGGAGACAAAAAAGGCCTCTAAGGACACCTCTCCACTACTCAGGAGCTTTCCGCCATACCAGAAAATCAAGGCCTGGCATCCGAGTGTAACGCTATCCGCAAACCCAAAGAGGGCAGCAGTCCACAGCGCCTTGCGATATGCTTCTTGAATATGACCATTTAGCAGCTTTTGATATCTGGTGATGATCGAAGCTTCCATCCCGAGCGCAGAGACCGTTCTAATGGCTCCGATTGCTTCCGTGGCAAATTGCGAGCTTTCCATGAAAACCGTCGAATTCATCTGCTCAAATTGCACTTCGTATCTGACTTTCCAAAACCCGGTGCCCAAGAGAATTGGCATAGTGCCAAACAAAGCGACCAATCCAAGCTTCCAGCTGAAAATCAGCGAGATAATCACGCAACCGATCACGATGAATATGCCCGATAACAAGAATGCCAGATTCACACCAAAGAGCTCCCCAACCTGCTTTGCGTCACCCGCTATCTGGGAAGTCAACGTGCCGTGAGAATTAGCATCTTCGTCAAAGAAGCCGAGCTTCTGATGCAGGAGGTTGTTGAAATACTCCAAATTGTACTTTGCATTGACAAAGTATTGCAGATGTACACTGATCAAGCCTTGGAAGAAGTATCCAATACCTACGCCACCGGCTAGAGCAAGCCACATCAACCCCAAAAAGTTGCTTTGGTGCTTGATTTCTGCCTCGGACAACAAGAAGATGTTGATGACTTTTGCAATGAGCCATGCCTGGAGTGGTGTGCCTGCGGCAACTGCCATGGAAGAAAAGACGATGCCCAAGTAAGACGGCCACTGCGCGTGCTGGTCTTTGAAGAGTTGTACAAGGGTTTTTATCGTGTCGCGAGCAGACTTGACGGTCTCCGGGTTAGTTGCAGGCTTTGTCAGATGAGAAATGCTAGTGGTATCAGCATTATCGAACTTGCGATCGTCCAGCACAGGCTCGGGAGCATCAGCGTCTTTTTTATTCGAAAAATGAAGCGATTGGGCCCGCACCAAAGCGCTATAAACACCCGATTCACTGGCAAGAAGACTGTGGTGCGTCCCTTGCTCAACAGCTTGCCCATTACGCAAGACCACGATGTGATCCGCCTTTTGAATAGTAGAGAGGCGATGCGCGATAGTAATAGTTGTACGATTTTTGGAAAGCCGGTCAAGTGCAGCCTGGACAATCTTTTCGCTTTTAGCATCGATTGCGCTTGTGGCTTCATCGAGAATGACGATTTGAGGCTTCTTGATGATGCTTCTGGCAATAGCAAGACGCTGTTTTTGACCTCCGGATAGTTTTGCACCACCGTCTCCGACGCGAGTGTCGTATCCCTGGTAATTTCAAGTAAGCAGGAAGACAAGGAGGTATATCTGACGAGAGTATACTTACATTCGGGAGGCGAGTGATAAACTCATCAGCGTAGGCCTCCTCACATGCTTCCCGAACCATCTCCCTCTTGCGTTCTTCTGACTCATCTTCCCACTGGGTACCTATGAGGCCCTTGGCGATATTATTGAAGATCGTATCGTTGAAAAGAAAAGGCTCTTGCTGAACTAGGCCTATATTACCTCTCCACCATTTGAGTTCTAGATCATCCAAGTCGTAGCCTCCGATAGTGATGGATCCGGAAATCTTGGGTTTGGCATCTGTGTTTGATTTCTCAGCCATTTCAATTTCATCATTCGACTTGTCCACCACTTTCTGTTGGTCCACTTTGGGGTGTACGGAGAGATTTTTCAGAGAATACCATCGCTCCAGTAGAGCGACAACGGTGCTCTTACCAGACCCAGACGGGCCAACAAGAGCTGTATTCTGACCAGATTTGATACAAACATTCAATCCATCAAGGACTGTAACACCAGGCCGGCTCGGATATTCAAACGTAACATCCTTGAATATTATATCTTGCGAGGAAAGATCCGGCTTGAGTGAACCTGGAGCAGCCTGCGGCGCATCAATCACAACAAATAAGTCGCGGGCTGCCACTATGGCTTTGCTGATGTCTATGAGCGGCATCGAAATGCTCTGTATCGCCATGAAAATCATCATGACTGACATAACCACGACAAGAACTACGCCGGCATTACTGATTGCGCCGATTGCGTAGCGTTGGGCACCATACCAGAAGGCCAAGCTGAAGGAGCCGAAGACGCCAAAGAACTGTTCATTGTGTTAGTAGTTGTGGTTGGTACGACCAAGGAGCAAGTATACTAACGATAAGACCTAACTGCAACCCAATAAAGGGAGCCGTATGCTGGGCCCGTCGCCTCGCCTCTTGTACACGATCGTTATACCGGAAGGCCATAAGATCCTGGGCACCACAGGCAGCAACAAGACGAATCCCTCCAATAGCCTCGCTAGCTAGTGCTATACCTTCTTCATCCGCTTTCGTCATAGCATTGAAACCCTTGATTATCAACGGTGTGACCACGGCCAAGACTAGCAACACATATAATAACAACGAAGACGTCACTAAAGTGATATTCCAGCTCCAGATGAACGAGACGATCACAGCAGCACAAACAGTGCTGATGGATTGCAACATCGTTCCTAGCCGCTCCGACACGCCGATTTGCAGTGAATTAGTGGTCGCAGTGATAGCGGTAGCCGGCGCTCCAAGGGGGGTGGAGTCAATAACCTGAATCGACTGCGCCAACAACGAGTTCAGGTAATCCAGGCGTACAGCGGCAGAGAGGCGGATACCCATTATCCGGAAACAGAACTTGGTAATCGAACTAAGGAACCAGCGACCGAAAAACAGGCCCATGATGTATAAGACTTGTTTGTTGACAAGATTCTGGAAGTGGTCGCCTGTGGATGACTCCGTGTCTCTAATGTTATCTGTGAACTGGCCCACGAGCTTTCCGAAAATGACGTTCATGAGCGGCATCATGATGCCTGAGCCGATGGAGGCTAGAGAGCCTAGGATGTAGATGCAAACATCCCATTTTGTTGCGTAGCTGAAGACTCGCAGGTAGTCGGAAAACTTGGGAGGTCGTTCTTGTTGGGGAGAGGGTGCTTCGCTGCCCTCCGTCTGGGGTAGAGCCGGCTCGTCAGCCATGGTTTGTATAAAAGTCTTGGATTCCTATATAATAGTTGAATTGTTAGCTTGATACTAGACGAAGAATGTAGTTTGGCTATTTTCCCGACCTAGATTGTATGTCTATTTTTCAAGGAGACAACCATGCCAAAGGAATGAAGGATACACGAAGAAAGAAGACTCCCTCAATATTGAGTTATTTATTTATATACTTATATACTTACTCAATCTCTCCTATTGCGAAGTGTACAAGCGACGACCAATCTGGACAGCTCGTAACTCGTAATTGCCGTTTTGGGACTTTTACGAGCCCTATTGTGGGTCCCTGGCTTTAGCGGCTCTGGGAAATTGGGAATGGTTGCCTCGACTCCTGAAACATACTCTAGTTACAGTTGGGATTTTTCAAGTCATTATAAAAATGCAGGTCATAAATATGTGCTTCCGCTAAAACTAATAATATACATGTTAAACGGCTCCATATATTCCCAATCCTCTGCCCTGCAGACCAAACTGGTTGTTCCTCTAATCTCCGAGATAATCCAACGCCAACCCTAACCAGCGCGGGCAAAATGCATGAAGAACAAGTGTAGTCAGTAAAACGCCTTTCGCAATCCGGCAATTATGCATAACGATGCGCTAAGAGCAGACGATAGAAAAGTTAGAAGCAATCAACGAAAGACAAATGAAATAACGATATAGTCATGGCTCAGCGCTGAGCTCATGAACCACTGACGCCTGTGGAACGTAAATCAGAGGTGCCCATACCCGCCAATGTAAAACTCCGATGTGAGCAAGTTTTGTTGCGATAAAGCTGAAATCAGAGGACGAAGATTGGACGTAAGCCTGTCGTCGCTGCGACTCGCAGATTTCAAGCGGAGTCATGCTGACATACCGCTGCGCAATTTCACAGGTGGCTTGCAGTAACTGTTGATGCACACAGTTGCGAACCAGTTGCAATTGAACAGAGTCGCTCGCAAATGACTTTTTAACGGCATCCTCGACCTGTTCTAAGATTTCGTCCGATATTCCATCCACTAGACCAACAGCAGCGCATACTGTACGCGCAATTTCCACTGCAACGCAGGAATCATTCGGCAGGCGTGTACCTAGGCCGGAAGACTTTGACTTTGAGTCTTTGTCCTCTTCCAAGAGCGCCGATATGCGCATCACGAATGACGAATGCATTTTGAAGTTGAATGGGCGCCTCAAATTCAGACCTTGGAACAATGACTCAAGTATCGACCAGCATACATGCACGTTGATGATTTTTTGAACCTCAGACCGGAGTCGCCATAGGCGGGCCAAATCAAACTCGAAAGGCTCGGGTAATTTCGCTTGCTCGCCTGACAGCAAGAGTTGTTCACACAATCCGTACAGCAGAACTGACAATGGATAAAAAGATCGATTCACACCGTCCTTTAGTGATTCCGGCATTCGCTGCTGGACGCCCTGGTACCACGTTTTTGTTTCGTCAACCTTGAATTCGTGGGCTGTGATACGTCGCGAAAAGTAGTCGTGAAGGAAAGGAATCGTGTTTTCAATCAATACAATTTGGTATGCACCTAATTGATGATTCGCAACGTCCTATGTTCCTTACTGTCAGAGAAAGGCGAATCAAATCCTACCAATTCCGCACTTACCAATTTCATCATCTCAAGAATGCTGAATAGTTTTCGCAACCCACCGACTAGCATGCCTACATCCGCTTGCGTGGATCCTGTGCCAATTTCCGCAGCCATTTCATCAGCAAGATGATCCCTCATAGGAGCACAATGCATCTTCAGAAGATCTGCAAGCCACTGTGAAAGGCTAACAAGGTCGAGAACACCTTTGTGTACCTGCTGCATCAAGTGCGAGATATCAAGATGCTGCGAAACACTAGGATGGTCCTTCTCAGGCACTAGAGTCATAAGGATACTATGCAAAGTCTCAAACATGATAGGCAACCGCGGTTGGAAGAGGTTCTCGTCTTTCATCAACGTCATCATATCCGGTACATGAACCATGTCGATCTCACTGGTACGAGGCCGATTCATGTTTACATATGTGTAGATCGTGATCTCTATCGATAGCGCTTCCCAGTACTCGTCCGTCATGATCTTTTTCTGCCTTCCTTTTTCTCCATTCAGGTCGAGCAAGAAGTGTAGACCCGATTCAAAGTTCGCATCGACCCGAAGTTGTATGTTTTGCATGATGCGTTCTAGGTCCAACTCACTGAGTGTTTCTTTGGTAACGGGCGGGATCATATCGGCATATCGTAGTCGAGTCTTTTGACGGGAGTCCAATGGAATACCTTTCGGAAGGCGTGCAGCCGTGATGCGTGAGACGCGACGCCTCAGTGGGAGTGTCATGAGCCTTGGAGCCTTTACAAGCGGTTGCAAAGTCGAAGAGCTGGATATATCCCGCTTGGCGTCCAGTTTGATGGTCACTTCATGCTCAAGATCGTGTCGGGGATCGGTGTCGTCGTTCTCCATGACCCCTGCTGGTCCGTATCCATTCACTCGGTAGTCGGAACTGTCATCCTGGTCATGAGTGTCCGGCCGAGACTTTTTCGGCTTTTGGAGATCCATGTTGCGGGAGTAGACTATGCTTTGATAGTTTGCGATGAGATATTTCCGGCTGAACCAGTACAGTTCGAACTTGATACTTGGGTTGGTGTAAGTACATGTGAAGGAGAGCAACGACAGAAGTTGAAGGTTGGGGCAATTACCTTGAGAGTCCGATGTATCTTGGTCAGCCGTCAGTCGCTGGGTAGGACACTACCGCATGCAGAAAGCAGCAAGTGCCGGCGCAAGAAAGGATAAGCGAGCGTCAAGAATACGCCATGTAGAGAAAAAGTCGGCCCGCAGGCCCCGAGATTGATACTTAATTATGAGAAGCAGGCAAATGGCAAGCGCCGTTGGGGTTGGTGGTTTGGGCAATTGCTGCGAACGAAGGGGCGCCGCGAACAGGTGGTTTGGGTTAACTCCAGCGGCAAACGGGAGATTTCCGACGACGTCACAGTGAGATTTTTGGGTGGGTGGAGCAGTTGAGAAGGAGAGAAGGGATGTAGCTGTAAGTAGGATTCGGGAGAGAAATAAACAGTAGAAGAGGAGAGAATAATCCTATTGAAGTTCAACAAGGGTTAATTGCTTGGAGTATGTAATAGTAGAGTAGTAAGAAGAAAGACGCAGGTCGGATGGTGAAGGAAAGAAAGAAAGGACGACGGCAAGGCAAGAACTTAGAAGGAAGGAGCGAAGGAGCTCGCAGGGAAACCCCCGTCTGCGTGGTCGTAGCTTCCTTCCCTTTCCTTTTTCCCCTTGTACATTTTTGGCAGTGCTTCCCTCCTGCCACGCCATATTATTCGTCTCTTCTTACTCTTTATCCTGCCCATCCTGCTTCTCAATTTTGATTCTATCTACGTAGTCTTGTGCTTCGTGTTGTCGCTTCATCTGCATCGTCCCAGTTGTGGGGAACACACCCACGAACAGGAGTTGTACACATGAAGAAAATTGCTTGAAACCTTGACGTTGGTCTTCGTTGTCTGATTATGTGGCCCCCTGTTTCCTGCTAGTCTCAGAGGCTAAGAACTGGACTGGTTGAAACGACTCAAGCGAGGGGAAACATCCGAAAGAAGGGTCGGCATTGGCAAGAGCTTAGAAGTGAGGCTTGGTCTTGAATTGGAGATCGACGCTTGCAGTTGTGTCGCTGGATCCGCTTTCAGCATCGCTCTGCCGTTACCCCCATGTTTTCTTCCTGACCGATCGTCCGGTACGCCCTCACGTGCTACGAAGGATTATTGGTCCGATTTTCCAAATTGTGTTGCGTGACGATCGGATCATTCGAGAATCGAAAGATCCGCATTTATGTTTTACCGTTTACGAACTGTCGAAGTTCACGCGCACTCGGAGGGAAAAAAAGGGGCAGTTGAGACTCAGGATCAACCCGGCTCTGGGGGCGATAAGAACTTCCGGATTCCGGTGGCCTGGTTCATGCTATCGTACCCGCTCGCTCGCCGCACTTACCGCCTTTGCACCTCAATCCAAGACTTGAGTTATCACGAATTCGCCCACTCTTTACCATTTTATAGGAAAGATGCTGCGAAAAGTTCCGAGTGGGTTATGTGCTGTGAAGATTGGTATCCCTCTTAGTCGGTGAAGAATGCAACGAATTGACCACCTGTTCATCTAGCGGTCAATTTCGGAGGATCGTGACCATGGGCATTCGAAGGAGATTAGCGTAGCATACGAAATACGGTGTGAACTTTGATACTCGTGCTTTATTCCTAGGAGACAGACGTCACGCGCGAACACGCATTTCTAGTCATTCCGGTTGTATCAGTGGCGACAATATGCCGAGTGAAGTACTTACTTACTGTTCGGACCTGGACTGCGACTTTGTTGAGACACAGACAGGTTCTGTAGGTGAAGCGAGCAGTCTCATGGACGATGGACCTGTCAACATGAAAATTTGAGGGGCGGGTGCATGGCAAGTGAGGCTGTCTTCACCTGGAGGCAAATCGATTGCATGGGGAGAACCAAGTACGATTATGTACTCCGTTCGAGACTCGAGTTTGTACGTATGTATGTTTGTCCCCAGTCGATACTAAACTGATTGCGTGTTGGTGGCTTGACAAGGCAAGCCGGGGCGCCTCGCGCCAACAGTCGCGGCGACCAATCGAACGGACTAGGCGCAACAAAACGCCGGGATATGGATCCAACTCTTAGGGGTTAGCTTTTAAGCTCTTCATAAACGTCACATATCAGCCAGGATACCGCCGTTATGGTATGGGCTGATGAATCTCATCATAGTGCTGACCCGGGACTCCGGCTCGTTTCAAGGGCAACTGGCGGGACGGACCGAAGAACACAAGGGAGTACAGCTTGAAGTCAATATTGAAATCCTGCATTTCGAATGATCAATGTTGCTAACATTTTTCAGTAAGCATCTCAATTCGCTGGTTCATCTCACTGCACTGACTGCAGTCGGCCGGTAACGATGCTGGAGTAGGGCAAAGCGAAAAGGGGCCGCTTCTAGACCAGTCGCACTCCGCCTGCCACGTCGGGGCTTGGCCGCCTCACTTTGCTGACATGACAATGACAACTCAATTTTTGAAGTTTAAACATGTGCCTGGAAAAATATTTTCATGCCGCCCGGATTCGATAAGCTGATAAGATTTATCTCACACTTTGCTTGAACTCACATAGTACGTACTACGTATTATCCAAGCCGTAGGCGGATGCCTGGTATAGATGAATATTTACTAGATACCTAGAGCTCCAATCCTCCATCTTGTCTTTTTAATTAGGGCCTAAAAATATTATCTGTTTTGCAATAATAGAACGGCTCTTGCCAAGTCCTTTTTCTTATTACACTGTTTCATGTAATGATACCCATAACAAGCTGCAATGGTGTATCAGTAACATTAAACACTTCCACTAATCAGATTAAATCAGAATAAAAATGGTTTATTTAGTAGATCATTAGCGTCCCTGGGGATACCGATACCCTATCGATAACTACGGTATGTAAATACCTTCGGTCAGTTGTAAAATATACGGCATGGGGCATATAATGGTAAGATACACAGATAATCTGGATTGATTAAAAAATTGAGATCCCAATTGACGGGGTTCATTCGCGCTTTATCCTCATATTATACCTTCGGCGGCCTGTTTCGCATACGCGACTATGTAGCCATTTAGCATTTTATTTCAATCCTCGGAATTGCCAGACTATAATAATATAGGTGCCCACGACACCGTGGATACTACAGGAACGTCTGGAACCAATAGCCAATCTTGATGACCATGTATACATACATCCCTAACTGGATATAGCTAGAAAAGTCATATAGAATTAGAGAATAAGTAAAGAAATCTAACATATTCATAAACGCGCTGTTAATTCTACTAAGAAATCAATCTTTCTCTGTTCCTTTTTTTGTACGGATTTTGTATGTGTAGATGAAATTGCAGACGTCGTACGATTCTAGGCTGTAATACTACTCGGAGTGCTTGTCATTGAACGTAGGTACGTAAAATGTCTTTTGGCAACAACTCCCTCCGATTTCTATAAAGAATATGCGCCCCAGTTGGCTGAATCTTATAATCTAACCGTATCTGCTTACGGGTTTGTGCCTTACTTCCCGCCGCCGCCACGGGGGGAGGTTGGGAGGGTTGGGTTACTGAGCTATCTCGATTCAATTGCCCGTATGAGTCTATTTCCAGCTCATGTATGTGCCAGTTACTGAGCCCGCATACAGGGTCTCATACAAATCTATGCCGAGCTCAAGTACGACCCAGTTGAAGTGAGTCAGCTCACGTACAGGCTTCTATATAAATGCTCTACCTAGGTAACAACTAGCTGGCGACTCCAATGCAACCCCCCTGGGTGATATTGGTTGTAGGCAGCCTTCACCGTCCAACACTCACTTTTGACAGATGAGCGAAGAGAAGGAATAGAACATGGAAATTGGATTAGAGAAAGGAGCAATGTAATTAGTCTTGTTTTTTATTCTTTTTCTTTGTGAGACCGTTATTTCTCCTAATTATACATCAGTTTGAAGCACGAAGGCATATTAACTTAAACATCATCGACTGTTAGATCCACCAACTTCTTCAATAGGGACAGAGCCTGCTGAAACCCGCAGCCTCGGCTCCAGTTTCACCTCCAAAGTCGCCAGCACCATTCTCCTCCTCTGCAGCAGGCTTAGAGCAAGACGTACAATGTAGCCTATCCCGCCACAGTTGCTGCACTTGAGCGGGACCAGTCTCGAGGCTTGGGGCGGTCACAAGTGTAATGACCTATCTCATCACAGTTGTTGCAAGTAATGAGATCCATACTCTGCTCCTGGTCACAATCACGGGATAGGTGGTCTTCCGCACCGCATTTGAGGCATGCCTTTGCAAATTTAGGAGCATTGGGATAGTCCTTAGCAAAGTGGCCAGTCTGGTTGCAGCGACAGCATTCAATGTGACCCAGATTGGGTGGCTCAGTGCAGTCAGAAGCCTTGTGGTCGAGAGATCCGTAGTTATGATAGGCGAACTTGCTATATTCGCGTTGCTTGGTGAAATCATAAGTATAATAAACAACCTCTGAGCAGTTGATGCACTTGATCTCAACACATTCGATAATGACGCGCTCCTACTTGCAGCTCCTTGCAATGTGGCCCATCTCTGTCAGTCTTGTCAGTCTATTGTATTGTATGATGAAACGAGTGCCTTACCCCCGCAGTTGGCGCACATGACGAAGAAAAATATAAGCCTATCAAAAAAAAAAAATAAAAAAAAAAAAAAGGGTTTGCTTGCTGCATCATCCGTGAATCGAACACGGCCCTCATCTTTGGAAGAGATGAATCCTAACCACTGGACCAATGATGCTTACTGTGGCGAGCTACTGATGTACTCTGTATAGTCTCTCTTCTCTCTTCTCTCCTCTCTTTCTCTCTTATAGAAAATCGCGGGTTTTTTCGCAATTCTTAGTCAGCACCCACAGGTGAGTTAGTTAACTATGATACAATATAGTTAGGTTAATATTATTCGGAATCTATATATATTCATAATATTATGCATTGTATTGTTACCTGCATTTAAAAAATAAGAACCACAGCCACGAGACGCGCCAACACAACGAAATGTACAACACCAAAGTCCCACGCCCAGGTTCGTCCATCAATATCGTACATGCACAGACAGGCTCGCTTATAGGGTCAACGTAGATTCGTGCCCCTAGATTTGTACATGAGCGCGCCGTGTAAAGTAGATTGAAGGAATTCGGGTCTCACCAGATTTGTCACTAAGAGGTAGTTGCTCATCAATACTAAGATCTGACGTTGTACCGTCATAGGCCACTGGCCTAGTGCCGAGTGAGTAAATGCTTGTGTGTTTCCGTTTGTTGCCGTTTATATTAGTAGTTGATTGTGGTATCATAAAGACTTGGTGACTAGACTCGTGTTGAATGGATTCGTTCTATGAGCAAGCTGTAAGCTTATATGAAGTTGATTTTATCCTGTAGATAGCGTACTGAGGTGATTGGACCGGTCAAGTCCTCCGTCGCGTCAATTTTGGAGAATGCCTGCTGCTTGCAGTGATCAAAAAGAAAAAGGGGGGAAAGGTGGGACGTAGTGTTACGGAATGCTCCCGGGGAGCATTCCGGGCGCGCATCACAAGGCTCAAGTAGTAGTACAACTAGAACAATATTGTTGTAGCATGCCGTTGACAGACAATCGCAGATAAGTTGGTAGAATAGATGAATCTCAGTTAAGGTCAGTAAGACACATTTGCACAAAGTAAAAAGGGGGAAGCACTCACAACTATATTGTCACTGAATCGTGGTCTGTCCATAAGCGAATATTAATCAGTTACTTCTTTAAGGATATACTGCTTTCCTGTTCAAGTTAGAGGATATATCAGGATAAAAGATATATAAACTAAAAGAGAAATAATATCTTTAACAGCTTTTCTATCCTTCTCCATCCACACTATGGCTAATTTCTCGCGTTAAAGCCGGTTATCGACATGCCTCCAGATATTCTTCGTGGGCTATATGCTCGAGTCCCCATCACTGCGGCACTCTAGTGAGGTAGGCAGGGACAATACTTCGATATTGTCATCGGGTGTTGATGAATGTGACATTTTCCAATATCCCTCTCAGAGAGAGATATTATGTTGATTTCTCCGTATTTTTGGCGATTTTAATCCTGGTTCATGCCATGTAAAAGTGAGCTGACGGTGAGAGATTCAGGTGGATTCTCTTTTGTCCTTGTGTTAATACGAGAGTTGGGTCATTGCATGACAGTCGGACTAATATTTTCATGGCATGCCATCGACAGACATTGACCATACAGTATCTGCATACAGCTGAGCGATCCCTACCGCAGCAGAACTCGTCTGGAAAAAGCGGACGTCCTGCATCCCCAGGCCTTTCGTAATCACAATGCTGTTGATTCCTGAATTTTGCGCAATAGGCCTCACTGGCGTACCCGTATGTCATATTGTAGGTGCTGACTAGCAATAATTAACAAAAAGAAAAGGAGGCCAGGCCCGAAGAGCTGATTAATGAGTGCTCTTTTAGTGTGTGGTTCGCTAATGGGACACGTGACTGCGCCTGGCAAATGAAAAGGTGACTAGGACCTCAAACAGATTGTAATGCGTCACGCTGCATGATCTGCCTGCCGTCGACAACTCGGATCAAGATTCAGCAGGCAAGAAAGGTGAGCCCTCGAGGGGGTATTTCACCTACCCCCAACAATAAATAACAATAACGACTTGATTCTTCCTGTTGATGAGGCTTCATACAGATTCAACATTGACCGCTCCTACTTGTCAGATTAATATCCATGGAAGTGAACAGCGAGTATTTTCACATTGCGCGTGTCACTCGTGTCCGTCAAATGCATTGATTATTGAGTGGAATGTCATCTACCTCTGTATTACGCATGGGAACCATGCGATCCACCCAAAATAAGCGCGGCGGTGCGCAATCTGTTGGTTCTTCTGCTCGTCGTAATGGGTTGCACCCCGCTGGAGCTTTGGGATCTTGAGGTGGCGGTAAATATGACTGAACTGATACGTGCAGAACTTATATGGGAAGATCGGAGGATCATGTGTCAATGGCAGTTCCTCATCGAGGTAGCTCTCATTTTGAAAGTCCACGCAGTAGACTTCACTGACATGTAGTCGAAGATCATACTCGTAATGGTTTCAGTTTTTCTGTGCAGTGACCAGTTAATTCTCCTTTCACTTTATAGAGTCTATATGCGAGGGTTATACTTACGATGATTCGCATGAAAATACTCGGCGACGATACGGAGACTCGAGATAGCGGTGATGTACTTGCAGGTCAGGTTTCGCTGCTGGGCCTCGACTGTTATTGAGAGACATCATGTAGACTTTGGTTTTTTTTGTTCGATATCACCTGACAAGAAGTCACGGGAAATCAGGCGAGTATGGGTCGAATATCTCGAATCCGAATATGGTAAATTCGAGAAGAGAAAATAAACAGTTGAAATTCTCGGGTAGAGAAGAGGGAAAAAAGCTGAGAATAGTCGAAACAGGGACTGTGCGCACATTAAGAAATAAAGAATCATAGAATTCTTGGATGGGGGAATAGTGAGCTCGAACTGAGAGAATCGCGGAGTAGGGGTAGGTCTGTCCAGGCAAGTTCGCCTTGTCTGTATAACCTGAAGAATGTACCCTTTGAGCCTCTATAGACATAAGATCAAAGCGAGAAGAATGGCTGTAACCGGAATAACCAGATGAGGATCGTACCATAAGACATAGATAGTGGAACTATTTTGTCAAGGTAGAGTGGCCGCCATCAAGGCACGCATCGTAAACTCTTCTATATCAAATGTTTTGCGTTGATTGTGAGTGCAAATATTCCGCCTATTCTACAGCCAATACTAGCTGACACGCATCATTCTACTCGAGGAGGCTAGCCAACAGTCGATCATATGGTTGCGGTGAGGTTTGAGACTGAAAAGGAACTTGACGACATGGATACAGTCTAACTTGTCCTAAAAGTCGATACCAGTATCGGCGAGACGTTGGAGTTCTCGTCACGGGGCGGCGAAGCAACAGTCGCCCAAATGATTGCGGCGAGTTTCAGCACTGAAAAACAGCCTGACGACACAGATACAATCAGTCTTTCCCTGAAGGTCGATGAATATGCTTGGGGCAACGACACCGAGCATCCCATCTTGCCACAGTTGTTGTGTTTGACGCAAGATCAACCTCTGGGTCTGGTAATCACGAGCGTAATACCTAGCCTTGTCACAGTTGTTGCATGTGACGAGACCCATGTTTTGCTACTGGTTTTCACTGGGCAACAAGTGATATCCGCACCACGCTTATAGGATGTTTCGATGAACTTTGCAGCACTGTGATAATCCTTTGCAAAAAGGTCTGTCATGTTGCGGCGACAACTTTCGATACGATCCAGACCAGGAAGCTCGGCGCAATCGGGAGCCATATAAATGGGAGATCCTGATTGCAGTTAGCGAGATTGTGCACATTATTTGGTGCAGTCGAGCACGTACCAACTCTGAGTAATTGACACTTGTTCATCCGAGAAAAAGTCATTTAGGGGTTCATAACCATTAGCACACAAAATTCAGAGGACGTGGGTAGATGTAGTAATTGCCCGATATCGTATGTTTAGGTTGACTATTAATTTCGAGCGAATGCAGAACGTTCGCACCCATTACATACCATTACCAAGAAACCCACCAAGGGCTCCTTTTTGGTGCAGTTGGTATTCGGTAGTTATACACCATTTGATACCGGTTAGTTCCGACAGTAGCAGCATCACGTGATTTATTTATTTTTTGCACCTCCTATTAGGATTAGGGTTGATATTAGTCTTGAGTGTGTGTACTGGTTGGCGCATCATTCGTGGATATTCCAGTCGTATTCTCCTCATATCGGCACTTGATAAATAAAAGAACGATGCTACCATCTACGTACCTACGAAAACGTATCAGATCGAACGGTCTCAATATATTTTTGTATCTCTCCGAATGCTATGAAATTGACACAACTATATCAATTGACACAAAGAACTCCATGCTGAAGACACACAAACCCGACCAATCAGCCAGGAACAACTCAAAAAAAAAGAATGCGGAAACACACACAACATGCAACGCTCAAAATGCAATCCAAAAAAAAAAAAAAAAAAAAAAAAAAAAAAAAAAAAATTAGTAATTTTTTTAATAGACAAAAATAGAAAGAAAAAAAAAAAAAAGGAAGAAAAAAAAATCAGAAGAAGTTAAGACAACTGATAA